>JAHLGP010020637.1:4038156-4257174 GCA_020141445.1 Bruguiera sexangula
CCCTAAACATAAAAAGTCTTAACAATCAAAATAAAGGTTTATGGCATTTGATCTTTATAAGAAATATTACCTATTTGTTGGTAATTCTCCTAAGATTTACAAAAAACATAAGTATCCTTAAATAAAGTCGACTAATAAAGTCCACAATCCAAAATCTTATGAGCTATTCTCTTAGGTCTAAAATGACCTCTACAAGTATAGGAATGACAAAAAGTTAGAATTGATAAAAATTAAATTTCTAGTACACATCTTTTTATTACTTGATAACACAAAATCTTTACAAATATGAGTCATCCCATATGTAATATTTTGCATCATGCTTAAACTTATCCTTTTAAGCTCTGAAAAGTTATTAGACACTTATTTACCAAGTAATTAATAATATGTGCATACTAAGGTAAGGCCTTATCAACAAAAAATAATTGCTCATTAGGAAAAGATTCATACAATGGTAATACATCCTTCTTACGTACCAATTTGCTTAAATGAATAACCATGAAGTTTTCTGCTCTTTTCTTATTTCTAATATCTTAAGTAAACTCCTATAATAATAAAATCCACCTAATATATCACAATTTTGTTTCTTCTAAAGCAAATACTTGAGAGTTGTATAATCAGAATAAATTATCACTTTAATGGCAAATAAATAAGACCCAAATTTTTCTAAAGTAAAAATAATAGATAAAAGTTCTTTTTTTATTGTGGAATAATTGATTTGAGTTATAATTAAAATTCTTGAGGTATAGTATATGACATGAGTGGCTTTGCTAACTTTTTATCCTAAAACAACTCTTACAATATAATGGCTTGCATCTCATATAATCTCAAATAGCAACTCCTAATTTAGTAGTTGTATTACCAATGTTAAGAATAATAGTTGTCTTTAACTTGTCAAATTCTTCCTTACATGCATTATCAAAGTCAAAAAATCACATCCTTTTGTAATAATTTGCATAATAACAATGCAATTTTTGAGAAGTTTTTGAACTTTTTGATAAAAACCTATATGACCAAGAAAAAAAATGAACTTTTGTACACTTATGAGGTAATGTAAGGATTGAACAAGATCTATCTTAGTTTTTTTAACTTTAATTCCTTAAGATGAAATACATTCCTTAAACTATACCCTACTATACCATAAAGTGACATTTTTCCTAATTTAGAATCAGGTTATTTTCTAAACATCTCTTCAAGATTAATGAAAGGTTATCTAGGCATCAATCAAAGGAATTACCATGACCACTAAAGTCACCTATAAATACTTTTATGATATTCTCCATATTATCAAAAAATATACTAACTATAAATTTTTGAAATGTGGTTAAAGTGTTGTAAAGTATAAATGACATTTGATAATAGGCAAATGTACTAAATGAACACATGAAATTCATTTTCTCTTGATCTTTTGATGCAATCACGATTTAGTAATAACCTAAAAAACCATTATGGAAACAATAATGAGTATGACTAGCTAATCTTTCTAACATCTGATTAATAAAAGAAAAAGGGAAATGATCTTTGTGAGTAGCTGAGTTCAATTTCATGTAATAAATACACACTTTTCACCCTATTTATGCATATGTAGGTATTAACTCATTGTTATCATTTGGAATTATTATGACATCAAATTTCTTTAGGACCACATATATCAAAATCACCCACTTTTTACTCAAGATTGGATAACTAATGTTAATATCAAGGAACTTTAGAATCTATTTTTTCATTACCTTCATCATTGGGGTATTCAACTAACATTCAACTTTCCTAATTGGTTTAGCTCCTTTTCCTAATAAGATTTAGTCTATGCACATGGCATGATTTATCCCCTTAATGTCTATAATTGTCTAACCCATTGCCATCTTATACTTTCTTAGCACATGAATTAACTTTTCTTCTTGCACATGCGTTAGATACCTTATAGTAAGAAGTGGTAAGTTGTCATCCTCTCTCAAATAGATATACTTTAAATGAGTTAATAATAGTTTTAATTCTAATACAGGAATCTATAAAATATAAGGTAAAAATTTATTGTGAAAAATAGGTAACTAAATAAAAGAATCCACATACTTATCTGGCATCATTAATAACAAATGCAATTTGGCTATAGTCTTCTTTAACTCCTCACCTAGCTTAATCTCTTCATTTTCTAACTCAAGATATTTGACAATGGCCACCTCTAACTCTTCCTTGATTGTCAAATCAAAAACTTCTTGCATTTAAAAATCAATAACATTTATGGCATAAATTAAGTGAACACCACTAGGGTACCTCATAACCTTATGAATATTAAACTAAATTTATTCACCATCAAACTCTATTATCAAGGTATCCTAAGTATCATCATCCATATCGATTATGTAAAAGTTAGCTAGAAAGACTAGCTTCTATAAATTTTGTATGGTGGTTAGTTAACTCACCTAATTATCTAAATTTTGTATGGTCACCTTTGTCTATTGCTAGAATTACTGAGTGTGAGTTAAGATAGTTTTGAACATATCTTCTAACAACATACCAGAAGTAAAAGGAGTTGCTCATTCAGATTGATATGACTATTGAGTTTATTAAAATTCTGCCTATTTATTTTGATATGTATTCTGAATTGGTTGTCTATTTCCCTTATAACTCAAATTGGGACAATCCTTCCATCTTGAATTATATGTATTACAATAGGTATCATACTTCCTTGACTGCCTTAGGAATCCTTCTACAACATTCATTTACTCCTCTGAAGAATTAGACATAAATTCATTAGATGTTTCACTATTAAACATATACCATATGCCTTAGCATGTTGTATGTTTCCCATAGCCATCTATTAAACAATAAAGGCATGATTAGAAATATGCTGCTAAAGAAAAGATGTATTTACTTTATTCACTTTTCTAATTAGGGTATTTTGTCTCATCTCAAACTATTAATAATTTATTACTATATTAAAAATAAAATTCCTTGTAGCATTTGGCATTTTATCCACTAAAACTCCCTTACTACATCTATCTTGTTTCTATCCAAAGAGAGTAAACCTTCATAAAAATATTGAATCAATAATTGGTCACTTATCTGATGGTCTAAACAACTTACACATAGCTTTTTAAATCTCTCCTACTACTCGTAAAAGATAGCTTTATTGTACTAATGAATACCACAAATTTCCTTCCTTATATTCATAGGCTTAAAAACCAAAGAATACTTTTTTAAGAATCATCTCTTCATATAATTCCATGTTATGATTGATCCTTAACATCATCAGTTAAGGAGAATGGCAAAGCTGTTAGTTTTATTTGCTCCTCTTTCACACTTTTTGGCTCCATGCTTGAATAGACAACATGGAATTCCTTCAAATACTTGTTAGGATCTTCACCTACATGACCATAAAAAGTGGGCAACAAATGTCTTAGTCTCAATTTAAACTCAAAAGTTATAACTAACTCATGATATTCTATATATAAAGGCTATAAATTAAAGTTAGGAGCAACAAGCTCTTTTAAAGTCCAGTTATTCTTAGCCATATCTTCAAGCTTTAAATCACTAGATGAATTACTATATATGAAATCAAGGGCTATATTAATGCCAAGTGTAGTAACCATAGAATGCTCTTAATTTTGTTGAGCCTTTCCTCTTAACTTATGCAAGATTCTCTCAATTTTTAGATCAAAATTTAGTTCACTAGAGTGAGATGATTAAGTTATAAACTACAAATAAACGTAAAATAAAAAGAAACATGCAAAGATAACTAAAATTAATCTATGACCACAAACATAAAATTTTCTTTTTCCAAAACCCTATTAAACAACAATTTTAAGGCCTAAGAGGGTAAGGTAAAAGTCAATCTCATGGCAAGTACAATCGATTTATTATTGATTAACTAAAAATTAAAGACAATAATGTAATTAGAAGAAAAGTTGAATCCTACTTTTGTAATTTCTTATAATGGCATTCAAACTAAAATCAAGCTAGATATAGTCAAAATTGAGGTTTGACTTCTCACAAAAGTTGTAGTCCTCCTTTACAACTTAACACTGCGTCAAGTCTTACTTAAGACAAAGGTCCAAAGACCAGGTTATGAGTTAAAAATTTAGATTGACTTAATCTAGCTCATGACAAATTATATAGCGACTTCTCCATTATTTTTGAACTATTAAACAACTAATTTGGGTGCAAGTCTCTTTATAACAATTATAATTTTAAATATATACTTCAATTTAGGCTCTTGAATCACTTGATTTAAACCCCTAAAACTCAAGTTTTGCCCATATAAGTATATAGTACTTCGACAAGAATCCAACTTTAATTGAGATTAGATTTTAGTTTTTTACCTTGTTTTTAAAGCAACGTTTCAAGGCCAAAGCAAACTCAAATTTGGACTATCGACCTTAATTTAGAAAATTTGAGATGTCTACTACAACTTTACTAAAAAACTGCCTTTTGAATTTAAATTTTTAAGTTAATGAAAAATCTAAAATAAGCAACAAAAATCAAAATGATAAAATGTTAGAATCTTTTCCACTAAAAGTATATATTTTCAAAATTTCCCCAAAATATACCTAAATCACAAAATATATTCTAATCAACTTAAATATGTATAAAATTCATTAAAAACAATTAGATGTAAAAGAGAATAAAAATAATAAATTCTCACTCATCATGCAATGAAATTAAATTGGTCTTTTCTTCAAAATTAGTCACATGTTTGAAATCTTCTATCCATAAAGAGCTACAAGTTACTTGTTATTTCCTTTTTGGGGTTTCGTTGGTCTATAGCAACAATAATAACAACCTTAAAAGAGCTACTAATGAAGTAAGAAGTTGCTTTGAAGGAAATCAATATGGCCATGCTCTGGTTGTCAAGCTGCATGGCCTTTAAGGTATTTGTAGACATTAGGGACAAAAAAGAAGAGTGATTGACAATTGGTTTGAATTTTCAGGTCAATTGTGAATGCTTTAGCCCCGTATATAAAGGGAAGTGGAGCCTAACAACCGACAGAATATGATTTTCTTTGAACATTTAGAATAATTTCAATCACATGGGTTGCATGGAGAATGATAGTAGGTGACACAAGGTCACTTCTTGGCCTATAAATCAAGCTTTTGAAAAACAAACCAGACCAGTTGATTTAACTAGTAAAATTGGGAACCGGTCTAATGTTTGATTTGATTAGGAGATTGAAACTGGAGGAGCTTAGAATTGGATAGAAAAAAGGTGACTTGGACCAGTTGGATTGTAAACCATTAAACTGATCTTAACTTCTTCGTTTTAACTAGTAAACTCCTTAGCTGCGTAGAATATCTAGAGAGTGCCAGGTCATCAAATTTATTTTAACAAAAAGTTAAACATTCACAGAAGTTGAAACTGTTTCTTCGCTTTTGCTTCAAGCATGGTATACTACTGAACTAAATTGTCCATTGTTATTATTTATTAATTATTATACTAGCAAATAGATGGTCAAATGCAATTAGCAACAAGTTTTAATGGTAAAGTCATCTGAATTTTTAGTTTCATGTCTAGAGTTCAATTTCTAGTCCCCACAAATTTAAAAAAAAAAAAGATGGTCAAATGTTTAAACTTTAAAGCTTTATACATGTAGACAAATCTAGGTTTCATTGCGTGTATCATTGCTTCTCTCTTTTTTTTCCCTAAAAAGTTATCATACAAAATATAGTTATTTACATTTGAGAGGATATATAAAATCATATAGTTGTGGGAAGGTCAATGGGCTACCAGTTTTTGGTGAGGAAGCCTAAACAGTTGTGGAAAACTTCGAGTTACATGGATATCTTTGACTTGGGGGGTGGCTTCTGTTTGGTCAAGTTTCATTTAGATGAAGATATGAAAAGTGATAAATGGACCATTGATTATCCAAGACCATTACCTTACAATTCGCTGTTGGGACCCTCTGTTTATTCCTTCAGAGACTACCATTGAGTCAACTTTGGCATGGGTGAGACTCCCAGAGCTCTAAAATGTTATATAACGATGATGATGTCCTTATGACTATTGCATCTTGTATCAATAGACCTGTGAAAGTAGAGAAGAATACTATGTTTGCCACGAGGGGCAGTTTTGCTTAATTATGTATGGAGATTGACTTAGCCTTTGATCTCTCAATTTTGGCTTCATGGGCATTGCCAAAAAGTGGAATATGAGAGTTTGCACACAGTGCGCTTTGGCTATAGTAAATTTGGTCATGCTTTTATTAATTGTTCCATATTGTATTATGGTAAATCTACCACTAATCAGAGGCCTACTACGTCTCTGACTTCTATAACTGCTAGCCAAGATGGCCCTTGTGAGCATGGTATCCAGATTCCAACTAAACAAGGCAGAAATCACACTAGAAATTCAACGAAAAATGGTCCCTAAATGGTAGTTGCTAGGAGAGCAAGAATGGGTTACAGGCTCCTACAAAAGGGGAGATTTTGAAATCTAATAGATTTGATATCCTTGGATTCGATCTACAACATACTTCTGAACAGTCTCCCGCAATTGTTTCCAAAGATTGCTCTATTATCGTGTCAAATAAGGCAACTAATATTCAACGAGAGAACTTGAAAATGGCTAGATTTGATTTGGGCCTGAATAATGTGCATAGATCTGGTGAGAAGCATGGGCTAGGTTCAGGCCTTGTTAAGAACCCATTTGAGAAGGCTAAAAGTACCTGCAATATTGGAGTACTCGTAAACCCAAGGTGTTTAGTTAGAAGGATTCTGGGCCGTCAACAAGTGGCACTTTGGTCAATAACAATGGGCAACGGACACCTTCTACCTTGACTGCGATGCTAGTCTCGACTCTAACGGTTATTTGATCAGAAATTTTAGCTCACAATGGTAGCTTATGTTTCACAGCAAGACTATTGTTGGAGCCTCAACGAGGTGTTTCCCACTCTGCCTCTTCCCGTTCTTCTTATTTGGATCAGTTTAGTTTGACTCTTCAAGGCAGGCCTCCAGATAACTATGTGGAGAATCCATCTCATGGTATTGATTCTTCAAATAATGGTGCTGTGGAGAGCGCGTTGGACCCCTCGGTCTCGATTGATTCATGGAGGAAGAGCATTGATGGCATGGTTCCATATTATATAATTCATCCACTTAATATGTAACATTTTTTTCTTATGAAGATGTGTGATAATAAAAGTAGCCTCAAAATTCTCTCTTGGAATATTAGGAGTGTAGGAAGTGAGGATGCAAAGTGCCACCATGCTGAGCTAGTGAAACGTTATTAGCTGGATGTTATATTTATTGTGGAAACTCATATTCCTTTTGAACGAGCAAGGATAAATGGCACTTTTTTGGGTATGATTCATCCGAAATTGTGGACCAAAATGGCTTTGCGGGGTGGCATTTGGCTTCTTTGGCAATCTTAACACATCGGAATTCTTTTTTTTTTTTAAAAGGTGATCAATATATTCACTTTATGGTTTCACAATCTGGTAGATTGGATTGGAGAGGGACAACCATTTATGTAAGCCCAATTGCTTCCCGAAGAGAACTTTATGGGATAATCTTTGATATTTTACTTCTTAGAACTCTCTCCCTTTGCTCTTAATGGGAGATATTAATCATGTTATGAGTCATTCATAAAAGAGGGGAGATCGATGTCAGTTTAATAGAGTCAGGAAGTTTGCAGATAACATTGATTATAGTGGTCTTTAGGATTTGGGGTATAATGACCCACTTTTCACATGGCAGCATTTTGATCAGGCATTTGCGAACAAAACTTGGTGTGAGATTTTCCTTGAAGCCATGGTCCTCAATTTGGCCAAGACCCTCTCCGACCATCGCCTTATTTTTTTGGTCTTTGGGGAGGAGGTTCAACGTACTATTTGGCTTTTTTGGTTTGAGGTCGCTTGGCTGACGTACTCTGACTTTAGAGATGTAGTGGGACGTAGTTGGACTGGTTGCACTAGTTTTGTCCCTAAGAGACCTTTTGCTGTTCAACAAGTAGCTACTGAGTTCAACCACACAATCTTAGGCAACATCTTCCGTAGGAAACGACATTTAAAAGCCCTTTTAAATGGGATTCAGATGGCTTTGACAGGTATTCCAGTGCTTTTCTTTTCTCGTTGGAAAAACAGCTACAATTTGAGTATAATTTAGTCTTTAAACAGGAGGAACTCCATTGGTTCCAAAAGTCTCGTATTCAATAGCTTCAATTTGGAGATAGAAGGACGAGGTTCTTTGATGCCCAAACTATTGCCCGATGCAAGTTTAATAAGATCAAGTGTTTACGACTCGTGGATGAAACTTGGTTTGTTGATAAACAGGCTATTAAACTGGAGATTAGGCTTGTTCTGTTCTGCCGAGAATTCTTTTCCTTTACCTCTAGTATGATGAGAACTGTAACTATAAAGATAATGGGTGGAAAGTTTCAATAGATATAAGAAGTACGCTGCACATTCTAAAAGGTCTAATAATATGAGATAGAGTTTTAATGGATGTAAAAAATCTATTGTATAATTTAGAAAGTCTAATAATACGAGTTAAAATTTTAATAGATACAAAAAATCTATTACACATTTCAAAAAACTTAATAATATGAGTTAAAGTCAGAAAAATTAAAGAAGTACTAAATAGGCTGATTGAGAATATTCAGACCAATCAAATTTCAAATGCTACGAATTCAAATTTGAGAGAAAATTTAGGTTTAATTAATATAATTAAAATATTTAATAGATCAGATTAAGTAATATCTTTCGCTCATAATAGAAGTTTATTGTCTATTTAATAATTTTTCCATAGATAGGAATTTCTTCTAAATAAGGATATGTCTTAAATAGGAATTTGTATTTTTTTTAAATTTCTATCTTAACCTATAAGTAGATACCTCTTATAAATTCTGGAAAAGTAGACAATTTTGAGTGAAATAAAAAATAAAGGTTTTTTCTCCCTTGATTCTTTTGAGAACTAAATAACTTATTAAAAGATATTTTTTCTTGTGGCGTTTAAATTAACATATCAATCTCAATTCTTTTCTTTTTTAGAGTGCGACCTTCATATCCTAGACTCTCTTTCAAACTTAAATTCGCACAATATGAAACTTAGTTGACCTAAATGTCCTTAATCAACCCATTTAATACTTATTTCATCTTTTTTACTCTACCCCGTGTTATTGGACCTCCTAGAATGTGCAATGAACCTTTTGTATCCTTTGAAGCCTTCCACATATCATCTCTAAGGTTCTCATCATTCCCCCTCTCCTTGAAAGGATACATCTTTGAATCATCACCTTGTTTATACTTAATGATGTAAGGAAAGATCTGAAAAATTTGATCCACTTGCCATATTTTTTATTCAACTTTCCTTGTACAAATAGGATAAAAACTACACAAGAACTCATACTTTCCCTTACATACCCTTTTGAAATAAGTTCCTTAACTTGTCTTTGTTTTGAAATAAGTTCCTTAACCTGTCTTTGAAGCTCCTTTGTCTCTTTGGGATTATTCCTATGTACTGGCAGGTTTGGGATGGATGCATTAAGGATGCAATCAATTTAATACTCAATTTTTCTCTTAGGTAGCAAACCACTTGGGACATCATTAGAGAATACATCTTCAATTTCCTACAATAAAGCAACAACAACATTAGACAAATACAATTCAAACTTGTTAGTGTTAAAATAAACTTCCTTGTACAAAAGTATGATCATATGTTATTTTGTATAAAATGCTCTTTTGACATCACATTTTTTTGCATAGAAATTTTTTGTTTTCTTCTCTCTCTCTCTCTCTCTCTCTTGTGTCCTTATGTTTTCTCCTTTCTTTTCTCTTTTTTCAATCTCTCTTTTCTATTCACTTTCATTTTTAATCTTTAATTGATCCTCATAAGTTTATTGAGGTGATAATAGTATAATAGTGATGGGTTTTTCACTCATTACAAAGGAATATCGATTGTTGAATCCATCATGCATAACTCACTTGTCAAATTGTCATAGTCTTCCTAATAGAATATGGTCTGCATGCATAGGTACAACATCATATAAAACTTTATCACGGTACCTTCCGATAGAAAATGGCATGAGCACTTGCTTATTTACCTTGACTTCACCACTCTCATTAACCCTTGAAACTTATATGGCCTAGGATACTTCATAATAAGTAAATTCAACTTCTTAACCATAGTTGTGTTAGCAACATTAGTGCAACTCCCACCATCAATAATCATACTACATACCTTATCTTTGATGAGACATCTCGTCTAAAAGATGTTATCTCGTTGTACCTTATTTTCTTTTTTCACTTACACATTCAATGCTTTCTTTATAATAAGAGCTACTCTATTAACTCGATACTCCTCTTCATCACTTTCACCCTCTGATAATGGCACAGAATCATCATCTTCATGGTCATAAGCACGTCTCAATTGTCCTTTTGCTTTAGGAGCCTCATATTCTCCATGCTTCCTTTGCAACTTTACTATTGTATTAGCTTGCTCCTCTATCCTCTTCCTTATATCATCAAATCTAGTATTCATGTGCTCAAATTATTGTTGCATAGCTTTGATCACAAAAGACACATCACTAGCTCCCTTTTATGTTGCACCTTTGTCTTTAGAAGTTATAGTATTACTTTTTCGCAAAATAATTAGGATACCTTACAAAATACTCCCTCACGTGTTTCACTAAAAAGAAAAAAGGTGTCTCACTCCCTCGTGTTTACACGCTTTATGGCTTTTTCTTAATATAAACTTGCACTCTTACCTTTTACCACTCAAATTTCCCTTTCTAACTTTTTGAAGAACTAAACAAAGTAAATTAAGAGGATTGATTTTGAATATAATAAGATAAATGACATAAAATTGAACAAATTGGAGAACAAGGAATAAAAAAAAAAAAGAAAATGAATATCAAGGCAAACGAATTTAATGAACTAAACTAAAAAAAAATCAAGAAAGGGATAGTTCAACCTAGAGGACAAATTTAGATTACAAAATAGGAAAATAGATGACAGAATTGGAGTTAAGAAAGAAAACTTTATTATTATTGTATTCAACATAACCAAACTATTAACTTTATCAATAACTTGAATTTGATGTCTTTTTTCTTTTGTTCCTCATTTTTGTTTTCTTTTTTTTTTTCATTCCTTTTTTTTTTGTTTTTTTTTTCAACACAAAATAATAATATAATACTTGGAGACAACAATTGGTATTGAAATTTGCATGTTTTTTATAATTATAATCTCAAACAAATGAGCAAAGTAAGAAAAGTTGTAAAAAGACAAATTAACACGTTTGAATGGTAATAAATAAATCATAAGGTAGCAAATTAAGGAATTAATCGATACAACTTCATTTAGGGTTGGGCTTTAATACCAAGTGATGCGAAAAACCCCAAAAAGACATGACTTAGGGACCCAACATACACAAGGAATCAAAGAACAACAAGGAAAACTAAATCAGAATTTAATAACACAAACCCTAAACCCAACATTCAAAGGAGCATGAACCTAAGGTATTTAAGAAGGATATAAATGTCAATTTGAACACCATAAGAAGAAGTACCTTTTGATAAGTTCTTTAGTTCTCAAAAGAATCGAGGGAGAAAAACTCTTACTTCTTATTTCACTCAAAATTATCTAATCTTTCAGAGCATACAAGGAGGTGCTTATTTATAGGCTAAGATAGTAATCCTAAAATGACATAAATTTCTACTTAGGAAAAACCTTTATTTAAGAGGAATTCCTATTTATGGACAAATTCTTACATAGAAAATAAACTCTCAATTTGAAGTGGTTGTTGTTATTTAGTCTTAACTCTTTAAGTACACTAATAATATTAATAAAATCTGGACTCTCATTTAACTTGAATTCGCACCATTTGAAACTTGGTCGACCTGAATGTCCTTAATCAACTCATTTAATACTTCTTTCATCTTTTTAGCTCTAGCCTATGTTATTGGGCCTTTTAGAATGTGTAATGGATCTTTTGCATCCTTTGAAACCTTCCACCTATCATCTCTAAGGAAAATGTGGTAATTGATGCATTATCTTACAGGTATACCCTTATCTTTACACTTACTACAAACTTATTCAAATTTGAGTATATTAAAGATTTTTATGTGAATGATCTTGACTTTACTAATGTGTATGAAGCATGTAAGACGTCAGCTTTTGAGAAGTTTTATAGGCATAAGAGTTTCTTATTTATGGAAAATCGTATATGCATACCTAAAAGTTCTTTGAGGGAGTTAGTTGTAAGATAAACTCATGAAGGTGGTCTAATGGGTCATTTCGGAGTTAGGAAAACCCTAGATGTTCTAAATGAACATTTCTTTTGGCCACGTATGAAACAAATGTTGAGAGGATATGTGAGAAATGCATAACATGCAAACAGGCTAAATTTAGAGTTTTACCCTATGACTTGTATACCCTTTTACCCATGCCTAGTCATCCTTTGGTT
The DNA here is from genome assembly GCA_020141445.1 of Bruguiera sexangula. NCBI lineage: Eukaryota > Viridiplantae > Streptophyta > Magnoliopsida > Malpighiales > Rhizophoraceae > Bruguiera > Bruguiera sexangula. The sequence continues at coordinate 4,050,547 of JAHLGP010020637.1, forward strand.
GATTTATCTATGGACTTTGTCCTAGGATTGCTATGAACAAAAAGAGGTAGTGATTCTATATTTGTTGTTGATAGATTTTCAAAGATGACACACTTCATCTCAGTTATAAAATTGATGATACGAGCAATGTGGCTAACTTATTCTTTAAAAAAGTAATACGTTTGCATGACATGCTATAAAGCATTACTTTAGACTAGGATACAAAGTTCTTAAGCTACTTTTGGAAGACTTTGTGGGGTAAGTTAGGTACTAAGGTATTATTTTCCATTACTTGTCATCCACAAACTAATGAGCAGACTAAGGAGGTTAATCAAACTCTTTCTATTTTTTTGCATACTATTATTCAAAAAAATTTGAAAACATGGGAAGATTATTTACCATATGTCGAGTTTGTGTATAATAGGAGTGTTCATTCTACTACTAGTTACTCTCCATTTGAAATTGCATATAGTTTTAATCTATTGACTCCCTTGAATTTAGTATCTATACTTATTAATGAGTATGCTAGCTTAGATAGTGAATGCAAGGTTGACATGATAAAAACATTGCATGAGAAAGTGCGGTAACATATTAAAAAACAAACTAAGCAATATGTGCAAGGAATGATTCCTGGTAATTAGGTTTGGGTGCATATGTGCAAGGAATGATTCCTAACTTAGAGGCATTCAAAGTTATAACCTAAAGGAGATAGTCCCTTTCAAGTTATAGTATAAATTAATGACAATACTTATAAGTTGGACCTTCCCAATAGGTATAATGTGAGTGCAACATTTAACATTTTTGATATTTCCCCTTTTAATGTAGATGATGATTCAAAGAGAGGGAGAATGATGAGAACCATAAAGATGATGAGTGAAATGCTTCAATGGATACAAACGGCCTATTGCACATTCCAAAAGGCCCAACAACACGAGCTAGAGTTTCAATGGATGTAAGAGGTCCATTACACATTCCAGAATACCCAATAACACGAGCTAGACCTAAAAGGATTAAAGAAACACTAAATAGGCTAATTGAGGACATTAAGACCAACCAAACTTCAAATGGTGTGAATTCAAGTTTAAAAAAGAGTCCAGACTTAATTAATATAATTGGAATACTTAATGGGTTAGACTAAGTAATATCTTTTGCTCCTAAATAAGAGTTTATTGTTTGTCTAAGAATTTTCCCTAAATAGGAATGCCTTCTAAATAAGGATATGTCCTAAATAGAAATTTATACCTCTTTAGGATTACTATCTTAACCTATAAATAGGCACCTCTTGTAAGTTCTGGAAAAGCAAACAATTTTGAGTGAAATAGAAAGTAAGAGTTTTTTCTCCCTCAGTTCTTTTGAGAACTAAAGAACTTATTAAGAGGTATTTCTTCTTATAGCATTCAAATTGACATATCACTCCCAATTCTTTTCTTTTCTAAAGTGTGGCATTTATATCCTTCTTAAATACCTTAGGTTTGTGCTCTTTTGGATGTTGGGTTTAGGGTTTGTGTTATTAAACTCTAATTTAGTTTTCCTGGTTATTCTTTGATTAAGTTCTTGCAAAAAGCAATTGAAATTTGTTAATAGGGTTAGATTTTCAAATAAATTCATTCCTTAATCTTAAAGCTTTTGTCAAACTTGTTTTTATCTATATAATGCTTCATATGGATCTAAGCTTTATAAATTGGTCTTTTAATAAAGTAGTCATTAGGTATCTCTTTTGAAGATAAAACTCTACTGAAGACACATATGATTAATCAACTAGTACTTTAGTTAATTGTGGTAGTTTAACTTGAAAAAGGGATATGCCCAAGACAAAATGATGATAGCTATTATGCCAATATTTTGTAAGGTGCAACCATTTCATCCACCTTTGAGACTTTCAACCTCTAAGACTTTTGAAAAGTCATACACCTCAAATATATTTCCATATAATGATTGAGTCTCTTAGTTTGTCCATCATTTTGTAAATGATAAGTTAAACTAAAGTGAAGTTAAATGCCCAACAATTTGAAAAGTTCTTGCCAAAATAAACTAGTAAACACTTCATTTCTTTTAGAAATTAGAGTATTTAACATGCTATAAACTTTATAAATATTTTCCATGAAATTCTTAACTATGGTGACAGGTGTAAAAAAATAAGACATAGCTACAAAGTAGTCATATTTGTTAAACCTATCTATCACCACTATTATAACATCCTTCCTTTTTTATTTTGGTAAACCTTCTATAAAATCTAAGCTAATATATGTCCAAGTTTAGGATAATAATTTAAAGGGTTGCAAGAGCCTTGAGTACTTAACATTTTCACTTTGTATTTCTAGCATACATCATAGGCTTGCACTTGTCTCTTAATTACTTACTTAAGTTTAGACTAGAAGAAATATTGCCTTAATTTATGATAGGTCCTTTGACCCCAAAATGGCCTTTAAGAGCAAAGTTATAGAACTCTTGTAAAATTTGACCTCTGAAGTTCCTAATGAACCCTAAGTAAATCTTCCTTTTATACCTCAAAATCTTATTCTATAAAGAGTAACAAAGTTTGGACACTTAAAATAGAGTTAAGTCAATGATTAGATTGCTAACTTTTATGTCTTAATCATAATTGACTAGCACTTTTTTGTACCGCAGTGGTACTACAATAGTAATGGTAGAACAAACTCTTAAGAATTAAATCTATAGATTTTTCCTTCATCTTGCATAATGTTATAGTCGTAATATTATTATCTTCCTTCATATAATGTATAGAGTAGTCCAAACCCAACAATTTAGTTACTTCTTTTAACTGAATAAAGGTATACAACTACTATTATGTTAGGCACTTCAAATTCTCATAGTTAGTTTTTATCGCAAAGGAATGACCCTCTAAATAATACTTTCATTTGTTAACTATCATTAATATAGTTAGTAACTTTTTTTCATAAATAATTAAGATTTGATATCTTAGAGTCAATTATTTACCAATATTAGTAAGGGCTCTTCCCTCTTACATTAGGACTGGCCCAATATCTTATTCACTAGTATCTGTCTAGAATGAAAGGTCTAGAGAAATCAACTAAGGAAAATATTAAGGCTATAGTCATAACCCTTTTTAACTCTTCAAAAGTAGTTTTACCTTTTAAATTCCAATGGAAGCAGTCTTTTTTAAGCAACTTATTCAAGAGCTTACTTAATCAACCAATTTAGCATTGCTTCCATCTTACTAAAATAAGTGAAAACCCCATTTTCTGAAATTATGTGCCCCAAAAACTCTATTTTGTGCTACTCAAAGGAACACTTGGATCTTTTGACAAATAATTGATATTGCCTAAGAATTTCTAATGCTTGACTTAAATGCTAAACATGAGTCTTAAGATCTAGACTATAAATCAAAATGTCATCAATAACATTAGGATAAACTTCCTAAAATGCTTATTAAATATATGGTTCATTAATGCCTATAAAGTGGTAAGAGCATTTGTTGGCTTAAAGGGTAAAACCTTGAACTTATAATAGTCATAGTGAGTTTTAAAAGCAATTTTAATGATATCTTCTTCTTTTATCCTAATCTTATGGTAGCTAGATCTCAAATATATCTTAGAAAAGATGGTAGCACCATAAAGTTCATTTAGAAGGTCATCTATAATAGGTATGGAAATTTGTTCTTAACAGTTAATAAATTTAATTGCCTATAGTCAATACAAAATGTCTAAATCTCTTTTTCTTTTTAACTAGCAAGATAAGTGATGTAAATAGACTAGTGTTAGGCTATATGACAAAAGACTCTAACATCTCTTTAACTAGTCTTTCAATTTCAATTTTTTAATAGTAAAGGTGTTTGTGAGGCATTTTATTAATTGGTTAACCTTTTAGTTTCAATGGAATACCATGATCACATAGTTTGGCTAGAGGCAACCCTCTTAGGCTTAGCAAACACATCCTGATACTAATTTAGAGCTTTTTGCAAAATTTATGATAAAGTTGATACTTTACTAATAGCCATTAATGTTAATAAGTGAGCTTGCACACCCTCAGCCTTCTTTTTCAACATAGTTTGCAATTTAGTTCCTATCATTAATCATAAAGATGTAGCTTGAATAATTCTATAGGACTATTATATTTAATAAAGGTTCATTTTAGCTTAAAAAAGTCTAGCATCATAAGACCAAACCTTTTAATCCAATCTACCACCAAGACCAAGTCATACATTCCAATTGATATCAATCTTAAGTTAGCCTTAAAGATATGATAATGCATCTTCCATTCAAATTAGCAGCATATGTCCTTACTCTTCATTCTTTAACCATTAGCCACTCTTACCAATAATAGTTGAGTCTCCATTAACTTATATTGTAGTTCTTATACTATATTTGAATTTAGAAAGTTATAAATAGCACTTATGCCTATAAGAATAACCAAGATCTTTTTCCCCACTTGACTTCTCAATTGTAATGTGTTTTCCCCTACATCACTAGTAATTACATTCACAAATAGTGCCACTATGGTTCACTATACATGTCCTCTACCTTTTTGAAATCCTCTAGTCCTTTTTTTTTCCTCACTTATGGACTATTCAATTTCACTTTCCAACATATACAATGCTTGCCTCTTAGCACACTAACGTCTAAGGAAAAACCTCTCTTTACATCTATAACAAGGATTAGATTTCTTGGTCACATAAGCAATAGGTTTCTACTTATTAGCCATTGGGTGCATACTACAAGTTTCACCTCGGTCTCATAATATAAGAATTAGTCCTAGGAGCAAAGGAACCAATACACTAACCTTTAACCATTGTGGGCTTATGTTACTTGTTTAATCCATTTATTACCTCTTCCTAAAGCCTTACTAAATGGTATAGATGAACCAAAGATTTAAATTGGACATCCTTATAGCTGGCCTTATTGTATCACTTAGACCACTTATAAAGCTCTCCATAAATTATTCTTCAAACAAACTAAAGATATAGTGTTTCATCAAAATCTTTCAGTCCTCAAAAATTGCTTGATACTTTAGTATTGATCCAATTTGCATCAACTTATTAGATTCCCTTACAATACTCCTTAACTTGCCTCTACTAAATTTGATCCACAAATTATTACAGAAGTTATCTCAAGTGACAGTGCTTTAATCTAATAGCTAATATTAGAACTAGACTTCAAGTCTTTTCTTAAGGTATATTGTTATCATTTCCGTTTTTACTTCCTCTTTGACATTATTCAACATAACGTACCTATTACATTTAACGATCCATTCCCTAAGATTTGTTCTTTCAAAATAAGGCAACGTAACACTAGATCCCTAGCTAGGTCCACTATCCTTCACCCTTTGTTTTTCATTCACACCATCGTTCCCTCTTGAGATATATTCCTTAATAATCAACAAGATTCTTATGGAATCTTTAATTACTCAAGACTTTATTGCATGTCCAACCTTATCTAATTCTACTATTTTTTAAACAATTTTCACTCTAAATTTAGTTGTCAATAACCCCATTAATTAAGAAAATCAAGTGTCAAGTTGAGAGAAACTCACCTCCTGAACTGTTTGTAGCTTCATAATGCACTTTTCTTACTCCTTAAGTTAAGCTTGCATTAGAACCTTCTACTCTTTGATCATTTGCAAAATGTCTTCTGACGTCATTAAAGAAGTAGCTTTAGTTATCGTCACAATTTTCAATTTTCTTATTGGATTATGCTAACTAGACAGCCACATGTTCATACTACTCTGATGCCAAACCCGTATCAAACTATTAGGGTTTGGAAAATCTCAAAATAGTAGGAGATTAAGGAGAAAGAAATTTAGGAAGAAATGAGATACTTATATAAGTGAAGAGAGAGAGAGTTGAAGCAAGAAAGAGATTGTATTTGGGTTTTCTGTATTTCTAATTCTAATTTATAGGAAGTACACTATTAATAAACATATGGTAAATACAATGATATTTATTAGCCTTAACAAGAAATACTATTAGATATACGAATAGACTACTAACAAATTTAATATATTAAATCAATTACTATCACGCATTATTTAATAGTTTTAACAACCTTTCAAACCAACAATTAAAACTACAATTAAGGATATAGGACTCAAGATCATAACAGAGAGCTGCCCCCTCATGGTTGTATAAAGACGAAAACGAGTGGAAGTGCTCAGGAAAACCCAGGGAAGGCTGGCTTTCGTGGCCTTTTGCGTGATTCGTTTGGAGTTTGGGAAGGGGGTTTCATGGATTTTGCTGGTTGCAACACAATGTGGTGGCGGAATTAATGGGCATTAGACGTGCACTTGAGCTCAGCGGAGAACTAGAACATTGGAATATTATTCTTGAGACTGATTCCCTTGAAGCGCTGCATTTGATCTCCATCCAGAAGAGCTTGTTTCATCCATTAGATGGGTTACTCAATGATATATGTAGCCTTTGCGATAGATCATGGACAATTACTCCGAAGCATGTGCTGCGGGAAGGCAAATCTTATGCTGATTAACTGCATAAAGGTTAGAGCGAATAACTGCAGACATCTGGTTCGCATCGGGATCGGACAGGAAACAAATTGGAACCGGACCGGGGTCACCCCTAGTGCTTAAGAAGTACTTGGTGCTTAAAAGAAAGCTCCACGATACATGAAAGCAGATTTATGGCAAGGAGAACGAAAATGTCCAAAAGGATAACAATAAATTAGTGGCAAAGGGTCACAGAATCTTAGTGCATGTACTCGACACACAGAATTGAAAATTCTTCTTTCACAAGCACACTGCTAAGTCTTCAAGTTGCAAATTGATACAGAGCTAGTGCATGGAGGATATCAGAAAACAGGCCCCATTTGGAGCAAATAGCAGACCTGACTTCAGCTTGCTTAGAGTTCTTATGTCCTTTCAGCATACAAATATTTAGCTGCCACTGGTCGAATTCCAGATGCTTTTGCACAAAAAGATAGAAGGCCAGGAACTATAGCTGCCCTTGAATCAAATCAACTGCCCAGGAGCACGAATGAATTATGAACTTATTCTTATATAAACAATTGGATCGCAGTACACACGGTAGAAAGAAAAAAAATAATTCAAGTCCCTACCATCCTTTGAGAAATAGTTGACGGTCATGAGAAAGGAAGACACTTACACTAATTGAAGGGCCATCTGGTCTTGATGCTGGTAATGATTGGTGGGTTGCAATGCATTGACTTGAAAATAGTTTCTAGAGTCAAACGTCTGCGACTGAATCAGATGATAGTTATCTCCACTTGGCATCAAGTTGATGTTCTGCTGCTTTGTCTCTGTCTCAGCAATCTGCAACATCCGTACGGGAGCAGGTAGTATTACCCAATAATCAACACACAAAAGCCAATAATCACGCAGTTCATGGGAATGGGGGACGAAGGGTAGTTACAGAGAGGCACACCTTAGCTCGGAGAAGCTGGTTGTTGTTGTGCAAGTCAATTTCCTGCAATGTGCAATTGTGCATATTGGCTCCAAAAAGCATCGAATTAAGGCAAGATTAGGTAAATAAGCTAAATACAACAATTCCAAGGCAAAAGCGAGTCAACAAAAATAAAGCATCTGCGGGATCTATTGGAAATGAGGAGCGCAAGCTTGGAGAGCATCAATAACGGACTGGAGCAAGCAACATTTTCATGGGGTTTGACACCACATCTTACCCAACACCACAAAACATTGGATTATGAGTCTTTCTCCACTTGTATATTGCCTGCCCATTTCTCTCTTTTCTAATGTGGAACATTAGCCTCAACGTCACCCTTGTAACTTCAATAGGATAGGATAGGCTATTATTTGGTTCCATTATATCACAGAACCATAGATTGCATAATTGATAACTCCTACTGTCAGAACATAAGTTAAATTGAAAAGTTGGACATCTTGAGCCCAGAGGGAGTGTTAGAGTGATACCCTTTTCTGCATATACTCAATTTCTGCAAACAACAGCTCATTCTGGAAAAGATTTCAAAACAACTGGTTAGTGGCAATACAACGGAAATTAAGGAAGGTAAATAAAATAAAAGAATTTAGTTGATCATCATCAATTCTCATGTAGTTACCTTTTTGGACCGGATTCTGCTGATCCCTTTCTCTAATTTATTTTCCAAGTTCTTAAGGTCTTTGGAAGTCAAGGAGTCCAGTGACTCGCCCATATAGTTCCTGAAAATGACTGTTCTCACCTTAAGGTTCCAAGAAGTAAAACTCGTGCGGTGATCAAATGTATGAAAATGTAGGTTTTACTTGTTCTGGTTCTGCAAGTTGGCAATTTGCACGCGCAGTTTTGCAGCTTCTTGCTGATATTGCTGAAAATACAAGTCCCAAATGTCGGGGCATTACATGCTCCATTAAGAATCAGTGTCAAAATACAAAACCTTACAAAGTTCCTTTTCTCCGCTCAAAGTCTCAAACATATGATCAACCATCCTCGCTGCAATATGTACTAAGCGATGCAATGTGGTCAAATTTTGTGTATTTTTATTCCATATCATCCTCAGATGGATGGTTACGTAGAATTTTACTTTTAGATCTAAGAGACATGAAAAGAAGAAATGACCTATAAGTTAAAAGTCACCACCAAACTGAGTTTGTCTATTTTGAATTCAAGTTCAGTAGCTTTTCTTTCGTGTGTGAAAGTCCAACTACTTTTATGAACACTAAAGCCGCCAATGCTAAGAAATTCAACGTCCAAACTCCAAAATGTTGTTACTTAAAGAGGGAGTATGGTGCTGGGAGATTAGTTGGGAAAATCTTTACTCATCAAAAGGACGTAGAGTCAAAGACGTATGAGTTATAATGTCGCCAAATTAGGCTGCTATGCATAGGATGAATGTGTAATAAATAAAAGGCCCCTTAAAATGAAGACCATGCCTATCATATATTAATACTCTAAAATCCTACATATTGCTTATTTATAGGTGAGCTATGAATGAAACTTCATTTTGGAATCTGATTCTAGTATAGCTCTTACTTGGCTGAATCAAAAGAAACAATAAACCTAAAGATTGGGAGTGGCTTCTAACAAAGCCTCTGAATTCTTTTTCTTTCTTTTTTTTTTTCTTTTTAGCTCTAGTTGGCATTTTAATCACATTAGCAAGAACTTCAATTTCATTACCAATAGTTAAGCGAAACAGAGTACTACCAGCTAAACAAATCTCATTGCATGACTGTAATATTCATTTCATCTAGGAACATTTAATGTATTAAGACTTTTACTTTCTTGCTCTTATATTTTTATTTTTCAAACTTATGTAAATATAACAGCAAAGAAAGAGCAAAATGCGAAGCTATGTTAAACTATTTACTATTAAACGTTCATACAATCCTTCCACACACAGCACTAACCATAAGGGGAACTCCACAGATTGTTCCCATTGTGCAGAAATACATCAATAAACATGCATAAACATATACACATGCATATAGATATATATATAGACACACACTCACACAAACACATAGAATTTATAAACAACAAATGCTACGAGCATGAGGTATGATATATCTGTATTCGCAAGATTCCTTGGCACGTAAAGTATTTAGGTATGTGTCAATGCATGGATAAGCCCAAACTTGCACTAAATCTCTCATAGGTATATGCCATCTATAAAATGTAAATCATGAAAATATTGTTTCAAGTCTTAAAGACTACTTGAAACGACAAAACTCTACTTTCTAGTTTTTCTTTTTTTTTCAACATTCTTAAATAACAAACTGGAGCTGAATTGAAGCAATAAAATTAATTCCAGGCTCATCGATAGATTATTTAAATGGAAAATGAAAATGCAAATAACAAACTCAAGCATTATACTTCCACTTTTGACTGTTGGATGCAGGAATTATAATTAGATAACAAAATCCAACCTTGTGATTGTGAAGGATCAATTGTACCTGAAGTTAACCTTAGAAAATATCCATGCACAAACTCTCATTCACAGTGACAAACTTCGATCATTTAAGCTGGTAAATTGTACCTGGGCATTAAGTTCAGAAACAGACGCAGAATTGGAAGAATCTGCACATGCCTTCTTGTACCTCTCAATTGTATGCTTAACACTGCAATCAACAATAGGTCCGATACATATATGTCAACAAGTCATCCGATATGCATCTACTTTTGGAAAGCAGAGAATGGAAAACGTAAAACACCAATAAGCACTAAGCACAATATACCATTTACTATCTCCACTTAAACATTTTTAGCATCTTTTAAAACAATTCACTTCACATTTTGAAAACTTAGCACCATCAACTATTATTTGCATTTATAAAAGTTTATAGTTTAACTCGAAATTTCATTCATTCCTGAAGTCAACAACTTTAGGATATCATGCTTTTTTATGAATCAATGAATGCTTTCATACATACACTAGGATAGGCCTACAAGCAGTAGCCCGTTGAATCAGACCTCCCGGAAGTGGATCTACGTTCAAACTCAAACACAAAGTGTTTAGGAAATCACTAAAACTCATTGCTTGGTTTTGTGTTGTAATTGACTAATTTAAGAACCTGAGATTGTACTAATCGTCTAATCTGAAAAGGCTTCATGTCTTCATCTTGTGAATATTTTGCTAGCATATGGCTTAACACAGAGAACCATGGTACTGGCCGGATTTAGAATAGGTGCCGGAACAAAGTACAATGCAATTTTTCCTAATTTTTTGCTATTGGTAGGCCTGACGACCTGAAGGGAAATCAAGAACCAATGTTAGTATGATCAAAATCAGGATGTATAACAATGAAATCTGACCTAAAGGGTTCAATATTTTGTACAAAGTATCTAGAACTCCAAACTGCTTTCGACAGTTTGGAATTGTCCTCCTAATGGACTAGTGTCTACGTTGGATGCTAGAGTCACCCTTGATCATTATTCTTTTTTTATTTTATGACTACTCCTTCAGTTGTATCTATTTTCTTTCAAACATCAAAAACAAAAAGGATTCTTCACCGTTGGAACTCAAAGGCTATGGCTATTATTAAATTTAGACGCCTTTGGTCTACAATTTCAAAATGATGTCATCTTTGTTCAAAAAGATGTCACGATAAAATAAGTGCAAATATCATATGAGAATGTTACTCCGAAATTCATTAGTTAGCACTTGCAGGTGAATGCTATCTTGCATATTGCTCATTACAATAATGTTTTTTCTTTTACGAAAATAAAACAAATCATGTAAGCGATTGCCAAAAAGGCCAAGAGATCGACATTGTCATCAGTCAGGCCATCAATTATTGCCGTCTTATATCTTAAACACTGAACACTTGCATTGCAATCATATATGCTCTCTATATATTGTCTGTAGTTGCTCCCTGACATCCAATTTTCCCTCCTCTCATTTTTCATTTTCTAATTCTTTCTAATGTGGACTGGAATATATGCACTGTTGGCAGGTCAGCCACAACAATTTACAATTTCTGTCCTTTTGCTTTAAAATTAAATACATAGATGGGATACCTAATTACTTCCAATTCTCTATCAATGTTCCACTGTTTTATGCTAAAAAAAAAAAAGAAGAAGAAGAAGAAGAAAAGAAAAACAGGTGGTATACTCTCTCTCTCTTTCTCTCACTCTCTCTCTCCCTCTATATTTATATGCATTCTATCAGCAGGTATCTATATAATTTTTGAGTATTCAAGTGACTCATTTTCATTTTCATGCCAAGTTTTTGGTACATAGTCTGTATTTTTCTGCTTCTTCAAAATTTAAATATTTCTTAAACTAGGAGTAGCAAGATTATAAAAGGGCTCCCCATTGCATTTCCTTGAGAGCACTCTTCTCTCTCACTGTTTCTGTAGTCACTAATGTGAACCCTCCAAAATACACAAAATTATATGCCTAATAGTATAGTTAATAATTTGGTTAGTCATATATTAATTAGATAACTACTCAAAATACCTCGTAAAATATGCTTAATTTTTTATTTGCATATGTCATTTTTCCTGCATCATGATGTTACGCCGTAGAACCAAAATAGCATTAAGAGATCAACAAGCAATAAAAGTAACACCACTTTTCTTTTCTTTTTTTCTTTTTAATTTTATCTATTAAGAGATTCATTGATTTATAAATTACATAATAAATATAGCCTTCTCCATCCACTTAAATCTCATAATCCTTCTTAAAATTAGAATTCAAGATCTCTAAAATAGAGTTATTGGTTTTTTTATCACTGGAATGTCTAAGAAACACACCACTTTTCTATATGATAGGAGCATCTTTTATTCAGAGAATCCTTTTTTTTATATGTATTTTTTATAAAATGAAACTACAATATTAACATTAATTTAATGCCTTAATTTGATTTATCCTTATGTGTCCACATTAATAATATAACAAAGTGAAAAGTCTAAATTGTTAAGAAAATTTCTTCATTTTTCAAGGGGTGTAAGGGAAAATCCATTAGTGAAGATTGAAAATATCATGGGGACATGAGATACGGAAATAAAAAATAAAAAAAGGAGAAGATTCCAAGTCCAAGAACAAAAACAATCTTAATAAATGTCTATAACAAAAGGAATATCTCGATTAATAATGAGACCAAGAAAATAGAAAAGAAAACAGAGCAATCCGAAATTTGCTTTGGCTCTAGGGCAATACCATGCAACCTATCGATTATATCTTTCATACTTAACATCTTATGAATCCTTTATTTATTTTTTTTTCCTTTTATAAATGTGCTCTGACATGTTATGTAATATGAATCTTATAATGCCATTTATACTTGGTCAGCTGGTCTTCGTAAATCAGCACAGCTAAGTAACCACAAAAAAATAAATAAATAAATAAATAAGATCAAAATTTTAAAACAGTCAAATCAACCAACTCTTCCGGTTAACTGATTCGAATACGAAACCCTAAAGCAAAACGAATGGAGAAAATAATCCCGCTTTCTTGGGTCATAGTACTGGTTGCTCAGTCCCCTTAATGCGACAACAAGATGTGATAAATCCCAAAATACCTAAGAGTACAATGTTTGCTTCGTGGGAATACCCACTTTTCGTTTCTTTTTTTTTTTTTTTTTTTTTGTGATGATTTGCTGATACCTTAACTTCGTCGAGCAACTGATTGGCTGTCTCTGCCATGCTGGCAATGCATCCTATTACATGATTGGCCAAGCCATATCCACGGCTAGGTTTGACCCACGTGGTACTAAGCCCGTTACTCATTGGATAATCCTACAAACTACAGGCTATTACCCACCTCGATTGAGTCCACGAATTTATGATGGGGTTGGAACTTAGATATTCTGTTTCAGTAAAGTAAAGCTGACAGTGAAAACAATATAATATGATTTTAATCAGAACTTTTTTATTTTGTCTGAAACTGAGACTCTCTGAGCGGATCTGAGCCGTCCAATGGCAGCGGCTACAGTCGTCTACGCTTCCCATTGCATGGAAGAAGCCAAAATGAGCAGAACTCTCCCATTGGCTCCCAGTTGTCGTACATCTCCCCCCCCCCCTCTTCTCTCTCTCTCTCTCTCTCCAAGTCCAAGGGAACTTTTGCACGAATTCACCTATGCAAGATCTTGCACAAATGCAATGCACGTTCCAGAATGCCCCCAAGAGTGGCATCAAGATGACCTTAGCTTGAGTCATTCTCATTGGCCCATCTATTTCCTTCACTAGTTAAAAGAATTTAACCAAGAGAGGCAGAATATACCAGGAGATCTAAGAAAAGGAAATGGAGATGGGTATATACATATGATTATTTCAATATATATATATATATATATATATATATATATAATTTTTGTACCATTTCAAAAGCCAAAATTAGGATTCAGTTTTGGGAATCATGACATAAAGCCTTTTGTCAGTAGTCAAGAACTGAAAAATCGTGTGTGACGTGACCAAAGATTCTGTTCCTAAGCCAAAACTTCCCAACATCTATCTGATGTTGGTCTGATTTGTTGAACCCTAACTAACCAGTTACCACTTACTAGTTGCTACTCTGTATTATTCATCAACTTTGAAAAAGAAAAGTGAAAATCCGCTTGAAAGTTGAAAACTGAAGTGGGTTTTGAATTTGATTGGGTCTGGAGCTTTTGAGAAGTCTTCTTAATTACTTGACTCATGGGTTGTCCATTTGAAAGTCTAGGCCTTATTTTGTCATAACTTATGAACCATAATTTAGGTAAAGTTTGACGGTGGAGGAGGTCTCACGTGGGTCCAAATAGAAATCTAAGGAAATTTCGTGTATATTAAGGCAAAACCCTAATTAGGGGTGACCTAACTGGGTTGTGATTGATTTGAAAACCCAGGATTGACATGTTCCCAAGAGAAAACCCATTTAGGGTTTAGGTTTTGAAACCCTAATGTGCTGGTTTATTAGACTTCATGACTGAATTTGCTTATTTTCTTTTTAAAATTTTCTAATTTGTTTGGCAATGTACTTTTGGCTTTATTGATGCGTAACTGACGTGCTATTAAGGATGTGTCAAGAGATTGGAGTGTTTGAACGAATGAGAGGATGACAGCTTTTGCCAATTGCCATAGGCCTTCCCTTTAGCTCACATATGACATACATCCACGCACCTCCTTACATGTATGCTACAGTGAGAGAGAGGGAAGAGAGAATCACGGAAGAGGACAGCAAATTTAACAATGGAGGAGGGAGTGGAAGCTGATCTCAGTACCTCAGATGCCTGCATTCATATTCCAAAACTTACACTTATTTCGACTAGTAACACACTACTATAACCCTGGCTTCTATCTCTGTCTATTTGCACTAGATCTACGCATCTAAAAACCAAGAACCCAAAATTCCACACAAATCATGAAAAGGGGGGAAAAAAATTCCCACAAAGCTTACAGAAGGGCCAAACAGAAAAAAAAAAAAAAAAAAAAAACAAAACGGAAGGAAGAAAGACAAGTGAATCTTGCTTAGAGAAAAAAGAAAAAAAAACTATCTAAAACTGAAACGCAGAAAATGATTACGTTCTTTACTTCAAATCTGCCTAAAGATCTAGGACTGCAGAAGCCAAAAAGGAAAAATCTTTGACACAGCGGGCTTCTATTTTCCCTACTGAAAAAATTTTAAGCCATTTAAAAAAAAACAAAGAAAAAACAAAAACAAAAAAGACCTCAAAGGAAACTTTAAAACAAAAGAAGAAAATTTCCCTTCGAATTTCCTTTTTTAAAAAAAAAGAAAAGAAAAGAACAGCCAGAAAATAGTGATATTTAAAGGTTCGAAACCTTTTGATGAATTAAAATTTGAAGAACAAAGAAAGCTAAGCGTAATTGTGTACCTATTGTTAGCATACTCATAAAGGCGGCCACGGCTAGAGAAGACGATGAGAGCAACCTCAGCATCACAAAGAACAGACAATTCATAGGCTTTCTTGAGCAGACCATTGCGCCTTTTGCAGAAGGTGACTTGGCGATTCGTGGTGCTTTCGATCCGCTTGATCTCTATCTTTCCCCTTCCAATCTTCCTCTGTGGAGAGGATTCCCTGGATTCACTTGGATGTGCCATGGCTAGCAGGGAGGACAAAAAAACAAAAAAGAGTAATACATAAGCCAAGAACAAATCTTTGCTGTTAATTAATACATAGAAACCAGAATTATATGGCAATTTGTAACATAGCTATCATATATTCTTTTGATGATCACATAGAAATTGGAAAGAAAATTCATCTTTTAAAATTAAACTATATGTTCCTATATTACAGTGGTTCATTCTTGGGCTTGAAATGGACAATGAAAAAGTAAAACGAAGGGATGATCATGAAACCAAGTGTTCTTGATGAGATTTTAGATTTCATTTCTGCATGGCCTCTCAAAAACCAAAATAGCTTAAAGATTGTTTAACCCAAAAGAAGTGAAGCAAGAGAAGAGATTATGAGATTTGTGTCTCAATTTTTGGGTAACTAATTACCTTGGAGTTGAGACCTGGGAGAGGAAATAAGCAAGGATCTAGAGAGAAACAAAGTGTGTTTTTTCTTCTTGCTGCCTTCGGGGTTTCCTCTCTTCTTGGTTTCCACAAATCAAAGTAGGAGAGGTGCTGAAAATGGAAGCAATTTAGTGCTAGGACGTGGGAATTTATAAAGTAAAAAATGACCCTTCATCCAGTGTTATCTATATGATTATGACAACACCTTCTACTTAGTTTGTGGACTGTGATACTAATGTCTTTCAAATCCTTTTTCGGTCTTTCCTCTCTGGCTTTTTGTTTTTTTTTTTTAATTTCTCTGATTTTTCATATTTAATCGTTTTGGTGAGTGGAGTTTAATTAAAGGAGGAGACACCAACAACCATCCATTTTTTTACCTTCTATGTGAATTGTGGGAGAGCATTAGAAAGAGAGAGGGAGACAGAGATGGAAAGGGTCTTTATGAAAGGGAATATTAATGGGAGTGAGTGAGACTTTCGGATTGGGCTAAGATGCTTTAGACTTAGGCAACACGAATAATTTGAATAAACATACCCGAAACCAAACTCTACTTAAATAATATTAATTGAAATGTCAATAACTTATAATTGAAACACTTAAATTGAAATAAAATGAAAGCAAATAAACTTGAAATCAAATTGACTCAAAATTTGATTATATAAAAATTTAAATAACCCAAATATAAATAACTTGAAATATAAGTAATTCAAAACTTAAAATTTGAAAGACCTCATATTAAATAAATTCAAGACTTGATATATGTAAAACACAATAAATCTAAACTCCATAGACTTGAAATTCCCTAGACACCTAAGACCCAAGTAGGCAGAGACTTGAATCAACTCAGTCTTAATCTAACTTGACTTGCCATTTTGCAAGCTCCATTTAGCCCTCTAGGTTAAATCTTCACACAATATAAAGATGCTTAGAATGAAAGACTGACTATTTCCTACTATATTTAAGTGCTTGATGTAGCTTCTCATATGATCATTAAGCAAATAAAATCTAAATAAGTGTAGCTAATCCTTTAGTTTTGCTCTACTTTAGCAAGAAGATAATGATTACTTTTTTATTGGAAGAAAAATTTCATTGCTTCAAAACCATACAACATGTCCAACAAAGTCTCTCTCTCTCTTTTTAGTAGAGGATGCAACCCTTATTCATTCAAAAATTTATACATATCTTGCTGAAGAAGAAAAACAAAAAAAAACATGGCCTACGTTCATGCCTTAGAACTTCTTCTACTTCTCATAATGCTACATTTGTTAAACTGTGAGCAATGTCATTAATTTGTTTACCTACATATCAAACAATAAAGCTTGCAAAATTAGACAATAAAACTCTCACATCCTCTGCCAATTGCCTAATGTTCTCCTTGTAAAACAATAAACTAATAAGATGAAATTAATTGTCAATTGCAAATAAGTATTTTGTATTTTATTGATAAGATTTTGTATATACTTTTAGGCATACATTGATTATACAGTGTGGTGTCTTTTTATAGTGCAAGTTAGGATTACGTTATTAAAGTGAGATATAATCATGATATTTTCTCTTTAGAAAAAATTAATCTTGATTGATGAGTAATTGGTGGAGAGATTGCAGTTAACAAAGATTGAGCAATTGATAGAGAGATTATAAGTGACAGAAATTGAGAAATTAGTAGAGAGATAATAGTTAACAAAAATTAAGTAATTGACGGCGAGATTGTAGTTGAAGAAAATTGAGCAATTGGTAGCAAGATTGTAGTTAATTTAAGACACGTCATTATTTCCTTTGACATCCCTCAACAAGTTGATATGACAGAACACATAGTAAGTTTAGACTATAGAAATTAGAAGCAAGATGTGGACAACCCTTTGGTAAAAATATCAGTAGGTTGATCTGTAGTGGAGATATACTAAATATGCAATTGATTTTTAGCAATCTATTCTCATACAAAATGATAATCAATTTCTACATATTTTGTTCGAGTATGAAAGATGAGATTTTCTATCAAATAGGTGGCAGAGATGTTGTCACATCAAAGAACTAGAGGGCATTGCCAAAAGACACCAAGATCATGTAAAACAGTCTCAATCCAAATAAGTTCAGTAATTGTGTCAACTAAGTTTTTGAATTCAACTTCTAAGTTGGATCGAGTGACTATCTGTTACTTACGAGAACTCCATGAGATGAGATTGGAGCCAAGAAATATGCCAAAGTCACCAACGAATTATCTGGTGTCATGGTCTTTAGCCCAACTTGCATTTAAACAAACATGGAGATAGAAATTGTTGCTATGGGTAAAGAGGATGTCATGGTGTTGTGTAATGCAAACAAAGTGCAATATATGTTTGACAAATTGTTAATTGACCTCCGTAGGTGCATGCATGAATTGATAAGTAGTGTTGACAACAAAGGCAATGTTGGGTCGAATGAGAGTCCTATGGTACGGTACTACAATAAAGTGTTAGATTTGAAAACAACTCATTACAATGGAAAAATGGAATATCCAAACTGATCACATAAGATGTAGTAATAGGCTTTACATCCTACATTTTTGCATTTGTTGTTTATTTTGTCTAGTGAAGAAAAAGATCATTTGGAGTGTCTTATAGTTCAATCCTAAGAAAATAATTGATTTCACCCAAATTTTTTATAACAAATTCCTTTTGTAGAGTCTCTAAAAGAGCATATAATGGTACTATAAGAGATCTTGTAAAAATTATGTTATTGACATAAATGAGTATAAAGATATTGTATTGTATTGTATGTAGTACAAACAATGATGAATCAGCTGAAAAAGTTACAAAACCAATGAAAATGAGAAAATTATTGAGATGTTGGTGCCAGGTACAGGGTGTTTGTTTTAGGCCTTAGAGAGACCATTTTAGATGGCAAACATGAGAGTGGTAGGGATCGACGAAATCTGGTGGTTGATCCATAAATATTTTTTTAGTTGGATGACTATGGAGAAAGATATTATTAACATCAAGTTTCCAAAGTTGCCAACCCTTATATAAGGCAATTATAAGAATTGTGTAAACTGTGACATGTTTAACTACCATATTAAAAGTTTCATTAAAGTTAATTCCCTATTGTTGATGAAAATATTTTGTGATTAATCTAACCTTGTATCATTCAAGAGAGTCGTCTGTATGAAACTTGACACGAAAGACTCATTTGTAAGCAATGAGGTTGTAAACCGGAAGAGATTGCATAAGGTCTCATGTCTAATTTTTCAAAAGTGCATTATACTCTTCAACCATAACTGTTTGCCAATTTGAGTCTTGTACTACCTAACTATAACAAGATGGTATAGATGAGATTGCTACTGAAGTGATAAGTGCATAGGTGTGATCCTTTTGTACATGACAATAAGAAATTGTGTCATCTTGAAATTTGGTCACCATGGGGTGGGCTAATGGTGCTTGTTGTAGAGGCGAGCCTATAGCCTATAGAATGGTGGTCTGTGAGATAGTTTTAGCAGTAAGAGAAGGCACTGTAAGTTGCATTTAAAGAGTTATGGAGTGGAAAGTAGTGGGACTACTTTGTAGAGGAGTTAATATGTAGGATGTATTAATCCTCAACTCTTACATATGTGAATTATTATGTTACAAATATGTTGGTGAAGTAACATAAAGGGGTAACTCCAATGATACTAGTGGAAATACATTTAATGATACGTTAGTGACAATAGTAGCAAATGAAAAAAGAGTTCCATAAAGGATTGCATCTACAACTATATAGAATCATCATTATTGTGAAGAATAGCATTAATAGTCCTTAATGCCTAAGGGATATTCTAAGAACATACACCAATGTGGCCTGGGCTCTAGTTTATACTTGGTATAAGATTATAGGTTTAGGTACACAATATAGCCAAAAACTCAAAGATGTTTAATAGGTGGTATGGTGGAAAAAAGTACTTCTTATGGGTTATGCTGCTGCAGAACTAGAGTAGATAATCGGTTGATAATGTGAACTGCATTTTCAAAAGCAAAATCTTAAAAGTGAGAGAAAATATATGCATGATGCATTATTGTCAAACCCATTTCAACCACATATCTATATTTACACTCGGTCAAACCATTTTAAAGGACTAGATGGGGACAAAATGTTTGTTTATAAATGTCACGTTCCTATAATAATTTATTAAAAGATGCAGAAGGAAATTCTCTAGTACAATCACTTTGAACAACTTTAATTTGAATATTGAGTTGATTTTCAACGAAATTAGAAAGACTACAAAGATATGTAAAAATTAATCATAAGAATTGAGCATATAAAGTTAGACAAATTTAGAATAATCATCAATAAAACATACATAATATTTATTATTTTGGTAAGATATTATTAGAGTCAACCCCCAAATATCAAAATGAATTAGTTTTAGGGAAGTCATGGACATATAAAAAGTGGGAGGATAAGGATGATGATGACTTTTGTTAAATGCATATGCCGAGCGAGTTGGTTAAATACCTAATGACTTGTTAAACATGTGAGAAATAATTGAATATGCAATATAACCTAAATAATGGCGCCAATAAATGAGAGAGCTAGACTAAGACAGGTGATAAGTCTTGGAATGACTCGACAGTTCATAGTCTCTGACTAAGATTTCCTTGGAAGAGAATTTTGCTTGTATAATGACACTTCATAGAAAAATAATTGGGTAAGAAAATGAAATCACAATTGTTTTCCTATGAAAATTGATGAACTAAAAGTAAATTTTTCTTTATAAAGGGAACAATTAAGATATTATAAAGACAAAAATTTTAAAAAATAAGAGTACATGTATAAGTTATTGGGAGGTTAGACCCATTACCTATGGTTACCTTTGTAGGGCTAAAAAGAGGACAATTGAGACAGATTATTTATGACGTGGTGTGTGGCACTAGAATCTAGATACCACAGTTCCAAAAATATTGATGGTAGTGGTGGAATTTCAGTAATATCAAGTTGTGATGCTAAATTTAAAGATTATGACAGAGGTCCACAATCACAACACATATTGGCTTAGTGACCAAAATAATTGCAGAGTTAGCATCAAACACCACCATTCCTTTGATTTCTGTAGTTGTTTGTATTTGGTAAGTAATTTAAGATTGAATTTCACGGGACAAAGTGTTGTCCAAGCCATGGTAACTTATTTGTGTAAGAAACAAATTGTTGTAATGAGTTATCCATTTAGTGTATTGTTTGCATCATGAATGCAACTAGGGTGGAAGATGGGGTGGTGGGTAAATCTAATTGAACTAATAAGATGAAATTAAGTGTCAATCGCTAATAAGTATTTTGTGTTTTATTGATAAGATTTTGTATATAGTTTTAGTCATATATCAATTATATAGTGTGATGTCTTTTTATAATGCAAGTTAGGATTAAATCATTAATGTGGGACATAATTATAATCTTTTCTTTTTAGAAATAATTAATCTTAATTAATGAGTAATTGGTAAAAAAATTGTAATTGACAAAAATTGAATAATTGATAAAGAGATTATATATGACGAATATTGAGTAATTGGTAAAAAGATTATAATTAATAGAAATTGAGCAATTGGCAATAATATTGTAGCTAACAAAAATTGAGTAATTGGTGATGAAATTATAATTAAATCAAAACACATCATCATTTCCTTTAATACTCCCATTGCTTCAATTAAATGGCTCGAGCTATTATATGACTATTAAACTCTACAAATATACAAGGTAAGGACAATTCAATTGCTTTTTGCATAGCCACATGCTCTAAGAGCTCAATAATTTTAACATAGATAGAGCAAGTTGCAACTTTTGAGAAAGTGAATACTAGTTGTCCTTTATGATCACAAAAAAAAAAAAAACAAACAAAAATCAATCCAATGGCTTCTTTTCCTCGACCAAGTGCTACATCCATATTAATCTTGAATTGGCCTACAAAAAGTGGCATCAAATGAGTTTGTTCTTGCCTTGATCGGTTTGAAGGAGATATCTCTGTTGCACACTTGTAGTCGAAGTGTAATTTAAGTGGCATGTCAGCAACCATGTGGGAATTGCTCTGCTTCTCCTCGACCAACAACAAGTTTCGTGTGCGCCACAAGGCCTAAGCTACCATAGAAACCAATTCTGTCACCTCCTGTTCGCACCCATTCAATAGAGACACAAACCAATCAAAGAACTCTTCCTGCACAACATTTCTAACCCGCAAGCCTAGAGAACTAAGAAGTCAAAATCCCTCTGTCAAAGGGCAATTAAACAGATATATTGTCTCAATGTCCCCTCTTCATTTGACACAGCCCCGGTCAATCAGCATTCCTTTGGTAGTCAGATTATCATTTGTTAGTAAATAACCTTTGCATACTTTCCATATAAAGTGTTATACCTTGGCAGGAACTCATAGCTGTCATAGTTTTTACCATCTGCCAATAAAGTCTTTCTCTAAGAAAATGTAAATTTGATATAAGAAGAAGCCTTAATTCAGAAAAAATTTAATCAGCTTATAATAAAGTATAAACTATCATGTAGAAATTCCCACAACTTGGAATGTTAAAAATTGATTATTCAATCTAAATTTTTTTTTTATAAATTTGAATTTCACTAACTTAAAACCCTAATAATAATAATATCTCTTCAAGTGGTCTATATGTTTGTAGCATTTGTATCACGATCCATCTTTGAGGACTTCACATTTTTCTTTTTCTTGAGAATCTCTTGAAATTAATCATTATTTGATGTATCGGTTCAAACCTAAGAAACAATAATAAGCAACATGAGTTACTACTCGTATTGGTTACGCTATCAAATTAGTATTTTTTATTTTTGATCTCTAATATATATATATATATATATATATATATATATTATTTTATTTGTTGTCAATTTTATCATGTTTTTCATCCATTCAAATTTCATTTTTGTTCTAGTTAATGATAGTGATTAGACAAGAAGGTCTGACATGCATGTAATTTTGTGATTAAATACAAAAAAAAATAGGAAACCCAAGGTAGAAAGAAAAAGATAATGTAAAGAGAGGAAGACAAAGTGGATAGAGAAATACACCGTATAGAGAAAAAATGTAAAGAAAAGATGAAAGATAAGGAAAATGAGACAGTAGAGGAGGGCAGGCTAAGATCTGGTTTGGCTAAGTTGTTATTTTTTGTTGTATTTTACTTTTTGTTGTTTTATTTTGTTTTTGGTTGTCAAGTTCGTAATTCGCCAACAATGCTTTTTTTTTTTTTTAACAATTGTTATAGTATTTTTTTTTGTATATAGAAAGAACCTTTAAAGATGAAAAATGCGCAATAAGAGGAAAGGTGAGTGTGAAGAGAGTTGAGAGAGAATACAGAGAGAAAAAATCTGACAAAGAACCTATGCAGAGAGATCAAAATAAAAAGAAAATGTAGAGAGAGAAGAGAGAAGAGAGAAAAAAATACAATTGAAGGATATAGAGAATGTAAAGAAAATATTTAAAGAAAAAAATAAAGAAAGAGAAAAATAAGAAAAAGAATCATGAAAAGAGATGAGAAAGAATGCAACGAGAGAAAGTATAGAATGAGAAAGAAGAGAGACTAGTGAGAAAATTATATAGAGAGCGAGAAGAGAGTGTGAGGAGGGAAGGGAGAGAGTAAAGAGAGTAATGCAAGAAAAAATTTAAAGAAAGAGTAGAAAGTGTATGAAAAGAGAAAAAAAAAAAGTGTAGGGAGAGATGTGGGAAGATGTAAAGAAGAGTGCACAAAGATTATAGAGAAAGAAAGTATCGAGGAAGAAGCGTAAAGAAAGAGTGTAGAGAGTGTGGAGAGAGTAGAGAGGAGTGTGAAGAAAGGCTAGAGATATGAAGAGAGAGAAAATTAAAAAAATAATAATAACATGTGTTGGGAAAAAGAAATATGAGTGTGTGAAGAAATAGGATAAATAATAGACAAAAAAAAAACAAAAAGAAAGAAGGATAAGAGAGACTTTAGACAGAGAAAATACAAAGAATTATAAAGAGAGAAAAAAAAATAAAAAGAGGAGAGAGTATATAGAATAGTGACATAACTAAAAAACAATTTTTTTTTTTTTGCATCCGATAAAAAACAAAAATCAAAAAGGCTGTAAATTTTTTCAATCGGTGGCCCAAGTCCACTGGTTTCGCGGTTGAGAATGTGACATTTTACTAGCCAGTAGAATACCTCCATTAATGAAATAGATTAATAATGGCATTAAACATTACTATATAGATCCCACAGCCCATTTGAATATCAAAACCAAATTTAATTCTTCGAAAATCCTTTTTCATCTCTGATCCCTCCCTCTATGATTTTCTTTTTCTAGTTAAAAATAGTTAAAACTAAATAAAGAAATACGATATGCAATGATACTAGAATTAATGTAATAATAGCATGGAAAATGAAAATGAGGGAAATTTTTAGTGGGGAGAAAAAATTATAGAGAAATGTCATGAAGCCAACAATTTTTTTTTTATTTTTTATTTTTCTAGATAAAAGGAGAGCTGCAAAGTACAGAAGAGAGCATATAATAAGCTGTTTATAGACTACTCATGACAATACAAGATATACAGAGAAAAGACTCAAATTCAACAATTAAAATGCTCAAATTACGGCGAGGTGAGGTTTTACATGGCTCCATGTCGACACCGTTGGCCTACCTTTTTCTTTGTTTTTTTTTTTTTTTTTTTTCTTTTGAATGGCAATGGAGTCTTTATTAAATAATTTCAAAATTCGGTACAAACACACTCCAAAGCAAGCTTGGCTGTGTCCACAATTCTGCAGCTACCATTGTATGCAAAACCAAACCCTCATGCCCTACTTCTATGAGATTTCGTACTTGACCCGCAGACAAGAGTTACTTTTTTTGTCTGCCATTTCCCTGGCTATCGTTTTTTCATTCAAAAACAACTTTCTATCTTTCACTTATCATTTTTTTCTTTCGAGCTGACCGAAGTCAACTAATGTTTTTCTAGCCCATCAGTCATTTTTCTAACTCATATGGCGGAAATTATTAACCAAATTTTGCTTGGTCTTTGAATTTTTTAGAAAACTTTTGACATATAACCTTTAATAATAAGATATGAGATTTCATTTTTTCCAATAATTTATAATAACGTACTATTATATAAATAATCATTTTAATTTTTTTATCTAAATAATAAAATTAAATTGAATTACCTTTAACTTTTATTTTAATAAATTTTTAATTATAAACTTCCTTTTTACTATTGATTTAACAGTTCATTATATTCGAACTTATGCCTAAGCTTCCTCTAGCTTCCAACTCAACAATCCATATATACAAGCTTTATATTCAAACTTTCATAGCTTTTGGTAACTCAACATCTCCTTAGCTATTTATGAAAATCAACTTAGCTATTTATGAGTTTAGATTTTAATTCAACTCATGAATTTCTTTGCAAGTCTAGGTCTCCTTTCCCTTGTTGACTTCTTTATTGCTCTATCTTATTTATTGGCCCTCTGTCTTTGTTTGCTTTTTTACTTTTCTCTTTTTCTCTTACCTTTCTTTTTTTTTTTTTTTTTAATTTGCATAATAATAAATATCATATTAATAAATCTCATTTTGCCTTTTTTCTTTTTTTTTTCACTTATGCCCCCAACTTTTTTTTCTTCCCTTTTTTTTTTTTTTTCTCTTTTCTCTTTTCCCCCCTTCCTTTCTCTGCCTCTCTACCTAGCTCATAGATTCTGTCGAAAAGGCCCTCCAGTTGAGGAACAAGATCTGGACCAGCAGCTATCGGTCAAGGAGAAGTGTTGTCGGCGTCGAAAGGGGACGATGGGACGTGCAATGCCTCCTAGAGCGGCTGACGAGTCGAACGACGACGAAAGAGCATGGTTGTAGTAGGAACGACAAGAGCGAAGCTGGCCTTTTTTCTTTTTACTGTTTTCCGGTGAGATTCATGCCCGTTGGCTGCAACGACGAGACTCGGCAACGTGTGACGGGGGGGGAGGTGGTTTCATGCTGCAATGATACCTAGAGAGGGCACTTGGTGGCAGCTCCTCCGCCTTTTCTTTGGCTCTCAGATCAACCTGCTTTTATGTGATTTTCGGATCGTGCGATTATAACTCAATTAATTTTAATATTACTATTAAAATTTAATAACTTTTGATACTGCTATTACTTAATTATATGGAAACTCTAAATTTTATTAATCTCCAAAACAACACAACAATTAATTAAAAAACACACATATCATATAAATATCAAATTATACTAATAATTTTAATTATATAATTATACTCAACTCTAACATATTAGATATTAATAATATTTATTCTTAATCTGATACTAAAATTATAATAAATATTAATTAATTATTTAATTTTTACTTAATTACTAATTTTTAAATTATAATAAATTTGAATTAATTATTACATTCTCTTGGCTAAAACACAAATAAAATTTCAAACCTCATCCAGTTCTATATTTACATCATATGTTTAGCATCCAAACCTCGAATCACATGATTTGTAGTAGGAAAGTAGAGAGCGAAAGGGACATTGTAGTGGTTGAAAACTCGAACTTTCAAAATGAAGTTCTCAGGATCAACCCACGAGATTTATATAAGCAACCTCAATCCATTTTGGGATTCGGGTGTCAAATTGAGGTATGAAATTAGGTAATCTATATCTATCAAGGGGTTACATGCATGCATTAACACAAAACCCCCGGACACTACATACATGTTCGAGGTCTCCATCTCGCCCTATGAGTTGCTTTTCAATCGCAAAACGATCTGTCACTTCTGTGTGCTCAACATGGCATTAGATGTCAAACATTGTCATGATAAGTCATTTTCTTTGAGCTTGTAAATTGATCGGTGTCTCCAATTGGTTATTAGGCGACAGGATCCATGTTCTCTTGCTGGTACATATATAATGTCACCGTTTGGCTCTTTGGCTCTTTGATGAGTATACCAAGACAGCTCAAGGAAAAGCAATGTGACATGCTAGCATAATCCAATTGATCGATGTTTGTTCATTCATCATCGTGTTCTTCGATACACATTTTATCATCTCTCACGATTGAAAAGGGCTCCATAAAACGACAGTTATTTACATCTTGAAAGTCTTTATGCTGTAGAATATACTGATTATTATTCATGCGTCAAAAGGTCCTTTATTTTTCCAATCGCTGATTAAATGTGAAACAACAAGAAACAATCACACACAAATTCGGGGAAGTGGTTGATGGCCTAAAAATAAAAATAAATAAATAATTGGTTTTTGCATGCTCGAACCCAAAAAAAGTAGGAAAATTGCCAAGTGAAAAATAAGAATTGATTGAATAGGCAAAAGAACGAGGAGAAGAGTACTAAAGTACAGAGAGGGACAAAGTAGATGATTCTTTATGCATAAAAATGTACCAAATTCTCTCAAATTTGGATGGTCAAATGTCATGTGTGGGCACCTGCTGTTAAATTTGAATGAGATTAGCACAACTATTGGAATTTGGATCTGCTTGATCGAAAGTTTAAGACAGAATTCAAGAACTTCAAAATGTGAAGGACATAGTAGGTTGAAAGACCATGTACTCACTGCGGCCCCACGACTATGCCGAGTTGATCCCTGAAATTTGACTCGATGGGATCACGCTGCGATTATTATGATTCAAACCCTAAGTGAGGAAGTCGGGGCAGATTCTCTCAGTCCCATTCAATCTTAGTCAGGTGCCTGGTTCGGTTTTCGTTTCGATTGAAACCAAAAGAGGGGTCGTGCCCACCTGCAACACACGTCGTCGTGAGAGTGGAAATTTCAATCCTAGTCCGTAGGATCGATAGGGCGCACCCGACTGGGTCGAATTATATTTGCACAATTAGGTCCAAACCTTGGATACGTAATTAGGCATAATTGTGGAGCCTATCACTGCATAAGCTTCGGGCGGTGGAAGGTCCGGAGCAGCAGCCTCCCAAATGTCCTGCCAGGAGTGGAAATTGGTTCCTTTTAACTCATTCAATTTGACTTGCTCTATTATCACCTTATACGGATTTATTTATTTATTTATTTTCAAGTTTACTTGGTGCCAGTTTGAGACTCCAAAAATCAAGCAAAGTTGCGTGTAACTCTGATTTTATGGGGCCAAATTTGAGGTGGATTTGTGTGTGTGTGTTTTTTTTTTTTCTTTTTGATGTCATCGAAGAGATTAACAGTTAATTTTCTTATGTGAATATTTAGATGTCACATAAGAGCAACGAAATATGTGGACAAATTTTTTTTTTTATTTAGTTATACAAATAAATGACACTCCTCAACTCCCTCTTATGTTTAGTTATACAAATAAATGACACTCAATGCACTCAACTCCCTCTTATGATCACCATTGTTGCATGGTGTTGCTAATTCACCATACCGATATTGTTTCTCAAATTGGTTTTCAATTAAAATAAATTTCTTACTCTTTCGATGTCTTTAATCGTATTATAGGTCAAGAATGAAATTGTTGAGTTCTTTGTGATTGGCTTATTATGGAAACATAGTTTTTACAAGTTTTGCCTTAGGTAAATCCGAACATTGTGCTTTTATGTGATAAATCAGAATCCATGCAAGTATTTTTAGTTTCTCACCATTTTATGAAACTATTAATTCTCACTATTTTGGAGAATTCTTGATCGTGTATGCATGTTGAGTGGCAACTGATCTGAATTTTTAATATTTTATAAATTCTATTATTATTTATATATTTTTTAATTAAATTTGTGGTTTGAATAGTTACGGGACTATTGAAACAGTGACATGATAACTCTTGAAGTTGCTAGTATAGCTTTTATTTCTACGGCTTCTACTTAAAATATAAAATACATCTACAATGATTTGAACTTAAAATTGTATACCTAACTTACAAAATTCTGAAATTTTGGTTTTTACCGCTAAACTAACCATAAGTAATATTTATTGCAAGAATTAGATTATGCTCAATTAATCCAGGGATTTCAGAAGCCAACGCGTATCCCAAAGTCCAGGAATGATAGCCCTCCCAAAAGGGACCACAAAAACAAAGGAATAAGATTTTCTTAGCGGACCCTTCAAAATGATGGTGAAATTTACGGGACTTGAAGGCAGGACCTAATTCAATAAATGCATCGTAGAAGGTCACAATCTGGTCTTCCTCTCTGTAAGTTACCCCACCTACACATGGGTGTAAAAATCACAGGACAGCGGTTGCATTAGAACGGCTTCTTTGTTAAAAGGAATTCCGGGTTTTAAATTTAACATTGGAGGATATTCCGAGTGGTCAGAGGGATCGGTCCTCCATATTGATGACTTTAGTTCAAATGATGGATCAGGCTTGCCAATTTAATTCCTTTATAATCTTCTAGTCATGTTATGAAGTGTTCGTCATTGACCAAAATAAGGAAAGTGAACTAGTGCTGGCCCGAACTACGCTTAACTGTAAAATTGAGAAAAAAAAAAAAAAAAAGGCAAACAAAAGGTTAATGTGCTAGGCCTTCATTTGCTTGTTTTTTTTCTTTTTTTTTTCCTTGCTTCAAAGGATATCACTTAATTGTTAGTCAGACAGTAATTGTCAGTAATTGTTGTTCATAATCCTCCTCTAAGCATTATATCAAGGAGGGATTATATCATAGGTGGTGACAAGTTATATAAGGAAGGAGTTAAGGATAATCTAACTTCTACATCTAACTTCTACATTAAATAGGAAGAAGGGATGTTGAATAATATAAATATAGGTATTATACATCTCAACAAATTATTTTTTAGAAAAAAAGTAATATTTTCATAATAGATAGTATCAAAACTAATTTGACCCCAACTCTAACTCTGACTTTAGTGTCTCTACTTTACGTGAAAAAAATAAACAAAAAAATATAAGAATATCGATTAATTCAGTGAAAGAGAATATCATAAATAAATTATATTACGGATAGTGATGGGTAAGTGTAGAGAGAGAATATTACAGACAAGTTATTTTACAAGTAGTGAAAGCTAATTATACACGCCAATGGTTGTTTTTTCTAAAAAACAATAATGACCCGTGACAATTAGGTAATACATGGTTGTGTCCTTATTCTTCGGTACATCAGCTTAAATAATTACATCAACTTAAGTGGTACAGCAAGCTGGCGTTCCAATTTAAGGACTTACTGTTCCAAATTGGAAGACGTGAATTTAAGTGTTACTGATTCAATGCCCAATATTGCTAGATATCAAACCCAGCACCGGACAAAATATTTCCTGAATAACCTCATCAAACAAGTGGGTTTGGTTCGGGGTTTATTTATATTTAAATTTTATTTTTTTTTTAATTTTTGACCTCCATATACAATTTTAGAGGTAGAACAAAATATTACTAAATTTTCTTCTGCTCTCAATCATCATAATGTCTATGCCAGAGTCAACTAAATTACAAACAACATGATAAATTAATTATTAGTTAAATAATGTGCATGAATTGAACGCAAACTTATATCTAGGTTTTGCGGGGTGGGGGGGGGAGGAATGGTTTTGGAGTAGACCATTTTGACATTTTAAGTTCATATAGAAGATGCCTCTACCTGCCATAACAAATGTGTGAATGTTATTAGCGAAT
Source organism: Bruguiera sexangula (assembly GCA_020141445.1). NCBI lineage: Eukaryota > Viridiplantae > Streptophyta > Magnoliopsida > Malpighiales > Rhizophoraceae > Bruguiera > Bruguiera sexangula. The sequence continues at coordinate 4,080,902 of JAHLGP010020637.1, forward strand.
TGGAGTTGCTCGTAAAAGTGTAAAGTTGGTGATTGTCTTCCTGATTAACACAAACCCATTTTTAATGGCTAAAAAAACACTCGTTATTAAGCAAGTTTCACACGCTATGCCACCTGATAAGTATAACTTGAATTCTTTCTGGCGCTCTGCTAATTTGTTGCTCATGGCCTATTAAGCGACCAATTTTGGTCGGCCGCCGTCTCATCTCCCATGCTAATTCGTTGCTTTGTTTTCAAATCCTTTCAACCCTCCAAAATAGAAAACCTTCAGAAACCTATTGAACCCTTTGTTCAGGAGATCAAAGCAAAACCAACCACCTTAGAACCATCTTGGTCTTCTACAAAAAAAAGCAAGTCAACACTTTAAGAAATAAATCCTAAACAAATTCTTCTAAATTTTAAAATTGTACTTCTTTTCCTTTACAAATTTATGAATCCTATAATAACCAAATATTGTGGAAAAAAACTCATAATAACCTTGTTTACTCAACCTATTACATCCAAAAAATTATTCATTTTTAGCCCCAGTTCTGAATTTGACTCTTCTTTTGATGATTCAAATGAAAAACCTTTCTAAACTAATAAAACTGTCTCAAAACTAGAACAAGCTATTCCCAAATCTTCTCAAAACCAGTAAGCCTAATATAATACCTTCCTTATGTTGGAGCACAAATGTAATCATCCATGATTACTCTAATCCCACAAAAAAATTAACCCTACTTGAACACTAGTTACAAATCCCTAAGACTCAAATTAACCATATATTATGGTCCTGCATTTATCCAAAATCTATTTTTGGATCTGTAAACCTTGATCCTTTAACAGCCAGAGGAACCTTTTCTATCAAAGAAGGATATTACAAAAAGAAAATTTTCTTGGTTACAAAAAAAAATGTTTTAAAGTTGTAACCAATTACAAAAATTTTTATCCAAAAATTTTATTATTTCTTTTATTAACAAAATCTGATTTATTTTGCAGGGATATAGAAAACTTCATAGATATTAAAGGATTTCATCTAAAAACATTTTCTCCATAAACCAATTTTTCATTTAGACATGTGTAAAATCAACAATTAGAATTTAATCAATAATGCCTTCTTGATAATTTTTAGATATTAAGAAGAAAAACTTTTAATTTTTTGCATGTTATGAATGCATTGGCAAAATAATTCCTTACAAAATCTCAAAATTCCCACTACAAATACCATTGCATTTGTAAGGGTGCATTGCTAGGAATTGTCACTGAATTTTCCAAAGTTCAAGAACAAATTTCTTTGTATCCTGATGTCTAATACAAAGGATATTATAATCTACAAAAAACTTTGGGTACAAGTAGAAAATACATAGGATCCACATTTTTTGTAGACACTCTAATTTGTCAGATACTAACTAGAATGCCTATTGCATAAAACTCAATAGTAATGGATACATTTCAAAACCCCATAACTATTAAAGGTATTTCTAAAATCTCATCAACACCATCTTTTAGTTTCCGTTTGAAATAAAAAGATGAAAATAACTTTTCTTCAAAACTATAAGACTATTTTAATGATGTTCACAGCCTCATCAATCAGCTTAGATTGCTCCAAGAGACAACAACATCAGAACCTATGAACCTAAGTGAAACTCGAAGTACAAAAAAGGTAAGTTAGCTTTGCAATATTCAAAGTTAATGAACACATCTATGAGTGAAACCCAACATTTATCTTCCATTGAGATAAATAAAATAAACCATAACTGATTCTTCTTCTTTCTTGATACCTTTTATCATCATTTTCAAAACTATAAAAACAAAATCTTTCTTATCAATCAAAAGAGACAAGACATCTTTAAAAAACTTTATTACAATACAAAAGTTCCTCAAAACAGTTGGAATCTCTCTACAACAGTTTCAAGGTGTTATGACATACTATGAAACAAGTTATTTTTCCCAAGAGAAGGACTAAGCTATTAGTAACAACTCCAAACATGTATATAGTTCCACCGAAGAGAACGACATATTCTTACCAATTGGATTTCTCAATCTACAAAGCCAACATTGATTTGGAGTTCTAAAAATCCTACAAATTTGAAAACATGGAAATTACTCACTAGCTACTTATGTTCCATGGAATGCTTCTTAGTATTCTCTTCAATGATCCAAATCAGTTTGATCAAATTGGTAGTGAAATAGTGTCCCTTAGTCTACAATTGATAGCTAATGAAAATTGTTATGTTTTTTTATGAATGGAATCTTTGCCACCAAAACACATTAATGGGATTGAACCAGTAAAACAAATGATTATCATGCAAGGAGAATCTTGCTTCAAACCAAATCTTCCAAGACAAGGTGTTTGGGATTACTTAATTTTATTAATTCAACAGATACAAAATTAGAGGTCCAAAACATTGGTCAGTAAATGGTATATTAGGTGCCAAAAAGAGGCACTCGCATTAGTTATAGAAGTTCCATTCTAAAATTCTTCATGGAAAGGTATTCCAGGTATCAGGTAGATTTCAACATTAACACTTGATATGGCAAAATGGTCCAGTACTATAGTAATCGTCACGAAGAACCCCTTGACGATGACTTATTAGATTATCTAAATGAACCAAAAGATCATGATGATCTGATAAACATTAATGATCTAGAGAATCTAGTCAGTGATAAAGGATGAGCTAACCTAGAAAACACCATGAAAGGATGACATCTACAAAAATCCAAAACAATATTTGGTGGCATTAAAAGAATATATTTTAGGCTACCACCTTTACAAAATAACCTTACAAAAGTAAAGTTCATAGTTTTAAGACAACTTATGACTACCAGCTTTGCAAAATGACAAAACTACGTTCAGTGGAAAGCAAAGACAAAGTGCTTACTTTTACAAAAGTTAAAGTATCTTTGAAAAAGTAAAGGTTGCTTATATATATAAGAGAAAAATAAATAAAGTATTAGCAAATAAAAGTAAGTGAACAGTAGTACTGTTACTTGGGATGAATGTTTAAGTTGACTACAACCTCTAATAAATGTAGTTGTACTCCCAAACTCTAAACAACCTTAGTAAAGCAAAACAAGTCATGGTGCTTTAATTGCATTTAAACTAATTAGTGGCAACTTCAAAGTTAACATATATACATTACAACACACCTTAGCTCTCCTTTGATAGGCTACTACCACAAAAGACAATGCACACCCACGCCCCACACTTTTGTGTCTACCAAGTCTTTCCCTTTGCCAAAAGGTCTATTACGATAACTTGGCAACTATACTAGTAATTTTTGAGAGATAAATTACTCTAACATGTTTTTATTTTTATACTTTTGTTTATTTTCTACTTAATATTTTATATATTTCTCTTATTTTAATATTTATAATTGTCATTTGCATCATAACTTCAATTGTACACACTCACAAAACCTGAAACTTAGCTTATACCATTTCTAACTTAGATTAGAGAAAGTATGGGTCTTTTATGAAACTTATGATTTTTATATAGGACAGTCCTGAAATCTCTTACCCAGACTAATAACTCTTACTTGAACCTTAAATAATGAAGGAGAGAACCCTTTAGGGACCTTCAACTTAGTTTAGATTCATTGAACCATATGCCTATTGTTACACCAATAAAGTCATTCATTTATTAGATTTATCCCTTATAGAACAAAAAATCTAAGATATCCTTACCTTAATCATCATATCATACATTCTTTTATTTTTAGTTTTTACTGAATTATTTTATAATTTATGACTGACCTTAATTTTGCTTGTAGTAATACATTTACTTTTGTTTTGTTACTTTTCCCATGACATCCATTTTTTTTTTCCATTTTGAACAAAGTTATAATGAAGTGAACAATAAGGAGCCCACAACTGGTAAGACATACAATCTTAACTCGGTTATGTACGGAAAGAATGAAGGACAAAGTTGAAAAACTAATTAATCACATGGAAGATATTCATGTCTCAATCAAGAAATTAAAGAAGCAAATGTAACAGATAGTCCAAGTGTTTGCTAAAGGAAATACATTTATGGGGGATGTAATTCCTTCGAAGAGACTTTCAAGCAATATGTATAATGATGGCACAACATGATTGTCCAAATTCAACTTTCATTACTAGAAAGGAAATTGGCTTCTACCCTCCTTAACACCTTGTAAGCCCCTTATTATGATAGGATAATGGGAAATACGTTAAGAAATTTCATCCCTCTGGTCATTATAGAAGAAAGAATTGGTAAGGGTATCCAAAAGGGTAAAATTATTGATATTACTATTAACACAATAACTTCTAAAAAGACTAACATTATAAAAAATAATAAAAAAAGAGATAAGGTTAAAGTAACTGAATAAGATAATTGTTTAGGACTATGCCCCATTTACTAGTCATTCAGCAACCTCTCTTCCCATTTAAGTCATTTTAAGTCTTTTCTTTAATTGAAACTCAATGATTTTTCTTATTTTTCTTTTTTATTATTTTTCAATTCCACTCATCATCTATTTAATATGCAACTTTTGCTCTTTCTAATAATTAATGGACCTTTTAATTACCTTAATTTCTTTGTTTTAACATAGACGGATGAATTGCTAGGACAATGATAAAACTTTCAACTCTTGATTCCGAGTAACTTACGAATTAATATGACATTACTAAGATTTAATATGAATTTAATATTTAATTAAAGATGGAAAGAATAATCAATATACCCATAGTAAATGTCTTCTTATATCTCCCTCAAATCTTAGCTCCTAAATTTCTTTCTTATATTTGTTCTCTTGCTTTGGCTCTTGAAACTGAAAACGCTCATTTTTTCCTTAAAAATCAAGCCAACCTAAACCTCTATTTTGTACAAGGTTTTCTATTTTATTCTCGTATTAATAAGTTTTTGCAAATAATTGACGTTTAATGGAATCTTTTCTTTTTTTATTGACATAAGCAAGGATATCAATTTTCTAATTTCTTTGTTAAAAAGATTAAAGCCTATAATGTCAAGTAAAATATCTCACTACAAATTTTTATTTTATAAAGATTTACTTTTTCATTGATATTACTACACCTCAATGTTTACTTATTTGTCAATAACTATTGTGTTAGTATTAAACAATTTTTGAATTGAATATATTGATAAATATATATTAACTAATGACTATATATTTTGAGATTAGAAAATATTTTATAAATTTTTATTGCAATATTTGTATTACATTTTAATATATTTAAAATTTCACAGCAACATAAATATCTTTAATATTTCTCTGCTTCGCATAGGAGAATAAGCTAGTTAGCTTTAATGTATCTAGTTGGCAAAAGCAAATATTATTCCAAGAACACTATGAACTCAGGTAAAAAAATAAAACCTAATCACTTAAGAATCCTTTAAATGGATAACCTGCTTGACTAACTGGTTAGTATATCTAATACATTGTACAAAATTTGCCCTATTATACTTCTTACCTTTAAAGTGGAAGAACAAGAAATGAATAAAATTTTCATTTTTGAGTGTCTCGTGCATATATTACAACTATGGAGTTCACCTATATTGTACACATTGATGACAACTAGCATTACAAATGAGTCAATATATTTGTTAAAAGTTGAGTGGTTTGCTAAAAAAGAGTTCACTCGAGTTTGTTTATTTATTTAAAATGAGTAATACCCAAATCCAATTTTAAGAATAATTTGATAAATAAGATAAATTTAAATAAGAATAGACTTGATTCATTTAAATTTGTAAATAATTTGTTTAAAAGTTTATTTATATAGTTATTCAAAATTTTTATTTATTTGTATCATAAAAGTAATTTTTGTCAGACTCATTTTTAAAACTATATATTATATATATTTACATTTGTATATCAAAATTAAATATTTATTTTTAATTGATTAGTTTTATTAAATTATACAACTATTCATTTTAATATATTTATAAATATGAATTTTTGTATTTTTAATCATTCTATTAATATTATAAAATTAATCAAGTTTTTCATTAAAGGTTAAACTCAACTTGATAACAACATGCTTTACTTGAAATGGGCTCATTACTAAATAACACTTGTACCAAACTTCATTTCTAGACTGGTTTATTAAACAAACTAAATTTAAGCATAATAGACCTCAACTACGCTCATTCGCACCCTATGAACAATAATGGATAAAGCCCTTATTATAGAAACTGGTATCTTTTTTTATCAATAATGGAATTGATTTCCCTAAGTTTTTGTTGTAATATTGCCCTATCACATATGACCTCTATCACACAATAATGTGCTCTTGACTCTCTTTCAAGTTTGAATTTGCACCATTTAGAAATTGATTGGGTTAAATGTCTTTAATAAGCCAATTTAGTACTTCTTTCATCTTTTTCGTTCTAGCTCATGTTATTGGGTTTTCTAAAATATGTAATAAACCTCTTACATCCTTTGAAGTATTCTACCCATCATCTCTAAGGTTCTCATCATTCCCTCTCTCCTCAAAAGGATTCGGCCTTAAATCATCACTTACATCAAAAGGGGAAAGATTAGAAATATTAAATGTTACACTCACATTATACTTATCAGAAAGGTCAAACTTAGCAGTATTGTTATTAATTTGTGCTATAACTTGAAATGGATCATCTCTTTTAAGCTGTAGTTATGAATACCTCTTAGCTAGGACCATTCCTTATGCATATGCACTCAAACCTAATCATTAGGTTCAAATTCCACCTTCTTTTATCTTTTGTTGACATAAGATGCATATTACTCAAGTCACTTTTTAATATGTTATTGCACCTTCTCATGCAATTTTTTCACCCTATTAACCTTACATTCACTATCTAAGCTAGCATACTCATCAATAGGTATAGGTACCAAATTCAAAAGAGTCAACAAATTAAAATTATATACAATTTCAAATTGAGAGTAACTAATAGCAACATAAATACTCCTATTATATGTAAACTCAATATGTAATAAACAATCTTCCTATATTTTCAAATTTATTTGAATAATAGTATACAAAAAAGTAGAAAGAGTTTGATTAACCACCTCAATTTGCACATCAATTTATGAATGACAAGTAATTAAAAACAATAACTTAGTACCTAACTTACCCTACAAAATTTTCTAGAAGTCCCCACAAAGTTTTCCAAAAGTAGCTTAAGAACTTTGTATCCTGATCTGAAATAATACTCCATAACATGTCATGCAAAAGTACTATTTCTTTAAAAAATAAGTTAACCACATTACTTGCATCATCAGTTTTATGGCATAGAATGAAGCGTGTCATTTTTGAAAATCCATCAATAACAACAAGTACATAACCCTTACCCTTTTTTCATTATGACAACTCTAGTACAAAGTCCATAAATAAGTCAACCCAAGAATGGCTAGGTATGAGTAAGAGAGTAAACAGGCCATGGGGTAAAACTCTACATTTAACTTGTTTGCATGTTATGCATTTCTCATATACCCTCTTAACATCTAGTTTCATGTATGGCCCAAAGAAATATTTAGTTAGGACATATAGGGTTTTTCTAACTCCGAAATGAGCCATTAGACCCTCCTTATAAACTTTTCTCACAACCAACTCCTTCAAAGAACTCTGAGACATACATAAATGATTTTTCCTAAATAAGAAACCTTTATGCCTATAAAACTTCTTAAAAGCTGACTTCTCACATAAACATTAACAAAGTCAAGATCTTTTACATATAAATCTTTAATATATTTAAATCCTACTAATTTTGTAATAAATGTATAGATAAGGGCATACTTGTAAGATAATACATCAGTTATCTAATTTTTCTTACCTTGTTTATATGTGATGATGTAGGGAAAGATCTCAATGAATTTGTTCCACTTGGTATGCCTTTTGTTCAACTTTCTTTATCCCTCCAAGTGTTTTAAGGATTCATGGTTGGTATGAATAACAAACTCCTTGGGCTAAAGGTAATGTCGTTATGTCTCCAAAGCCTGTATCAATGCATACATCTCTTTATTATAAATAGGATAATTAAGGTTTGCTCCACTTAACTTTTCACTAAATTAGGCAATTGGGTACCTTTCCTGTTTCAAAACAGTTCCAATGCTAATACTTGAAGTATCACACTCAATCTCAAAAAAATTTTCAAAGTCAAGTAAAATAAGTAAGGGTATAGAACTTAATTTTTCTTTGATGCAATTAAAAGTCTTGTCTTAATCGTTAGCCCACTTAAAACTCATGTTCTCTTTGATAACCTTAGTTAGTAATATAGCAATAGTGCTAAAGTCCCTAACAAAGCATCTATAAAAACTAGCTAAACCATGAAAGTTACGCATATCACTAATTGATTTAAGTGTAGGCTAATCACAAATTGCCCTAACTTTTTCTTTGTCTACCTCAATACCTTTAACACTCACAACATAGCCAAGAAATGTGATCTAACTAGTACATAAGAAACATTTCTTGAAATTAGCATACAATTTCTTAAAATGTAAAACAATTAAAATAGAGCATAAATAATTAAGATGCTCTTTTAGGCTTTTGCTATAGACCAAAATATCGTCAAAATATACAACCACAAATTTACTAATGAATGGACATAAAACATGATTCATTAATCGCATAAAAGTGCTTGGTGCATTAGTGAGACCAAATGGTATAACAAGTCATTCGTACAAACCATACTTAGTTTTGAAAGTTATTTTCCACTCATTTCCTTCTCTTGTCCCAATCTAGTATATTCACTTTTCAAATTAATTTTAGAAAAGACATATTAACCATATAATTTATTTAACATGTCATCTAACCTAGGTATGGAGTGATAATACTTTACAGTGATTTTATTGATCATTTGACAATCAACACATAACGTTTAAGTCTCATCTTTTTTAGGTATAAGTAAGACAAGAACCGTACAAGGACTCATACTTTCCCTCACATATCCTTTTGAACTAAGTTCCTCAACCTACCTTTAAAGTTCCTTTGTTTTTACCTTAGAACAAAGGAATTTTCATTTTAATATTGCCCAAATCATGGTCATATGTGTCTTGCCTCCCAAAATCTCTCTTATCCCTTTTATTGTTGGTAGTTCTAACCACAACAATTTGATCGTCAAATTCATCATCTCCTATGTCATCTTCATGTTCATAGGCTTGTCTTAATTGCTTTTTTACTTTAAGAGCCTTATAGTCTTCATGCCTCTTTTGCAACTTTGCTATTATATCAATTTACTCCTCCATCCTCTCCTTCATATCATCAAATCTAATATTCATGTGCTCAAATTGTTATTATATAGTTTTGATCATGAAGGACACATCACTAACTTCCTCCTGAGCCGCACCTTTATCTACAGAAGTCATAGTATTACTTCTACACAAAATGATTAGGATACCTCATATAACACTCCCTCATATGTTTCACTCAAAAGAAAAGGTGTTACATTCCCTTATGTTTACACTTTTTATGGTTTTTTCTTAATATGAACTTGCACTTATATCTTTTACCACTTAAATTTTCCCTTTCAACTTTTCAAAGAAATAAACAAGTTAAATCAAAAGGATTGATTTTGAACAAAATAAGATAAATGACATAGAATTAAACTAATTGGAGAACAAGGAGTCAAAAACAAAAAAACAAAAAAAGGATATCAAGGTAAATGAATTTAATGAATTAAACTCACAAAAATCAAGATAAAAGGTTAAACTTAGATGACATAATAAGAAAATAGGCAATAGAATTGAAGTTGAGTGAGAAAACTACATTATTATTGTAGCCAATATGACTAAACTATTTAACTTTTATCAATCACTTGAATTTGATACCTTTTTTTATGCTCCTTTTTCTTTTTTTCTTTTTTTTTTTTTGCTCAATACAAAATAATAGTAGAATAATTAAAGATAACAATTAGAATTGAAATTTGCACGTCTTTTGATAGTTATGATTTCAAACAAATGAGCAAAGTGAGAAGGGTTGTAGACGAATATATTAGCACATTTGAATGGTAATGCACTTAATAAACAAACTAAATAGAAATAAATAAATTGTAAGGCAAGAAATTGAAGAATTAGTTAATCCAACTTGATTTAGAACCTAGCTTTAATACCAACTGATGTGGAAAATCCTAAAGGACGCGGCTTATAGACCTAATGCACACAATGAGTCAAAGAATATACAAGAAAGTTAAATCAAACTTTAATTACACAAACCCTAGGTCTAACACAAACCCTAAGCCCAACATTCAAAGGAATACGAACTTAGAGTATTCAAAAAGGATATGGACACCACACTCCAAAAAAAAAAGGAATTAGGAATGATAAGTTAGTTAAATGTCACAATAAAAAATACCTTTTGATAAGTTCTTAAAAGAAATAAAGAAGATAATTCTTGCTTTTTATTTCTCTCAAAGTTATTTGATATTTCAAAGTTTACAAGGAGGTGTCTATTTATGAGTTAAGATAACAATTTTAAAAAGATATAAATTCCTATTTATGACAAATTTTTATTTAGGAGGAACTCCTATCTATGACAAATTCTTGTATAAAAAACTTTCCTTTTTATACAATCACTTATTTAGGATAAATTTCTATTTAGAAGTGAATACTATTACTTAGTTCTGCCCCATTAAGTACTTCAATCATATTAATAAGGTATTAACTCTCTTTCGAATTTGAATTCACACCATTTAGAGTTTGATTGGCCTAAATGTGTTTAATCAGCCCATTTAAAACTTTTTTCATCTTTTTTGTTCTAACTCATGTTATTAGGTCTTCTATAATATGCAATGAACCTCTTACATCTTTTGAAGTCTTCCATCCATCATCTCTAAAGTTCTCATTACACAAACTAACAAGCAGCAAAATTTTCCACAGCACATTAGGAACTTTCTAGTTGTAGCAAATTACTTTTTACTAATTTTGGTCAAATAAGGAACTCATTTAAACATTATTCTCTTTTGATGCATCATCCATTTAGTCCCCAGATAGGTAATTTTGATTTTTAATAATGTTCCTCTCTTTTTGTATTTTCTTTTGCTTTTCTTCAGCTCGAAATTATTTCATACCCATATGTTATTCCCCGCGAGATACTATCACCGTGATATTTATGTACTTCAATTTTGTTTAATCACTAATTGTTAATTATTAGCTACCAGCTTATCAAAACGAACCGCGTACGAAAAACCTATTATGCAATACCACTTGATTGTACTTCATTTGCTAGAATTTATGAATATGAAAGTTTAAATTATCCAGACCATAAGTCAATTTTTCCATGTTCCTAGACTAACAAGTTGTTCTGTTTCCAATATATGGAGGAAACAGATTTTCCACAACACAACTCGACTACTTAGTTTATTGTTATCGATCTTAACCCAGTTTACTATCGCGTGGATGAATCAACCAAACAACAAATCTTGGTAATATACGGAAATTTTCAATGACATTAGTAATCTGAGTAAAAGTGAAAATGTGTTTGCATATAGGCCCGGAGAGATTGTGAATCGGATGATTCTGTTGATTTTTCTTGTGCTCCTTGTCCTGTTTTATAAACCGTTGGGTTTGGATTGTTGTAGAAGGGGGTCGCAGTCATATATATGGAATGAAATGAATTATGCTTTGGTTTTTGGAATGCAATGATGCAGTTATTAAAAAAAAAAAGTGTGTGTCCATGACCGACCGTAGAACTAGACCAGACTAATTTAGAGCCCAGAAGCAACTAATTCTGGTCCCTGGTGAATCAGATAATGGTCCAAGGCTAACTCGTAGGAATTTCTAATCGAGAAAATAGTATCCCAAGTTCCCAAGATCTTTGTCTTGGCTGTACCTGAAATGGATAAATGGCAAGGTGGTCCCGCAGCAAATCAAAGCAACTTTGTCGTACAGATAACTTCCCATCATGCCAGCCTATGCCTGGCAGCCTGGTCCAACGTACAAACATTAGCTTGTAATCTTCAATTGGCTGCTGCCATATGGTTGGCCCCGCACTTTCACATTAATGAAGTAGCCACGCATTCTGTTGAGAACATGTTGTGGGGCTTGTATACTCAAGTGTCGTGAATCTGGGGCTGTAATCTTGTAATTGCAAATTTGGTGTCACCGATCCATTGATTATCTACTTTTCTAATCACATAATTCGTAGCAATGATTAGAGAATGTTTCGAGGGTCATCACTGACTTCGGTAATCAAGAAAGAACACTGAAATATTCTGTTGAGGGGGGATATTCTTATTATTATTAGGATATGCAATCCACAGGAAAAAAATACAAGATGACAAAATGAAAATGACAAATTGAGACACAATTTTATGTGGTTCAACTTTTAATCTACGTTTATGAGTGAAGATGATCTGGGAGTATTATTAACAAGCAACTAAGAGATACTATAGTGCTACCTTAACCGAAAGCGCAGTGCACTCGAATTATCACACTTCTCATTGATTGTACAGTCTCATACAAAAAGTTTACAAATTTACACTCACTCTATTTGCAGAATTCACAAATCTCACACAACATGCAACACACCCTCTAAAAGCCACACATAAGCTTACAATCTCACCTTATACTCACTGAAAGATAAAAACTAAGTGTGGTTATATGGTATTGGCCAACACAATCTAAAAAATTGTATACTCTTTTAGACCTGTTCTTATTTTGGTCATATATACAATACTCTATCAAGATTACTACACCCTAAATAGAAAAAAATATTTTGAACAATTAAAGACACAATCCCAATAGTCTTCACCTTGGCTAACAAAATAAAGATGAAAAGAAACTAACAAATTGAGACACAAATTTCCGTGGTTCAACTTTTAATCTACATCAACTGGCAAAGATTACCTAGGAATATTATTACCAAGTAACCAATAGATATTACAGTTTACTCAACTCAAAATCCGACACGCCTGTATTGACACATACTCCTCATGGGTAATAAAGTGTCATATAAAAGGCTCACAAATTGACACTAACTCTTTTTATAGAATTCCTAAGCTTCACACAATGCACTCTCTAAAAGCCACAAATTTTGCATACAAGTCTCACTCTAAACTTATTGAAAAGTAAAATCTAAGTGTTGTTATATAGTATTGGCCAATATAATTTAAAACATTGCATACTCTTTTAGACCTTTTTTTTTTTTTAATTTGGGCAGATATGTAATATTCTATTAAAAATGCTACACTCTAAATAGAAAAATATATTTTGGCCAATTCAAAACACAATCCCTACGGACATCTCATGAACATGTTCATTTAAACATAGTTATGACAAAAGTGAAATTGTTAGTTGCAGTTTCCTGTTTCATGCAATTCTTTGTTTCAAAGTTAATGTCAACCTCAATTTCTCCCTCCTTATAACAAATCTCCTTATCAAAATTGGGTTCATAATGCACCTACTTTTTTTCACTGGTTAATTAGCATATAAAATGGCAGAAATTATTTTTATAAATTCTTCTCTTTTGGCCAATTTGAACATGTAGACTTTGTGACAGAAAGTTTAAGTTTTTGATAAAATTAATATGAAAATTGAAAAGACAACTACTTACTGAGAGTTATAATCCGATGATACCAAAACAACTAAAATAAAAAAAAAAAGGTAGAAAGAGAACAAAAGAAGGGCCATGCGGTCCTCGCATCTTAATGATTTTAGAAATTAAGTATATTGTAAAATATTGATTGCTGAGAGTTGAAATTCATTGATAATAAAAAAATAAAAAAAAAAGGATAGAGGGAGAATAAAAGAAGGGCCTTGTGGTCGTTGCATCTTGAAGGTTTTGGAAAATAAGTATATTTCAAAAAATTTCTTATCTTTTGGCCAATATGAACATGTAGAGCTTGTGACAGAAAGTTTAAGTTTTCTATAGGATTAATATGAAAATTGAAAAGATAACTAATTATTGTGAGTTGAAATCCATTGATACTAAGAAAGAAAAAAAAAGTATAGAGAGAGAACAAAAAAAGAGGCTATATGGTCCTTGCATCTTGATGGTTTTGGAAAATAAGTGTAGTTTGAAAATTTCTTCTTTTTGGCCAATTTGAAAATGTATAGCTTGTGATAGAAAATTTTTGATAGGGTTAATATGAAACTTGAAAAGATAACTAATTAGTGAGAGTTGAAATCCATTGATGCCAAAAAAAGAAAAAAAACAAATAGAGAGAGAACAAAAGAAGGGTCACATGGTTCTTGCATCTTGATGATTTTATAAAATAAATATATTTTAAAAATTTTGTACCCCATATAAGAAATGGAAGGCCTTGTTAATATACTTATTTATAAGATAATATTTATCTTATACCTTACAAATTAAAAAGGATGCAATGAATGCCTCACACATAAGAGAATGACTAAAACCTAAGTTTGATATAGAGGTTTAATGTGACCCTACGTAGTGGATTGGTCCATCTTAAATTTAAAATTTTAAGATTTTTGGATTATATTGGTCAAATTAACTGTTTTTTATAGTCATTTTTTACTATTGAAAATTACCAGTCATTATTTTTATACTTAATATATATTTTTATAAAGTATCAAACTAGGAGCTAAATGAACCTCTTTTTCTCCATTCATAGGCACTTAACAAAGCATTTTTTCTTACTTTTTCCCTTTATTTACTAAAACTTGTTAAGTTAATCAAATTAGTATTGTTTTTGTTACCTCATTATTTGAAGTACACATTAGTGAAAAGGTTTATTGTATCTTATGTGGATAATTGTTATAATATATTGTAGTAAAATGTTGTCTATAAGGTGAAAACTATTTTTAAGAATAGTGTCAAGTACATCTTAGATTTTATATCTTTTCTAATTAATTTAATTTCCTTTTTATCTATATTTTTTGTATTTCTATATTTTATAACAATTCTTTCTTGTTTTACTCTTATGGATGCAACTACTAATCAAATAGTTTCTACCAATAATCAATATATTCTTATTTCTTTTTAAACTCAGTTAATTCTTATTATTTTTAAATTTTTTTCAAATATCTCTAAAATTGAAATTTTTACTAGTTCACACTTTAAATATTGATAAGAACATGTTTTTTTTATTCTAGATATTTTTTGAATTATTTTTACTCTTACTAAACCAAAACAAAAATCTAGTTCTAAATATTATGACAAAACACTTCTTGCGTGGAAATAAGCCTATAAAGTTTTTTATTACGCTATTTTCAATACACTTCTGAATGACTATTTTGATATTTATTGCTCTTCAAAGGAAGCTAAAGAAATATGAGCAAAGATGAATAAAAAATATATAGTTGAGAATGCAAATACATAAAAGTTTGCTTCTACTAACCATTTGCATTTTCAGATGATGGATGAAAAGAGTATTTTGGGATCAAATCAATGAGTATAATAAGTTGTTGGACTTCTTGAAAAATGAGAACATCAAACTACCATAAGAGTATATAGTAGACTTTTTCATTGAAAAGTTTTTACAATCTTAGAATAACTATATATCAATTTAAACAAAAGAGAAAGCATATATCATTGAAGGATGTTATTGTGCATGACTTGATTGAAGACAAGAATAAAACTTGATCAAAGGAAACAAAGGTGAAGAAGATGACATTAAAAACAAATGTTGTTGTACAAAAAAAAAAAGGTGAAAAGGGAGAAAAAAAAAACCACTATAGGGATCATTACCATTATGGTAGGAAGCAATATGATAATAAGTTCCAAAGGTATAATAAGTATAAGAATAATAATTCAACTTTTAAGAAAATAGGCATAGACTATATGTGTGGAAAACATGAGTATCATACTTTTTAGTGCAAGTACAAAAAAAGGAATAACATGTTTGCCCAAATAAATGTTAATCTGGTGGATGCAAATGTTATTAGTGTTATTATTTCTCAAGTCAACATTACCACTAACTTGAAAGAGTAGACAATAAATTCTAGTGCTACAAGGCATATTTGCAAGAACAAAAGTGCATTTACCTCTTATAGACTAGTAAAGGATAGAGAAGACAATGTCTTCATGGAAGATTCAATAACAGTACTTGCTTGAGATAAAGGAAAAATTCTTATGCTTACTTTAGGAAAAGCGTTGTTCTTGAATGATGTGCTTCATGTCCTAAAGAATTGCATTAATCCAATTTCTATGTCCTTGTTGGAAAAGGTTGAGTAAAGGTTTCCTTTGAGTTTGAAAAAGTTTTCATAACTAAAAATAATTATCTATGAAAAAAGTCATTGTAAATAGAAACTTTTCATTTTGAATGTACTTAGTGTTATTAATAAGGAAAATGCATCTACATTTTTTTGCTTATATTATTGACTCTTATAATTTATAATATGCTAGATTAGAACATATAAGTGATATTTATATTTAGAAGTTGAAATAATTTGGTTTGATTGAAAATATATATGGTGATAAGGGTAAATATGAGGTTTGTGTAAAAGTCAAATTAGCTAAAAAGAGTTATAAATTAGTTCAACAAAAAAAATTAAATTACTTGGTTTAATCCATTATGTTTCAAGAGATATAAAGAGTATTATGACTAAAGGTAAACGATTTTATATGACTTTCTTAAATGCTTATTCTAGATATATCAAAATTTTCTTATTGAGAGAGAAAGATAAAGTGTGTGATATGTTTATCAAGCATAAAGGTGAAGTAGAAAACCAATTAGATAAAAAAAAAAAATTAAGAAACTTAATTCAGATAGGAAAGAGAGCATAATTCATAAATGTTATTAGATTTCTATGAAAAATAAAGTATTATTCATGAGGTTACACCTCCTTACTCACTATAGTCAAATAAGGTAGTAAAGAGGAAAAGTATAATTTTGAAAGAAATAATCAATGTTATGCTACTTAGTTTTGAAGTTCTTAATAATTTATGAGAGAGCGATAATACTTTTTGCATGTTATTTGTCGAATATAATTTTATATAAGAAAACTAGGAAGACTTTATATAAATTATAGAAGAAATACTCTATTAATTTGAATTATCTAAAAATGTAAGGGTGTTTTGCCAAGATACTTTTAGTCAAACCAAAAAAGGGAAAAATATGTTCCAAGATCTCAAATTGCATGCTTGATAGGTTATACAGATCAAAGTACCACTTATCATTTTCTTGTTATTAAGAGTGATGTTCTTGATGTTAACACTTTTTAAAATAAAGAATGTAGAGTTTTTTGATCATGTATTTCCTATCATAAAGGAATTAGTACAGTCACTTGCTCCTATAGTTAAGTTAGAGAGAGAATTTTCTATTACATATTTCGAACCAAAGTTAAGAAGGAGTAAGTGACAAAGAATAGAAAAGGACTTTGGTGACAAGTTTTACATTTTAATAATGAACAATGATCTTTTGACTTATTTTGAAGCAATGCCCTTTAGTGATGCTAGTTTCTATGTGAAAGTTACAAAATAAAATTGATTCTTGGAATCAAAATAACACATGAAAACTAGTAAATTTACTTGTAAGCATCAAACCCATAGATAACAAGTGGATTTTTAAGAAAAAAAAATAGATTAGATAAATTCATTGATAAGTACAAGACTAAATTTATACACAAAAGAATGATACATAAGATAAGGATATTAATTATTTTGAAATATTTGGTTCTCTTGCCAAATTGTATATATTAGACTGTTTATTGTATTGACATCTATTAACAAGCTTATTGTTCATTAAATCTATGTAAAAACTACTTTCTTATTTGGTGATCTTAATAAATAAATTTACATGTTGTAAAATAAAAATTGTGAAGTTCCTAACCAAGGGAAGAAAGTTTATATGCTTGTTAAATCTTTATATGGATTGAAATAGGCACTTAAATAATGACATAAGAAGTTTGATAATATTTTAATCTCTAATAGTTTTCTACTATTAGTGTTAATAAATTTATTTATAAGAAAAATTGAGAATAACACTTATGTTATCATATCATTGTATGTTGATGTTATGTTCGTCTTTAGCTCTAGTTTAGAAGTGATAAGTAGTACAAAATCACTACTTGCATCACATTTTGGTATGAAGGATTTAGGATAAGTAAATGTCATTTTTTAAGCAAAGATAATTAAAACTCTTAATAGTATATTTCTATCATAAGAGTATTATGTAGGGAAAATTTTTAAGAAATATAAATGTTTTAATATGAACCAGTTTTTACTCATTTTGATGCATATGTGCATTTACTAAAGTATTATAGTGATTGTGTATTTTAATTTAAATATGCTTAAGTAATTGGTAGTTTAATACATATAATGAATTTCACATGTTCTGATATAACATGTGTTTTATATATATTTCAAATTATAATTATTGAAATGATTTGATAATAATTTTGAGATATTTAAAAATTACCATAATTTATGGTATATTTTATAGTAAATTTCTTATTGTACTAAAAGAATATAAGAATGCTAATTGGATCTCTGATTTGTATGAGATAAAAATCCAGAGGTGGCAAAGGATAAATTTGTAGGCTAGATAAATTCAATGGCAAGTACAAGACTAGATTTGTAGGCAAAGGATATACACAAAAGAATGATACATAAAAGAAGGATATTAATTATTTTGATATGTTTAGTTCTCTTGTCAGAATTACATATATTAGACTGTTTATTGTATTGACATCTATTAACAAGCTTATTATTCACTAAATCTATGTAAAAACTACTTTTTTGTTTAGTGATCTTAATAAATAAATTTACATGTTGTAAAATAAAAACTATGAAGTTCCTAACCAAGAGAAGAAAGTTTATATACTTGTTAAATCTTTATGTGAATTGAAATAGACACTTAAATAATGACATCAGAAGTTTGATAATATTTTAATCTCTAATGGTTTTTGTACTACTAGTGTTAATAAATGTATTTATAAAAAAATTAAGAATGACACTTGTGTTATCATATCTTTGCATATTGATGTTATGTTCATCTTTAGCTCCAATTTAGAAGTGATAAGTAGTACAAAATCACTACTTGCATCACATTTTGGTATGAAGGATTTAGGATAAGTAAATGTCATTTTTAAAGCAAAGATAACTAGAACTCTTAATTGTATATTTCTATCATAAGAGTATTATGTAAGGAAAATTCTTAAGAAATATAAATGTTTTAATATGAACCAATTTTTACTCATTTTGATACATATGTGCATTTACTAAAGTATTATGGTGATTGTGTATTTTAATTTAAATATACTTAAGTAATTGGTAGTTTAATACATCTAATAAATTTTGCATGTTCTAATATGACATGTGTTGTATGTAGACTGAGTAGATATATATATAATTCAAATTATAATCATTTGAATGCTTTGATAATAATTTTGAGATATTTAAGAATTACCATAATCTATGATATATTTTATAGTAGATTTCTTACTATACTAAAAGAATATAACAATGCTAATTGGATTTGTAATTCGTATAAGATAAAAGTCCACAAGTGGCTATATATTTACCTTTAAAGGTGAGACAGTGACTCAAAAATTTGTCAAGCAAACAATAATTACTTGGTTTACCATAGAATCCAAGTTTATAACCATAAAGATCACTAGTGTGTAAGCAGATTGATTAAGAAATTTTTTGATAAATATTTCATTGTGGGTGAAGTTAATGTCATCAATGTTAATGTATTTTGATAGTGCAAAGATTCTAGTGATTAACATTGAATAATACTCTTAATGAATTTTATATCTCTTATAAGTGGTCTGTTGGCTTTAATGCATACTTAAATAAATTTAATTATATGAGAATGGAGTAAGGTTGCTATTATGAAATTCTAGTTAAGATTTTTAAAGTTTTCATGAAAATAAATTAGATGAGTATAAAGTCTAATAATGTTAAATCATGTCAAACAGTACAATCTTATAAAATATAATATGAAAATAAGTTTACTATTATTTATTAAAAAGTTATAGTTTATAAAAAAAAAAAATTTATTTCACCATTCTTTTCAATATTAAAAATTTTACATTATAATTTTTGGTTCATAACTTAAAAGGAATTGAAGATAATATATTATATTCTCATTAATTAATTTAAAAAAATTCAATCTTTTAAAGCCTATGAAAGAATATTAAAAAATAAGTATATTTTAAAAAACTTATATTTCATATTAAAAATAAAAAAATTTGTTATACTTATTTAAAAGATAATATTTATTTTATATTTTACAAACTAAAAGGGACCTAATGAAAGTTTGACATATATAAGAATGGTCCAAACCTAAGTTTAATATGGTAAACTTGATACGAGCCCACATAATCCACCCAAGTTCAAACTTTTAAAATTTTTTAAATTGTATTAATCAAATTAGTTATTTTTTGCTAATAAAAAATTAACTATTACAATAATAAAATCACCAATCATTATAACTAATTATTATTTTAATCTTTAATATTTATTTTTATAAGACATTGAACCAAAAATAATATAAAAGAAATTTTTCTTCTTTGAAAAAACATTATTTCTTACTCTTTTCTTTTCTTTTTTCACTAAAAATTGTTAAATTAACCAAAATTAGTATTATTTATAGTCTCACTATTTAAAATTCATATTAGTAGAAAATTTTCTTATATTTTGAGAAGATAATCAGTATAATTTACTATATTAACATATTATTACGAAAATAAAAAATATCCTTAAAAATAATGTCAAATACATTTTATATCCTTTTTATTTAGTTATATATTTTTTGTATTTTTATATTTTTTAAAGATGATGCGTCATAATGACATTGTTGGGTAAATAAGTTGAAAATTGAAATTTATGAGAGGTCCACCCTGGAGATTGGCTGTCGAGGGTGAAAGACACGTGCTTGGATTTCATTTTACTGGTGCCATGGTACCAGAACTTAGACTTGAATCGCTGGATTTCTCATGAATGAATGACTTCAGGGGTCATGATATATTATGGCCAAGTTCAGAGGACCCAGTATTTGCTTCAAACAGAGATACGAGTGCTTCACATTTTGATCCACCAAACATGAAGAACTAAATGTCGCAGGGTCATTAGTTTTTTTCTAAAAGGTAGTATGTTAGAGTGTAGAATTGGGTCATACCTAATATATCCGTAATATTTTTTTCCCACCAAATTTATCCAAATTTTTGTTGAGGTTAAGTTGATTCTGATACCACCTGTTATAAGATTATTATTTCTTTTTTAAAAATTAACTTATTAAACATTTATATAATTTATTAAGTCTCATACTTAATCCGTCCGTATCCGATTTGGGTGACATAAAGCTAATAACTTTATTAGATGAAGCAATGGTTAAGTAAGATCGCTTGATATTGTTTCGCTGATACTACCATATCCAAGAGAGGAAGCTCATGATAAGCGGGAGGGCCAGCCCACAGACTCACGGATACTAGCACCCAGAACAGGAAGATAAAAAGGTGAACACGCTAGACTTGCTTCATCAAAAAGGTTTTGCAGTGATCTTGAGAGTTTCTTCTTCTTCCCTTTCTCTCTTTTTTTTTTTTTTTGAATATAAACATAATTATTAATTAATTAATGATGAAAACATATGTCTGGTCAATTCCTTGAATTTAGAAATAACCATAATAATGCAACTACTTGCCAACTCGGTTGTTTATGGACAAGACAGCAACATACTAGACCACGCAATCCTGAGCTTCCATCGCTTCATATATCCAGTCTTAAGTGCAAAACTTAAAATCATCCACACAGCAACAACATCCCAGCTAAATACAATTCATGGAAATAAAGATTCTTATTACACGTGTCATGTACCCACAATGCTGTTAAGAAGATAAATAACTCAAGAATCTCAGCATGTATATTCATGGGAGATACGACACTTGTTAAAGCACTTGAACTCAATATGGTGAGGAATTACACATTTAGGAAAGCCATGCTCATGAAAATCCATATACAGAACTCAACATAGGTGCATTTTCACATATTGCTAGTAGAGCGCGAAGAACAACTGCGGCCGCTTAGACTAAGATCTCTCTTCACCATGGCCTCCAGATTCTGGAAGCACTTCAATGGTCGAACCTGCCAAGGTTAAAATGCCCATAGAAGATAATAATGAGCTTTAATGTCTATAAATCACAAGAAGATAATAAACAACTTTTAACTCCAAAAACAAGCAAAATGCAAATCATCAACTACAGCTAATTTATGCAGTTCATGAAAGACGTGGTCTTCTTGCACCAACAAATTCCAAGCTACTCAGGTTGCCATTATCTTGACAAACATGGATAAGTGTGCTCCAAGTTGTTTTGGACGTAGAACAAATTCATTACTCATTCAGTAAAGAAGAATACTGGCATACTTTGAAAGCATGAATGTCAGAGAGAAAGAGAGAGAGAGAGAGAGAGAGAGAGAGAGAGAGAGAGAGAGAGATAACCTTCCAACGCTTCTTTTGACCAATTTTGTTATAAATGGACTCCAGTCTTACTATTATTTTCCTGAATGTTGGTCTCTTCACTGGGTTATCATTCCAGCACTCTTCAATCAACCTGTGCCCACAATGTTGTAGTTTTCTCAATATAGATATATTTTAGGCCAATGACCTTAACACTAGGTATTATTGAGTAACTGGATTTTCCAAGGCCTAGCTAGAAAACCAGGCACCGGGTGAAGTAGTAAGAATTGAAGAATTTGATATTATAGACCAAAATCCTATGGCTTAGAATTCAGAAGAAAGGCACTGTGTCCGGAAGTTGCAAGCTTCACTTTACTCAATATTTTGTGGCCTAGTGTGCCATAAGAGCCACTATGTGAGATAGAGGGACAGGCCAGGGTAGTGGAATTAAAAGAGAAGAGGACCTGTACCACTACAGTTACATAGACAGACTGATTTAGTGGTCATCATTACTGATAAAGGTACTTGGGCAGTGTCTAAAACAGTCTAGAAATTTCGAAATAAGATTTTAATTATCCAAAATTATTTTATTTTCAATTTGAGAAAAAAAACAAAGTCCTAATTTTAATTAAATTCAAGTTAGAAAAGAGGGAATCATACTCTCTAAGTCCATGTGAATATCGCTTTGCTGGAGCTCTGAAAGGTGGCCGCTGTCTTGCTGCATATGCCATAGGAGCCTCATGCTCTTCCTTTGCAGAAAATGGTGGACAGCCTTCAATCATCTGGAGTGTAAATACATACATAAATCATTTGATAAATCAGGCTGCATGAGTACATATAGAAATATACTCATATGTAAAGATAGATAGCCAGATACATAGACAGAAGATAAATATATGTTGCCCCCAAATGCTTTAAAAAGGCACATTGCTTTCCATAAAAGGAAAAAAAAAAAAAAGCAGACAACCATCTAGATGTTGCCAAATCCATAAAATACCACTGTATAGCTACCATTGAGAAACTATTCTTGGTCAGAAGGAATAAGAAACCATACCTCTTGCAGAATTAAAGCAAAGGAAAATACATCCACTTTGGTATCATATTCTTCCATCGTGAAAACCTCTGGTGCTACGTATCGGCCTGTTGACAAATAGAAAGTTGTCACATATCCATGTGGTCATTGGATCATCCATTGGCTACTACAGACTGAAGGACAATATTCATGGTGCTAGGCATGCTCACAAGAAGTTTCTGTGCAAGTCAGGGGCCTATCTTCTTTAACTGTAAGCAATTTGCTAACTCCAAAGTCTGCAACTTTCAGATGCCCAGAATCATCCCGCAATATATTTCTGTTATCTTGCTCACAAGCAACATAAAAAGATGCTGACAAATTCAGAAAATTGACAAAGCCTATGAATTCATGCAGAAAACTTATTAATATTATTAGCCTCAGTATGCTTAGACACATGGCCAAAAAAGGCAAGTTAAAGCAGAAAACTTACGAAGGCTCAAGATCGCGGTGAATTATTGGTGCTGGTTTATTCTCATGCAAATAACTCATTCCCCTGCACAGTATTCAGGCCTATCAATCTTTCAAGTTCATCTGAGAAACAAGCAAACAAAAAAGATAACACTATTTTTGCTTATCAATCACAGTGCTCATCCAGTCCTGATGGTTATATCAGATTGTGTTTTGCAGTAAATCAATTTTATTGTAATGATCCAGGGAAGTTTGGACTATGTATTGACGTCTATAACATCTGTCCCTACAAACCCTACACCCCCTGCCCCAAAAAAGCCAACTTGAAACTCCAAAGCCCTTAGTGCTCGTCACAAGATCCAGTGAATGTATAGACACAAATACAATCTTCAGAAGCCTCAAAGGCCCACAAGAAAAATATATGAGGGAAAAAAAAAAAAGATTACAGAACAACATTTGAAAAGTAGAAGCTTTAATGCCAATGGAACTTCAACACCATGATTTCTGCACCTTAACTTATCTTTAAGCCCATATTTACATGCCTGTGTAAACAGAAGCCAGTTTTGGAACTGAATGACAATTAGAGAAGCATAGATATAATCACAATTTCATCCATATGCACAACTTGCAACCAATCCTTCATTTCTTAGAATCCATCCATTAAACAGTAGACCCCTAGTACCCTTATCTGAAATTTTTACATCCTTTGCAGCATAGGTTCAATTGATCCTTTCTTATTTTGAACCAAAAAATACATTTAGGTCAGTAAATAGAAATTTATTCACACCTACGCATCCAATCAAACAGCAAAAACAGATATTGCAACCTATACAAAGGCGTCTCAGTCAATGACAGAGTCCAATCCAAAACATAAAACAATACGCATCTTTTTGTGTTGGGTCATATAAATCAAAAACAGACCTTGCAATATCGAGGGCAAATTTGACAGCTGCGACTGGCCTTAATGCTCCTTTTCTTTTCAAGAAGGCCCAAAGGTCTCCCTGCAACATGAGTAGGAGGTGAAAATTTTTAAAGCTGAAGTTCATTTACGAGAGCTTTAGGCTTTAGCTAAATTCTATAAAATATTTTTATCTCCAACTTTTCTGTCAGTATTAATAATATGAAAGAAGCCAACAAAGAAACTAGGGATTGACTGCCATAATTTTACAGTTTTTTACTCACTCTGCAATAAGTAACTGAACATATTACACACCAAAGTTTTGAAGTATATATTACAAACTCTTTGAGTGTGTCAATAGGACTAGAATAAATAAAACAAAAAAGACATGGACATAAGCACATTATGCAAAAAGAAGTGAGGGTGACAAGGGTTTTTGTTTTGTTACACATAAGCAGGCTCATTGAATGAATCTTTGACAACACAAGAAATAAAAGGTTTAATCACTTGAGTCCATTTAAGAGTAAGATATTGGGAAAAAATGAAAAAAGAAATCTTCAATATCAGGCATCCATCCATGTGAAAGAAGATAATAAAAGAAACTTTCACTGAAGGAAGATATTTAGGGGATTATAGCTATATTCATCACCTTCAAAAATAGTCAAACTTCCATTATTAATAATTGAGACCAGAAGAATGAATAAATAAAATAAACAAAACCTCATTAAAAGCACTGAAAATACAAATAATTGCCAACAGGAAGCATCATGTGCGAGGACCTATCAGTGGGAACTGAAAACCCCAAACATCCCACAATAACAAATAATCAAGAGATATGATTGATAATCTTAATCCAGATCAGTGACTTAAGAGATGGAAGAGATTACCTTTGGTAAATATTCGGTCACGATCATCATTGGACTACTTTGTGTAACAGCACCTAGAAATTGGACCACATTTGGATGTCGTATCTTCTGAAGCAATGCGAGCTCATCTCTAAATGCTCTCCTGTACAAACCTATCTATTTTAAGATGGCAACTGAAGAAAGGATTAATTATAAATAACACAAATTTTTATGAAAAGCGTACACTTTATCCTCATCAGAAAGAACTTCCTCCCCAAGCTTTTTAACAGCAACTTGAATTCCACGCCATGATGCAGTACAGAAGGTCCCCTGACATTTCAAGCATCCCACTTAAGAATTAAACAACTCAATATGTCCACTCGCCTTTTATATAAAGTAGGAAAAATATAAACAAGACAAGCAAGAAAACAAATAAAAGCATCAGTCCAGAGAACCAAAAACATCAAATGGCATACATTTTCCTAGTTCCAAAATTCCCTAAACACCAATCTTAATCTTTGTGAGAGACTCTTTGTCTCTTAGGCCTTTTCTTGGCCAGTCCTTGTTGATCGTCATTCCTTCCTACTAACTCAAGTATAATGTTTGTCTGCATAAATGCATCAATATATTCAAGATATGGATTGACTCAAACTGATCGGCTAAGGTGAACTTCTTGAATTTCAGCATCATTGGAATGTTCAACCTAATCTACTAGGGTGAAATTTTAAAATTTCTTTATCAAACACAACAAATCATGATGTAAAAAAACCAGACTTGTTTCTTATATGAGATTGCTCAAAGAATGAAGAATATCAAGCTTTGATGATGAGAAACCTCATCATACCAAGCTTATCACGTCCTTGAGCCACTCCAGTCAAAAATTAACCTCCTGACTCTTTGTCAAACAGTCATCTGCATATATTGCAGCAATCTCTTGCTCCATTTGGAGGAGACAGAAATTCTTCATGCCAAGCATGCAAGTATTGCCAATTTTACATTGTCCATCCAAAGTGATCATTACCAAAAGGGAACATGAAAGCCTAGCATACAAGAAAAACACCATACTGTTTGTTCATCCTCATAGGTTCTGAGTGTCATTGATGATATGCAACCAAACAGAATCATTGGCATTGGCATCAGTTCGGTTCTTTAAGTATCATTATGGATTAAAAAAAAAAAAAACAATGGTTCTTTCCATCATTCAGAGACCAGTAAAATCAGAAAGAAAATAGGTCACCATTCCAAGCAGATCATTGGTTCACATAAATACAAAGTCAATCAAAAAGAAATTTTTCTTTTTTTTTTTACTAATCAATGCAAGAATCTTCTATTTGAAAAAATTTAAATTCAAAAAATATTTGCAAACATATAATTCAAATATTTGATAAAGAAGCTTCACTTCAATATGGAACACAGAAAAGATACAATTATTAGAGAAACATCGACTAAACAAGGTACAAGTGTGTACATATATAGGGCATCAATTACAATTACAATTATAGTAAATGTTTTGAAACAAGCCAATTACAATTTCAAGAGATCGAGCAATGAACTTAGTTTGACAAAATGTGTTCATTACCTTACTCCTTTATGATCTTTTTTCGTGTCCTAATGGAAATCTTATTTTAATGGTTTAGCATACTAGAAATCAAAACAAATGGCCATTGTAAGAAAGGAAATTAGGAAATCATTCACGTAATCCCAATGCAAACTGATCATTCCCAACTAAAACTGTATGTGAAAAAACTGGCAACAGTCTTTCTGAGACAAATCATTCCAGGATGATCATAAACTATACAATTAAAACAAAGAAAAAAGCTCACACTTTTAGCTACTAAAAGAACATACAGAAGCTTACCTTGGTAATTTCCACACTGTTTTTAAAATCAAGCTCTTTTGGATTGATTTCATATTCTGGGACTTCACGTGCATGATTGACGTGCATAGGTGCCATCTAAGTGGAAGATCACATTTAACAAAACAGTAAATACACAGCAGGAAGAAAAAAGGAGAGGCCATAAGCATATTAATGCAGGCACAAAGGGAACCAATTGTCACCACATACCAAAGGCTTCGCACCACGCTTCTCCAAAAGTTTGATCACTTCATGATTTTTATAATATATAGCATCCGCAAGAGGCTGTTTAATGGACATTAGAATACAATGAAAACAAATGAAACTGTGACGGCAGAATACAAGAAAATAGATTCTACTAAAATCAAAACTCTGAATTTCACACAACAGAGAGAAAGAAGAGGTGGTCGGGGGAACAACAAAGATGAAAGGACAAGAAAAGAAAGACAAAACAAATATCTCACAATGCACGGTTATTATCACAAGCAGCGCAGACACTTTTCTCAAAATTGATCTCTCCATCTTCTCCCCTCCCCTCCCCTCCCAAGAAGATGCCCCACCAACACAAAAGCTCCTCTTAAACCATGAAAGCTATGCCACCAATTGCAAATAAATAGACATAACCATTTACAGCCCACAAACAATTTCAGCACCCACAATCACTGAAAAATTAAAACTAACATAATCCACTGCACAAAAAGAAGGATACTCAGTCCTTACAGTGCTTCCCCACTGATCTTTGGGATCAACTTTGGCGCCTTTATCAAGTAATAGAGCAACCACGTCAGTCAGACCCTGGCAAGCAGCAATATGAAGCGCAGTACGGCCATCAATATTACGGAAATTGACATCAACACCCGAATCCAAGAGCTCCAGGATCCCATCCAAATTCCCTTCATTAGCCGAGTACATTAAGCGCAGCCCCATATCAATATCCCCCAGTTCATCCTGGTCCAGTCCCAAATCCTCCTGGAGCCTCTCTGGTGCTAAAGAGGATTGCTTCCATAGAGTGAGCCTCACTGGGCCCTTCCCTTCCATTTCAGCAAAAAGGAAAGGAAAAGGAAAAAAAAAAAAAAAACCAACAACGACAAAAAATTCAAACTTTACACAAAATACAAACTTTTTTCTCCGACTAATTCTATCTGTTCTGCACAAACTTGTTGGAAATGGAGAAATACTCAATAAGCAATAATCAGTAATAAAAAATCAAGAGTGTTTCCTTCTGCTATATTTTCTCAGTCCCAAACAAGAAATCGACAATACCCATTAAGCTTAAAAGGGGACACCCATAACCGCCCCCCCAACCCAAAAACACCCAAGAAAAGACTGAGAACTCGGAACCTAAAACCCGCTGGAAATTCAGAATAATTGCACAAAATGACTGACTGAGTTCTTTTTTAGCAAAGAAGGAGGAAACACAACGACAAACAATTCTACCAGGCCGACTCTGCACGACACAACCCTCTTGTACTAGTCGTCGTAGTTCCTCAGAGCGGGTCAAGGCCGGCAGGTGGAACCGACGTCGACCAAACATGCATTTTCAACGAAATTGAAGGGCGTGTGAACCTCACGCCTTTTCTTGGTGGGGCGGGGGCGGGGGAGATGGCGTGGAAGGCTGGATCATGTTTTTTTGCAATTGGGCGAACGCGGAATGGGGGCCCACACGCGCCATGGCGTCACCATCTTCTCTCTTTATTTATTTATTTATTTTATTTTATATTTTTTGATATAGATTGCCATCGCCATGTGCCATCTCAAGTCAACCGTTACCTCTTCAACCTATTGATATTCAGTTCTTTTTTATTTTATTATTTGTAGAAGTCTATATGATGTCCAGGTTAATTCGTCAAAGTTACAATAGCGCCGACCCAATGAGCTCATCGTCCCCACGTTATCCCATTTCATAACGAATTTACATTAAATTATTACTACATTAAATATGTATTTATAATCCTATTATTAATTATAATTATACATTAAATTACTAAAAATATGAAACAAACCACCATAATAATCTCATGTAGTGCATTTATAAACCTTGTTTGAAAAGAAGAAAACATCTTCTTTTTTTTGTTTTGTGATTTTATTTTCTCTGTTTTTCTTGTAAGTAAATTACAAATAATACATATTAATTTTTAATTTGGATCTTATGTTTCTCTTCGTCTAAAAAATTTAAATTTTAACCCATAAATCTAATTTACATAATAATTATTATTTCTTTTAATAAAACACGTTAATCAAAACATGTTAATATTAAAATATGTAATTAACTATTATAACAATAATCCAATAAGATGCGTCTATATAACTTACTTGAAAAAAAAAATACCCCTTTTTGGGATTTCACTTCTTCTGTTTTTCTCATGAGTAAAATTATAAATAACGTGTATTGATTTTTAATTTTGGATCTTATGTTTGTCCTGGTCTAAGCAACTTAAATTTTAACCCATAAATACAAGTCACGGCTTTTAAATTTGTTTTTATTTGTCCTTTTGGTTAGAAAATATGGTCCACTGTCCACACACACACACACACACACACACACACACACACACGCATATATACACGTTCAATTTTAATTTCTCAATGCTAGGTCATGCTTATTGATAACGAGAGCACAAGATCCTTTTCACTTATCCAAGATCGTGTCTTTTAGTTCTTTTGGTAAACAGAATATTTCACTAAGTTTGTCTTGAATATGCCTTATGCTGAAGGTTTCATGAATATAATACTCTGAGTTAGAATAATGTCGACATTTGTTTTTTTTTTTTTCGGGGTCAAATATCTCAAGAGAATTTTGATAGAAATGAGAGAGTGCGAATGTTCCCATTTGGACTGGAGCGGATCACGACTAGGTAAAATTTGGCTACACATGTAGTTGGCAGCTCATCACAGTTATCCTCATGGGTCGATTTGGAACTGCTTGACCACTTAAAAATGGCCCCACCGTCGACCTGTGGCCAATAAGATCACATGCATGCTCCTTGACAAAGGGTGTTCACGAAAGAGGACACGTAATAGGATTAAGCTTTAAGGAATGGCAGCCCACGAGTCTCCACAGTTTCACGGCATTGTGCCTTTCAGCCTTTCCAAAACTTCAAGAGTAACCCCCCCCTCCTCCCCCACACCTATGCAAAAGAGATGTAGAATATGCCTAATGAAAATAAAATCATCCCAATTATTCTTCACCTTATTTAGGAAGTAATAGGTCTTTCCCATTAGTTTTCATCTTATTTGGAAAGTCATAAGGATTCTTGCAGTTAAAAAAAAAAAAAAAAGAGCACCAATAGATAGCCCCTTCTCTTTCTTCCAATTTAGTAGGTGAATAGGATTGGTGGGCTTGACTTTTCAGGTTGGCCTTCTCACAATTTAGGACCAGTTCCAAGTGGGGTACACAACATCAAGCTCCGAAAGTCCAATATAAAGTTGCCCAAAGCAAGTTTGCACTTCTACTAGAATGAATCCGTGACTTGCAAATTAATTTTCACCTTGAAGACAATCAAAGGAGGTAGATTGTTCAGCATATGAATTTGAGCTCTATCTTATTGCTTTCCATAACTTCAAGAATCACCTCAATTTGATATCCAGAGAGAGAGAGAGAGAGAGAGAGAGAAAGAGAGGGAGAGATATGACCAAAATACCACTGCATGCTCACGCTGCCAAATCTGAACGCGTCTTGAAGACAGGACTTTACCATTGCTCACTAAAACAAACATAACTCTTTGTAGAGAACTCATATTGATGCACTGTTTGTTGCATATGAAACTAGACATCCATAGCTATCTGTGTATATGTGACTCACCAATTTTCCACAACTAGAAAGTGATTTTAGCCTCTTCAAAATCTTGCCAACGAATTTGTTATATGTTAAAGCACTTTCACCACAACTAAAGCAAATTACTCCTTATTATCTCCAAGAGGATCAACATCAATAGAACAAGAAAAAACCATTAAAAGTAACCATATTTGAACCTAAAAGAAGCAAGAAAATCCTTAAGAACTAGGCAGAAAACTAGCTCAATATTTAATTCATCAAATACCCCCACACCTAACTTTTTCTAGTCCTTGAGCAAAAGAGAGACAATATATGAAAAGCAATAAATAGAAAAGGATTTTATATCCTTCTCCACTATTGTAGACAATCACAACATCAAAGATCAAAAGGATTTTATAAAATTTGTAATGTTAGGCTACGGTAATGGTTGATAGAAGGAAAGGATAGGATAAAAATTAAAGTAAGAAAATATAAAAATTAAAAATTTACTCTTCCTTCTTTTTCTATTTTTTTCATCTTTTTCCTTTTTCTTTTTGAAAGAACCAATCCTAATATGAACTAAATATAGAAACTTTTAATTATGAAGTATTTATTGATCACAAAATTTAGTCTAATTGGCCAATTAAAAATTTTTATAAAAAATTTGATACAAAAACTTTTTTATTCATCTAGTCAACCATATTAATAGGTTTAGTCATCCATAGTAATTGATTATGAGCAAAATATTTTGCTCAAAGTACATCTTTTTTAAGTTTATAGGTTTTTTTTTTTTTTATCTATATGATTGACCATAGTAATAAGGTCAATCAACTTATGAAAACTTTTTATAACTTTTTAACTTTCCATCTATATTTTTCATGGTGTACGATTGATAAGTTAGGTTGATCAATTGAAAATTTCTATTAACAATAAGAACAAACTATTCTTTTCCTTCTTTTTTTTTCACATATCACTTTTTTTCCTTTTATTTTTAGAATGATTTTTTCCCATAATTCTCTTGAATAGTGCTCATAGTTTTTTAGGCTAAAAGGGTAATAGAATTGTTGGGTTATACTAAGAGACATAAGGAAAAGAAAACTTCTAAGGCTCAAAGGAGTAAGTAGGGATAAAACATAAATAAAGTTGGCTTAAAAGGCTAAATAAAGCAAAGATGGCCAAATCATCTCTCTAGTAATGCAACTGTTTAGAATTTCACCCTAAAGAATAATTAAACAAGTTTTAAAGATCACATTTGAGATCAATAAAGTTGGGTGTGGGGGTTGGCTAGGTCTTGTTAAGGAATAAAAATAAAATTTCATATTGACATTTTTGTGTAGAGTTGTTGTTTGCAGGATAAGAGAGAGCCTTTAAGGCTTATTAAATGGGCTTTGTTTAAGTCTTAGGTCTAACTTGTTAGGTCTATAGCCACTGCAAATTTAAGGCTTGGTATAAGGATCTACTCTCGAATTTAAGGGGCTTCTAGGCCAATCTTTTAGCCCATATTTGTCTCTTTCTTAATTAAAGGTCTTGTGCTATAATGTTAAGCCCTTTTACGCATTTAAAGTCTCATTATATCAAACTCATTTGTTTTTTAAATAAAAAAAGGAAAAAAATCAAAAGTAATTTCCTAAAAGTTTAAACTCTCTAATTCAAATAAAATGCCTAAATTTTCAAAAAAGAAAAAAAAAATTCTCATTTTTTTTTTCTAAAACTTAGAAAAATAATCATGGTTCAAAAAATCAAAATTTATTTTTCTTGATGCAAAGGGTTATCGTAAAAAACATCCAAATTCCTTTTAAAATTCCCTGAACATCTTTAAAATCTTCCAATGTGAATAATCACTATAAAAATTATTTAACCCTTTTCTAAAATTCTTTTAATATAAGGGATCAACATAAAAGTATCACAATTCTTTCCAAAATTTTTCTCCAAAGTAAGAGATCATTGTAAAAAATATTCTAATACTTTTCCAAAATTAAATTAAAGTATGAAAGTTTTGTTAAAAGTATCTCATAACCTTAACACACTTTCGATTGGAACACAGGGCCTTTATAAAAGGCAATTTTCAAATTTTCTTAAACTTTAACTTCATTCCATATCCATCAACATTTTCAAAATTCTAACATGTGCCCATCATAAAATTTTCCTAAGCTACACGGAATTAAGAAAAATAAACTAATAAAATATTAAAATATAAAGAAGTATAAAAATAAAATCAATATTAAAGTCATAGTATCGTTGTTTGTGACAGGAGTTTAGGTGGTTGCAAGCTTTGCCAAGGGTAGCCATATTTCTGAACCCTAAAGAATCTTACTAATGAAGAAAATCCCATTAGTTTAGAGAACAAAGTGGTTTTTTGAATCAGTAGTTAAAGTTCTCCAACGACACTTTAAATGTTTGGTGGCAACTTCAATATATAAGGATAAATTCAATATGGTGACATCTTGAACCAATCCAAGCATTGCATGAGTTAAGTGAGTGGTGAGGGCGAATTAGTTAAAGCACTTTACGAGCATAATTTTCCTTAATTATTAGTAATTCATCATGGTGACATTGCCCTAATTATTGATGGCTCATCACACCCCATTCAATGATAGGGCTTAGCCTTAAGCCCCTTTTACATTAAGTCACACTATCTCTTAAGCAAAATATTTTGATATGAAACTGTTAACTAAGTTTATGAATTTTTAGAGTCTTGTGTACTAAGACTTTTTTTTTTCAATTTTATAATTTGAAAAACACCATATACAATTAACTAAAATGCACATATAGTAATATAGATATCACATCATTATATAATAGAACACATCTAGTTTTACTTAACCATTAAAACTATATTAAACTAGACTTAATTGATTTAACTTTTACTAAAATAATAGCTAACTAGTAATTTGGTTTAACTTTAATATCCCTTTTAATCCTGATGTGTTGATGCTCTTATTCTTAGCATCTACTTTAACTTTATAAACACTTCATAGATCAACAATTTCGTAAGAATATTTTTCACTTGATTTTCAAATTTACAATATGCTAACTCAATCTCTTTTTTATTAACTTGATCTTTCACAAAATAAAAATGAGTATGAATATGTTTGTTCTTTTTATTTGTTATTGGATTCTTGACCAAGTTAATAGCAAAAATATGATAAAAAAAATCCTTATAGGACATTTAACCAGAACATAAATCTCACTCATTAAATTACACACTTAAATCACTTGACATATACTTAAAGTTTTAGATACATACTTTACTTCACACATTGAAAGTGAAATAATAAATTATTTATTGGATGACCAAAAAAAGCAATGGTTTCAAAGTTGAAATAGTAATTATAACTACTTTTATAGTCATTTACATATCTACCTTAAGTAGTATCAAAATAGCCTACAAAAATACTATTTTTAGATGAAGAATAAAAGTAAACCATGATCATTGATCTTTTTTATGTATTACATAATCATCTTAACAATTTGTATATAAGATTATTGGGAAGACTTCAAAAACTTCCTAATCAAATAGACTTCATTAGATATGTTAGACCTTGTGCATTTAAGATATCTCAAACTTACAACAATTGACTTGAAATGTGTAGAATCAATAAGTACTTTCTTATCTTTCTTAAACAATTTAGTGTCAACCTTTACAAAAGTTCTCACAACATTACAATCATGCATTTAGAATTTTTTTAAAAACTTAGTAAAATATCTCCTTAAATAGATAAAAATTTCATCTTCTCTTCAAATCACTTTTATGCCAAAAAAATATGACTTTAAGCCCAAATTTTTTTTTATCTTAATTCACTTATCGTAGACTTCTTAAAGTGTTCGATCATTTTAAGATTTTCACTTATAAATATCAAATCATCGACATATAGATACACAAATAAGATATCATCAAAATCATTAATTTCAAAATATAAGACATGCTTAGAAAGATACCTTCGGAAGTTAGTTTCCTAGAAGAAAGAATCAATACACTTTTTCTATGCTTTAGACACTTATTTCAAGCCATAAAATGCCTTCTTCAACTTATACACTTTATCTTTATTATCTTTCCTTACAACACTTATTAGTTATTTGACAAAAACTTTCTCTTTAAGTGGACTGTTGAGAAAAGCTAACTTTGATCCATTTGATGGATTTTCCAATGATTTTGTGTAGTAAAAGTAATTATAAGTTTAATAGTTTTCATTTAAGCAATAAGGGAAAATATTTCATAACCATGTTATTTTTCAAATCCTTTTGTGACTAATCTTGATTCATTTCTCTTTTTTACTTCATTTGACTTATTTTAGTATTAAAGACCCACTTCACATGATAACTTTGTGACCTCATGAGATATTTGTTAGCTTTCAATTATCATTCTTTTTAATTGCCTTAATTTTTCATTTATAGTATTCACCCACTTTGTATTTTAAATTACTTCTTCAAATGACATTGGTTCACAAATTTTTGCATTATCATCAATAAGAATATTAGGAGTTTCTTTGACAAATTTTCCTTAACTTTCTTAGTTAATTTCAATTTGACCTTTAAATTTTCACAAGAACTTGTACCATTTAACTTTAAATAATAAGGTCTAGGACTTCATTCACTACAACACTCTATAATATGTGGTATTCATAAAATACTATTATATAAATACTATGCCTTTTATATGTCTATCTGAATAGAAAGACTAAATTAAACTATTTTTTTTTTCTCAACTCAACAAGCCCTTGACTCTGCACTTTGTTTTAACTTTTAATTTCATAAGTCTTTATATCTAAAATTTTATTTACACTTAACTAAATAATCCTCATATCTGAGTTTTTATAGTTTTTACCAACTCAACATATCCTTGTATCCAAGTTTTTATACCTTTTGCTAACTCAACATTTCCTTATATTCAAATCAACAGATCTACTTATCATTTTAAATCTCAATTCAACTCTTACATTTCTTTATAACTCTAAATCTCCATTCTTTTATTGAATGTTTTACTATTATCCCATATAAATTAGATCAATTTGCTCTTTTTTTTTTCTTCTTTTTCTTTTTCCCCGTACTCATAATTATTAAATCGATAAATTTTATCCTATTTTTTCTTTTCTTTTTTTTTTCATATCCATTAACCAAACTTTTCCTTTAATTTTCTTTATTGTCCTTTAACTTTTTATTTTGAACCCTTTTCTTTTCTCTTTTTTTTTTCTTTTCACTTGTACCCCTAATTTCTTATTGTCTTTTTATTTCTCCTAGCCTTTGTCATTTTTTATTTCTATCCAAATAACCAAACTTTGAAACAAATGAGGATAACCTTTGTGTGTTTGTTAGTAATAGAGAAGATTAAGGGATGTTTAGCTTTCTCGTGATACAGTCAGTGATATGAATAAAAGATGAAGGAGCATCCTAACATTAACAAAATGGTGCATGAGGTATGACTAGCATTTACAACTAAATTCTAACAAGTTTTTGGTGCATCATTGGTGGAAATGAGTAGTTTGACTACCTTTAAGTGGAAATTGTTGATTTTTGAGTGATGATGAAGACTGGTGACAATGCTATTGGAGTTGGAGAATGGTGGTGGAACCTTTGGTCTTTCGGTTTCCTTTAGGCGTATAATGGATATAATTAGTCTTTATTAGTGTTTAATGGTGCAAAAAACAACATTTGGTGATAGAATGGCAACTTGTGACAATCCATATGGCAACATGTTGTGGCCAACGGTGACACTCCGACAATGTGAGAAGTGATCTCATGGCATTTACAGCAACTTTGGCAAACTTATATGCTGCCTATTTACCTAGATTAGATACTTGCTCTGATAATTCTCATTGGTGGCTAATGGCACTTCCTCTACTTTAATTCCTAAATTGAGCATTAGCCTTCTTGAAATCTCAAATTTTTCATCATCAGTCCTATTCTTTTAACTTATGTATAAGAAATCATTTTTTAACATCAATCTTAAGATCTCTTAGTCTCATATCTTACTTCTTGTAATGAGATCAAAATTTCACTTTTTTAAGCATAAGTCTCTCTTTTTAGGATAGGGGTCTCACTTTTTTTAAATCTCAATTTTCTTACCCATGATTCCACTGTTTTTCATCTCGCACATTAGGAATCATTTTTTTAAGCTCAATTCTAAGTTTTCTTAGGCTCAAGTCTCAATTTTTGTGTATGGGATTAGATCTTCAACATTTTAAAATGGAGTTTCACTTTTTTGAATTAGGGTCTCACCTTTTTGAAATCTCAAATTTTTTATCACTAGTTAATTTTTTCTTTTTTAACTCATGCATAGGCAATTGCTTTTTTCAAGTCAATCTTAAGTTCTCTTAGTTTCAAGGTTCTCACTTCTTATCCATGGTATTGGGGTTTCACTTTTTTAAATCTCAAATTCTTTACCACCAATTCCATTTTTTTAACTTATGCATAGGAAATCATATTTGTAAACTTGACCTTATGTTCTTTTAGTCTTAGGTCTCACTTCTTGTGCATGAGATCAAGGTCTCACTCTTTTAAAATCTCAAATTTTTTTATCAACAATCTCACTTTTTTAAATAAGGTCTCACATTCTTGAAATCTAAAATATTTTATCATATAGTGCATTTTTTAGCTTACATGTAAGGAATAACTTTTTTTAACCTTAATCTTAAGTATTTTTGATCATAGGTCCTACTTTTTTTCTATATAGCTTGGGGTCTCACCTTTTTAAATAAGCTTCTCACTTTTTGTAATCACAATTTTCTTATCATTGGTCTCATTCTTTCAACTTGCGTGTTGAGAATCATCTTTTTAAGCTTGATTTTAAGTTTTGATTTTAAGTTATTTTAATGTATGGTTTATGCAAAGAAATTAAAGTTATTTAAATGGTTCAAAATTTAGAATTAACTAGTATTAGACTTATATGATGTATAAGTTTATTATATTTATTTAAAATTTCATTCTTTTTTTATTTTATTTCAATGAAAAGACAAAAAAGAAACTTGAATTATAAATATTTTTTTAAAAAATAAATTTAAGAGATTTTTTTAAGAAAATAAAAAAAAGATTTAAATTATGAGTATTCCAATAAAGAAAAAAAATTAATAGAAATACTTTTTTCTTTATAAAAAAATAAATTTATGATTTTTTAGAAATTATTTTAAATTTTTTTTAATTGAGTACTTGTATTGTACAAATTTTAAATATAAGAAAAAAATTATTAATATGATTTAAGTAAATTATAATATATGATAAATTATAATTGATCAAATTAAATATATATTAAAATTTTATTTTTATTATAATAATAAAAAATATTATTAAATTAATTTTAAATATTACAAATAATAAAGTTCATTAAAAAATTAAAATTTAAATATTATCAAAATTAAATAAATATTATTATATAAATATTTTATTGATTTTTTCTCTTTATTTTTCTAATACTAATATATATATATATTGACCTTTGAAATTCCAAACTTAATAAGGAACTTTTTTTTTTTTTTAATTTTTTCTGGAGCTCTAACCCATTTCTTCGATGATTTTCAAAGACTTTGGATCACAAGCAATGTCTATATCACGTCGAGCCCTCTAAAGCGTTAACTGCTCCCATAACACCTTTTGCCAAGTTGCAAATATCTGTTGTCGAGTTCTATAAAAGCATTTTGCTATCCAAACCAAGTAGATTTTAGTTTCAAATCGCAGGAAGTAGGACATCGGTTCTTTTTTATAATATCAATCATAGGTTTCCAAGAATCCTTGTTACTCTAACATCCTTGTTACGTAATACTGTCCATGGGGTTCAAAAAATTGCAAGCTTCTATATGTTTAGCCGGTATTGTGATTGCCTGGTGGAGTTCGAGAGAGAGAGAGAGAGAGAGGGGGGGTGATAGAGATGGGGGAGAGAAATAAAGTGTAGACTAGAGAGCTGGAGGGAGGGAAAAACGGAGAGAGAGAGAAAGAGAGAGGGGTAATAGGGATGGGGGAGAGAAATAAAGTGTAGACTAGAGAGCTGGAGGGAGGGAAAAACGGAGAGAGATGGACATCAATGGAGAGACAGGCGA
This sequence comes from Bruguiera sexangula, assembly GCA_020141445.1. Lineage (NCBI taxonomy): Eukaryota > Viridiplantae > Streptophyta > Magnoliopsida > Malpighiales > Rhizophoraceae > Bruguiera > Bruguiera sexangula. The sequence goes on from JAHLGP010020637.1 coordinate 4,119,997, forward strand.
AGAGAGACAGAGAGGTGGGAGAGAGTGTTTAATCTTATAGACGAAAGATATTAACTTTCTTGTTAAATTGAATTTCTTTACATATGAATTTATATTTTTTTCTTATTTATATGTATTTATATTTATATTTTTTATATTAATATTATCAAAATTGAGAAAATTTAATAAAATATTTGATACAGTGATATTTATTTAATTATAAAATATTTTAATATTTAATTTTAATTTTAATTTTTTAATTATTTTCATAATTTATAAAATTTAATATTAATTCAATAATTAGTTTGGAGTCCTTATTTCTATTTTAATAAAATAAGAATTTTGATATGAATTTAATTTATTCAATTATACTCTAATATATATTATAATTTATTTAATTTATAATAACACTTTTTTTTTCATATATTTAAAATTTGGACAACAAATATACTTATAATTAAGAAAAATAAAAAAAATAATTTCTAAGAAAAAAAACTAATCCTAAATTTTTAACAAGAAAAAAAATATTAAATCTTCCTATTAACATTGTAAAATCAAACATGTTTAGTTTAAATTATTATTCTTTTTATTATTTAAAAAAATATTTTTAAATTTCTCTTTTTTAAAAAGAACAGAAAACAATTGTCTTAAATTTAACTTTTTTACTTAAAAAGAAAAGTAGAAATAAAATACTCCTAAATACCATTTAAAAAAATTATTCATAAATACCTTTTTATTTTCTTAAAAAGAATTTAAATAAAAAATTATTTATAATTTAAATTATTTATCATTACATAATTGTTATATTATTTGCAGTAATACCGTAATATAGTAAAAAATTAACTACATATCATTGTTTACTTAAATTTTAGATTTGTTAAAGAAAAATTTTTATAATTTATAGTATTTAATATTGCTTAGTAATTAATTTGAATGAAGGTGTTTTTTAGTATTTTAAGAAGATATTCATTTTAAGGTATAAAATGGGAATGGGATATTCTCATTTCCATCGTTTGTATTATGTTGAAATAATTCCTGTTAAGGCGGAACGGATGGAAGACGGTGACCGTTGAGCTCTCATTCGTCTGCGCTCCTTGCGATTTCGCTGTCTGATATTTTCTCCTCCGTCGCCCTCAGGTTTATGACTTTTCTTAATCTTTAATCTCCGGTATGGGAATTCTTGGGTTTCTTATTTGTTTGTTTCGTTGACATCCTCCTTCGATTTCGCTGTCTGATAACTTCGTTGAAACCATACCCCATTTGACAAAAGAATTAACAATTGCTTAGTTGCTAGATTATAGAATCATAATTGTTATTGTTGAATTCATGCGCTGCTATGTTCATTCAATTTCATGCGGCTGCTCAGTCTTCCTGCTGTTTGAGTTCTTAGATCTTTTATCGTTAAATAATTTTGTGAGTTCATCGGTTGCAAAATCAACTCTCTGGAAAGAATTGTATATTGCTACTCATCCCACATGTTTTCCTGCTCTTTTTGGATCTAATGCAATAAGAATCCTGCTAGAAAGAACTTTCTCTGCTCCCATTTTTCTTTTTATCTTTTTGATGAATACAACACTCAGATTTTAATGAAGAATATTTCCTGTGTATGCATGCATAACGAATTCACATGGAGTAAAATTCGGTCATTAGTTATTGTCACGGGGCCAACCATTTTATATAAATTTTTGAACTCGTGATGACACTAAGTAACACACTTAGTTTCAGTCAAACTCACACACACGAGAGACAACCGTACTCTTATGAAAAATTTTCCCAACCTTTACTACTTAACATAAGTACAAAGAAATGTCAAGATTTACGAGTGTTTCTCCCTCTATACTTTTTCTCTCGTGTCAGGATATATACTAGTATATTTGATGTCTCTTGGTAGACACCTTATACATTCTTGGCATACACCTTACACACTTATATATAGGCTGTATGACTTGACTGTAACCCAATTATGCTTAGTAGGTATTCCCTACTATCTTTTACAAGTTAGGCAGAACATGAGTCTGCAATTAAGGAAAGTCTGACACCTCGCTTGAATTGATTCAACTTACACTTACTGGCTGCCATGTGTTCCTTGTTTTAAAAAGAGACTGTCAACATATTAAACTCATGCAACATTATCAATATTAATAGTCCTTTTCAAACTACCTACATTTTGATCTTTAAGAATATAGCTTATCTGTACTTTCTTGATGACTCGTAAAAGTTTGAATTGGTTTTCCGTGGTGCAGAAGCCAATCATTCAAACCGACTTGCACGGAGAACTTCGGACTTTGTAAGATTGTCAAGTTATTCTAAAGAGGTATGCTAAATTTTCAAGTATAACTTGTCTTTGCCCTTAAGTGTTATCATTACGTTGGTTAGCTTCTCTTGTGATCTGAAGTAGCAGTTTGGAACTCTTAGTTCATCCTAATTTTCCTTCCATTGTAGTCATTTATGTCCAACTTTACATTAAACAAGTATTTCCGAAAAATTTCCCTCGAGTGGCAGCAAGCAGCGACATTTAAAAGATGACGAGTATCCCAGAAAGGAAATAGAGAAGACAGAGAGGCAACAACTTTACCGGTACTGCTTATGTGGGTGATAAACACAGGTTGCCATTTATTGAAAATTTGATAGTAGCTGTTGTTTGCAAGCACTGGCACTATGCCTCTAAAATCTAACCCACAAAGGAATTGCAAGGTGCCATTGCAGATCAATGTGGTTGATGAGGATTTATTACGGGGGAAAATGATGGAGAGATGCGCAACTCACAAACTTGTCCACTGGAAAGAAATATTTCGTGGGATCTCCATTTGTCGACAGTGCTCCAGTGCTACTGCCAACATGGTCCTTTGCTCAGAAAAACGATGAAAGAAATATTTGGGTTTGCTTTACCCAAACCCGTAAAAAATCGCAACCGGCCGAGGCCAAGCTCGCCAATGTTCCTGACGATGTGGTGCGCTTATTTCATTGTAGGGATTTTTTAATATTTTTCCCTTTATTTCTTATTAAAGAAAACAAAAATTGAAACTTAAGAAAGTTAAAAAGAAAATAATAAGTAAATTTTTATTTAATAGTGTAATAAATAATTTTTTTTTCTTTTTTTTTATTTTTTTATTAGTAGGAATTTAGAAGAAATTGAAATATAACTGGTGAAAAATGAACTAAGTTTTCTTTCAACTTCAACAATATACACAGAAATATAGATATATACATATAGATTATTTATGTATTGATTCTTCAATCAATCTTTATAGTTTTGTAAATTTTTTTTCTTTTCTTTGTGAAAACTATACAAAAATGGCTAGTTTAAGAGGAAGGAAAGAATTCATATAGGGACAACTAATAAATGTCATTATCACACAAATTTACGTGATGCAATTGTTTCTTATTTGTAATTCTATATGAATATAAAAATTTCATGTGTATTATTTTTCTTGTATGGTAATGAAATTGGTCTATGTACTATAATAGATGTTTTATTTATATTAAAAAGTGTGATAATTTTGTTTCAATCTTGATATGATGGATTCATTTGATAGTATACTTAGAGTTCAGTGAAAGATTATATCTTAATTGAAACTTTACATGAGGTGGCTAAATTAAGGTAGAAAAGTAAAGTTGGCTAGAGGAATGACTATTGAATTTTATTTCTTAGGAAGAAAATTATTAATTATATTTTATTTATTAAATTTTGATTATATATATATATTTAAAAATTTTGCAACAAAAAACTAAACATTGTCACATTCTAGTTTTAACTTTAAGATGAATCAAAAGATTACAAAAGAAATTTTGATTTTGATTTTGACCTAGACTAAATAGATACAAATGGAACCTGATTCTAATTTTGACACAAATAGATATATTATAAAATTAGTTATTCTATTTTGATTTTATTGGATTTTGATTCTATTTATAGACCATTTTAATGTATAAGTAGTCTTCTTTTTAATATTATAAAATCATATATACTTGATTTATATTATTATTTATTTATTTTCTTTCAACCAAATTACTCAATTTTAAATATGTGTTTTTTTACTTAAATAATTTTAATTCAAAGTTGGTATATATAGTTAATTATAATATTATTATTGATTAAATTTTTAATTATGAATTTAATTATAATTGACATGTAATAATGAATTTTACTTTACCTTTTAGTTAATCATTCATTTTTAATCTTATTCAATCTCTTCAACATATGTTTAAACTTAAGATCTTTTAAATTAACTAAATACTAACCATAGTTAATAATTAAATTAATTTCAATTTTACTTAGATGTTTTCTCCAAATATAAATTAAAAACAAATTAGATTAATTAATTGATATTAGAAGTATAATTTGAGTTTTTTATTTAATATTTTTATTAGATAGTTAAAATTTTCATAATGTGTAGACTTAAACCTATTTTATATTCTATGCATAAGTATATATTATCGAAATTAAGAAACAATTAGTGAAATAATTATATTATAATATTTGTCTAATTTTAGGAATATTTAAATTTTTGATTCAAACTCTTATTTCTTTTAGTAAATATCTATGATTTGTAGTATTTAATATTATTTTAATAGCTAATTTTTAGTCTTAGTATTTTAAAAGAATTAAAATTTCAACATACATCTAATTTATTTAATTTACTTAATTACAATTTAACATGTCTTATAATTTATTTAATTTATATTAATAATTTTTAACATATATCTAAAATATACATTATGCAAATAAAATAGTAGTGTAAATACTTTCCAATTCATTTTTAGTTTCCCTAAAAGAAAAAAATTCATAATTTAAATCTCTTTTTATTATTTTCATTTAGATAAAATACAAGTAATAATTTACTTCTTAATAAATATGATTAACTTGTATATTATATAAATTTAATACTAGTATAAATATATATGGTTAAAATTGAGAGAAAATTTAACAATTCTTCTTTTTTTTATGTCAATTTTGCTTATGTAATAACATTTACTTAGTTTTAAATTTTCTTTAGTAGACTTATGCAATTTTTAGTATTTGATATTAATTTAATAGTTAACTTATAATCTTTCTCGATATTTGAATATATTGAAGATTTCAAAATAAAAAACTTAGTTAAGTAGAATTTTATCTAACTAATTTAGTTCAACAATATTTCATATTTATCAAATTAGAATTTAAATTCTATATATATTAATATATTTAGCTTTCTTAAATTGTAGAGTTTATTATTTTAATATTTCTTATTAGATATTTAAAATTCGCACAATGTATGAATATAAACTTAATGTATATTTATATTCCTAAAGTTGAGGGAAAATCAATGAAATATTTATTTGATAAAATTAGCTTAATTTTAAGTTTTTTTTTTATAGACTTGTATAATTTATAATACTTAATATTAGTTTAATAGTTGATTTGTAATTTTTTTAATATTTCAATATAATTATAATTTTAATGTACCTCTAGTTCTTTTTTTTTTTTTTTATATTATAGAATTACAAGTATGCTTATGTTATTATTCTTTTATTTTTGCTAAACTAGATTTCTCAATTTTAGATATTAATATTTTTGCTTAAGCAATTTTCTTTTAATTAATACTTATAGTTGATCATAATAATATTACTAATTAATATTTTGACTATAAATTTAGTTATGATTGGAATATTACAATGAAATTTATTTTATTTTTCAGTCATTCACTTAATTTTAATTTCATTTACTACCTTCAACACAAAGTTTAAATTTAAAAACTCTTAAATTAATTTTTATACTAGTCATAATTAATAATCAAATCAATTTTAATTTTACTTAACTAATCTTTTCAAATCTAAATTAAAAACACATTAACTTAATTAATTGTTATTGAAAATATAATCTGAATTTTTTTTATATATTTCTTATTAGATATCTAAAACTTTCTTAATATAAAAACTTAAACCTAGTATAAATATATATTGTTGAGATTAAGAGAAAACTCAACATTCTCCTTTTTCCATATCATTAATTTTGCTTATATAGCGATATTTACTTATTTCAGAATTTTCTTAGTAAACTTCTATAATTTTTAATATTTGATATTAATTTAATACTTGATTTGTAATTTTTTCTTCATATTAGTATTTGAATATAATTAGAATTTTAACTACATTTGTTATTATTTTTTCATAGTATAAAATTAAGTATGATTGACTTATATTGTTATTCTTTTTGTTCTATAGAAAGGGAAAAAAATTTCTCCTAATACCTTTTTTCTAAAAACAAGTAATAAAATAAAAAAAATACTCTCAAATACCTATGCTTTTAAAAAAGGGAGAAAAAGTCCTAAATCCTTTTTATTTTCCTAAAAATGAAAAAAAATACTTATAATTTAAATTATTTTTATTATTTGATTGCTATTTTATTTGCAGTAGTACATTAATTAAAGTTTATCTCAATATTCAATATATTTCATACTAGCACATTTTAACAAATATTATAAATATATGCATTACTCAAGTTTAACACCACATATTATTATTAACAAAACAAAGAGAAAACTAATAAATCTTATCAAAATTTTAAGTTAAAAATGCTTATTTATCAATGTTTCTTTAATTTTAGAAACATCTAAATATTTAATTTTTCTTAATAAACTCATATTTTTGTAAAATTTGATATTAATATAATAGTTTATTTATAATTTTTATTATTATTTTAATAAAATTAAAATTTTAAAATATATCTAATTTACTTAACTCAATTATGATATAAAACTTCTTGTAATTTACTGAATTTATAGTAATAATTATTTACATACTTTTAAAATTTATACAAAGAAAATGCTTATAATTAAAAAAAATAAAAAATACTCTTAAATTTTTTTTATATTCTTAGAGTGAAAAAATATCCTTTTTTCTAAATAAAAAGATACTCATAATTTAAGTTTTGTTTTCTTATATTTTAAATAAAACATCAATAAAAATATATTTTAAAATAAATATAATAAACTTGTATATTATGCAGTTTAAATATTAGTGTATCTATATACTACTAAAATTAAGAGAAAATCTTAATTCACTCACATGATGGCTTCTTACAAATTTAAAAATTAAGAAAAGGAAGAAAAAGGAAAAACATACTCATTAATTTTCCTTTTAGAACATAAAAGACAATAAAAAGGTCCCAAATTCACCTATTTTTCTTAAAAAGGAAAACAAGTATTTCTAAGTTGCCTTTTATGTTTTCTAAAAATGAAAAAAAATAATTATCCCATATTCTCCTTTTGTTTTCTTAAGAAAAAAATATATAATTTAAGTCTTTTTTTTTTCCTTTTGTTTTCTTAAAAAAGAAAAACAAAAAGAAATTTAAATTATGATTATTTTCCTTAAAAGAAAACAAAATTCTTTCAAAATTTCATTTTTCAAAGGAAGAAAATAAAGAATTTTCCTAAAATTAATTTAATTTAATTATTTATTTTTTCTAATCTAAATTAACTATAAAATAAATTTAAGTGAAACTAAATTCAATTAATATTAAAATTTCAAAATTTATCATTTTAATATTTCTTATTAGATATTTAAAACTCATAAAACATGTAGGCCAAATCTAGCATATTAATATTTTTGAAATTGTGAAAAATTTGGTAATTTTGAGTATTTTTTTAACAAAAAATATTTACACGATATTTTAATAAAATTAGAATTTCAATATACAACTAAGTTTTTTCCACACAATAAAATCCATTTTACTTCATTTACATTATTTTTTTTTATTATCTTCCAATCAAATTACTCGATTTCAATTTTTAATTTTTTATTCACGCAATTTTTTTGCAAGGGTAATGATTTAAGTATAATATTGTTATTAGTTAAAGTTTTAATTATGGATTTATTTATAATCAATATACAATAATAAAATTTACTTTCTCTTTTAATCAATTATTCAGTTTTTATTTTATTCAATCCCTCCAATATAAATTTAAATTTAAAACCTCTTAAATTAATTATAATACTATTTATAGTAAAAAAACTAAATTTACTCATTGGGTTTTTTAAAATTAAAATTAAAATAAACTATTTTTAGGTAAGTTACGATCTTGGTGGGTCAGTCATTTGTAATTATTGATATTTTTAGTCATTGTACAATTGAGGTGAGTTTACAAATGGATAAGGTATTCAAAGTGAATAGTCAAAAGATTAAATCTTTTTATGAAAATTTTCAACTGTAAAATATTAAGGTGATGGAGTTAAAGGATCTCATTTATACTGATTAAGAAAGCATGTTGTTGGATTAATAATATTAAACAAAGGTGAATTTAGGAGCCAATCCAAGTATATTTCATATTTGATTTCTTTATCTTTTTTTTATTTATATTTCAAATAACTTTTTTATTACATTTAACCTTATATTGAGGACAATGTAAGTTTTAAGTCTATGTAAGAGGTTTAAATATATATTTTTTATTTTTTATTTTTGAGAAATAATGATCACATATTGGTTATGTTTTAGAATGTTTTTTGATACATAAGTATGATATTTGATTATTTTTATGATATATTACTTAACTTAGAATGTTAGTAATGTTTTGTAAAATAATATGAAGTGTGTTTGAATTTTTAATACTTAATTGAAAGAATACTTTTTGAGAAATTATGTGCATTTTGTAATGAAGCATGATTGAGTAATGTGTAGTTTGTCTTGAAACTATTTTTCTTAAATTTGTTCCAAACATGGATTTAAGTAAATAGGGCTTTCAGAAAAAGAAAAAAGGGATATAAATGCAAAAGTTTTAATTTTACTTTGTTATTAAAGTTGCTTAGTTACTGAGAGTACTTCACTAAAAGTATTAACACTCATGTCAAATGGTAATTTGAATATGAATATGCAAAGTACCTTGATGTACGTTTTCTAATTTTTGGATATATCTTAAGGAAGAATATTAATTTTACTTTTTTTCTTTAATAAAGGACATCATAGTTTACTACTTGATTCATAATAATAAAGAGAAATGGTTAATTAATGAACTACACATGACTTGGTTGTGTTAGTTATGGGGTTTGCATTAACTAATTGAGAGTAATTATGGATAAAGAGGAAGAAAGATAAGTATGTTGTCATTTTATTTGACATTACTGTATTTTTAAGTCAGGTGAGTATGTTAGTTAAGAATTAAATGTAATTAGATTGTGCATTACAATGGTGTTTAAAAGTATAACTAGTGTATAGTTTACTATTTTGAGTTGATTTTATTTTACTCAAGGATGCATAAAGACTAAGTGTGAGGGAATTTTGATAAGTGAGAATTTGTTTATTTATTCTTTTTTGCATTTAGTTGTTTTTAATAAGTTTTATACCTATTTAAATTGATTAATATATATTTTGTAACTTAGGTATATTTTGGGAAAGTATAAAGAATTTTTACTTTAAGCAAAATTCTAGCATTTCATTATTTTGACTTTATCATTTATTTCAAGTTTTTCACTAACATAAACATTCAAATTGGAAAAGTGAGTTTAGTGAAATTATAGTAAACATCTTAAATTTTTTAGATTGGGCTTGTGAGTCTAAATTCGAGTTTGTTTAGGTCTTAAAACATTGCTTCAAATATAGGGTAGAAAACTAAAATCCAAATCGTAATTGGACTAAGATTCCTAATTGAGTAATGAGTATTTAAATATGCATAACTTGAACTCTAAACATCTAAATTAGGTGATTCAAAAGTTTAAATACATTTAAGCCTACAAATATGACGAAGACACCCAAGCCTAAATCAATTATTTAGTAGTCTAAAAAGAGTTGTGAAGTTGTTGTAGAATTTGTCATAAGCTAAATTGAGTTAGTCTCAATTTTTGCTCATAACTTAGACTCTAGACCTTTGTTGATGCGGAAAACCCCAAAAAAACGTGACTTAGTTTAGGGACCCAACGCACACAATGAATCGAAGAACAACCAGGAAAACTAAATCAGAGTTTAATAACACAAACCCTAGATCCAATATTCAAAGGAACACGAACCTAAAGTATTCAAGATAGATATGGACGCCACACTTTAGAAAAGAAAAGAATTGGGAGTGATAAGTCGATTTGAACGCCACAAAAAGAATTGTCTCTTGATAAGTTCTTTAGTTCTTAAAAGAACTGAAGGAGAAAAACCTTTGCTTTCTATTTCACTCAAAGTTGTTTGATTTATTTGATGTTACAAGGGGTGCTTATTTATAGACTAAGATAACAATCCTAAAGAGGTACAAATTTCTACTTAGGACAATTCCTTATTTAGGAGGAATTCCTATTTAGGTACAAATTCTTACACAGAAAATAAACTCTTAATTTGGAGTGACTACTATTACTTAGTCCTAACACTTTAAGTATTCCAATGATATTAATAAGGCCTGGACTCTCTTTTAAGATTGAATTCGCACCATTTAAAGCTTGGTTGGCATGAACGTTCTTAATCAGCCCATTTAGTTCTTCTTTCATCTTTCTGACTCTAGCTCGTGTTATTAGGCCTCTTGGAATATACAATGAACCTCTTGCATCAATTAAATCTCTAACTCGTGTTATGGGGCCTTCTAGAATATGCAATAGACCTCTTGAATCCATTGAAGCTCTAGCTCGTGTTATTGGGCTTTCTGGAATGTGCAATGGACCTCTTGCATCCTTTGAAGCCTTCCACCCATCATTTGTATGGTTCTCATCATTCCCTCTTTCCTCAAAAGGATTCATCCTTGAATCATTACCTTATTTATACTTGATGATGTAAGAAAAGGTTTGAATGAATTTGATCCACTTGGTATGTCTTTTGTTTAACTTTCCTTGTATAAGTAGGATAGAAACTACACAAGGACTTATGCTTTCCCTTACATGCCCTTTTGAAATATGTTCCTTAACCTACCTTTGAAACTGCCTTGTCTCCTTTGGATTACTCTTAGATGTTGGCCAATTTTGGATGGATGCACTAAGGATAAAATCAATTTAATGCTCAATTTCTCTGTTGGGTGGCAATCCACTTGGGTCATTATCATGGAATACACCTTTAAATTCCTGCAATAGAACAACAACACTAGGCAAAGATGACTCAAACTTGTTAGTGTTAAAATAAGCCACTTTATACAAAAGTATAATCACAGATTGTTTGGCAAAAATTGCTCTTTGGACATCACTTTCTTTTGCATAGGAACTTTCTGTTTTCTTCTCTTTCTCTTGTGTTCTCACGTTTTCTCCTCTCTTTTTTCTTTTTTCCATCTCTCTTTTCTATTCACTCTCAGTTTTAATCCTTAATTGATCCTCATAAACTTGTTGAGGTGATAATGGTACAAGAGTGACGGGTTTATCATTCATTACAAAGGAATATCGATTCTTGAATCCATCGTGCATAACTCGTCTGTCTAACTGTCATGGCCTTCCTAATAGAATATGGCCTGCTTGCATAGGTACAACATCACATAAAACTTCATCGTGATACCTTCCAATAGAAAATGACATGAGCACTTGCTTATTTACTTTAACTTCACCACTCTCATTCAACCATTGAAGCTTATATGGTTTAGGATGCTTCATAGTAGGTAAATTCAACTTCTTAACCATAGTTGTGCTAGCAACATTAGTGCAACTCCCACCATCAATAATCATACTACATACCTTATCTTTGATGAAACACCTCATCTGAAAGATATTATCTCGTTGCACCTCATTCTCTTCCTTCACTTGCATATCCAATGCTCGCCTTGCGATGAGAGCTACTTCATTAATCAGATACTTCTCTCCATCACTTTCACCCTTTGTTGATGGCAGAGAATCATCATCTTCATGGTCATAGGCACGTTTCAATTGCCTTCTTGCTTTAGTAACCTCATAAGTTTCGTACCTCCTTTCCAACTCTGATATTGTATTAGTTTGCTCATCCATTCTATCTCTCATATCATCAAATCTGGTATTCATGTGCTCAAATTGTTGTTGCATAACTTTGATCATGAAGAACATGTCACAGTTCCCTCATGAGCAGCACCTTTATGTTTTGAAGTCATATTATTTTTTCTAATTTAGAGTCGGACTCTGATACCAACTGATGTAGAAAACCCCAAAAAACATGGCTTAGGGACCCAATGCACACAAGGAATCAAAGAACAACCAGGAAAGCTAAATCAGAGTTTAATAAAACAAACCCTAGACCCAATATTCGAAGGGACATGAACCTAAAGTATTCAAGATGGATATAGATGTCACACTCCAGAAAAGAAAGGAATTGGGAGTGATAAGTCAATTTGAACGTCACAAGAAGAATTGCTTCTTGATAAGTTCTTTAGTTCTTAAAAAAACCGAGGGAGAAAAACCCTTGCTTTCTATTTCACTCAAAGTTGTCTGATTTATTTGATGTTACAAAGGGTGCCTATTTATAGGCTAAGATAACAATCCTAAAGAGGTATAAATTCCTACTTAGGACAATTCCTTATTTAGGAGGAATTCCTATCTAGGTACAAATTCTTACACAGAAAATAAACTCCTAATTTAGAGTGACTACTATTACTTAGTACTAACACTTTAAGTATTCCAATGATATTAATAAGGCCTGGACTCTCTTTCAAGTTTGAATTCGCACCATTTAAAACTTGGTTGGCCTGAACGTTCTTAATCAGCCCATTTAGTTCTTCTTTCATCTTTCTGACTTTAGCCCGTGTTATTAGACCTCTTGGAATGTACAATGAACCTCTTGCATCCATTAAATCTCTAACTCGTGTTATGGGGCCTTCTAGAATGTGCAATGGACCTCTTGAATCCATTGAAGCTCTAGCTTGTGTTATTAGGCTTTTTGGAATGTGCAATGAACCTCTTACATCCTTTGAAGCCTTCCACCCATCATCTGTATGGTTTTCATCATTTGTTTTGGGTAAAACTAGATATATTGGAAAGTTAAAGAAGAGAACTACAATTTTGATAAAAAAAATAAACCTTAATAAAACTATATTTATTCGGGAATCAATTTGGAACTTAATAAAGGAATCTTGTTACAATTAAATAACAAGTTTATTTTAACCTTAAGAATTTAGGGGATTTTTTATTTTTTTAAGCGTCTTAGGATTATCTTATGTTTACCATGTACATTCTCTAAAACATAAATAAGAATTTTTTTATCTACTAAAAAAAAAAAGAAAAGAAAAGGAGAGATGGACACATAAGGAAGGCAACAAACATGACTTTTATGAGCATTTAGTTTTTTTTTTCTTTTTATATGTATGTGAAGTTAGGATTTTTCAACAATTTTAAGAGATTTCAAAATATTTGGTATTTTAATATAATAGGTTATTTTGTTATGTTGTTTTCTTTTCTATTGGAATTGGTTAAATTGTTGTGATTAAATTATTAAATGATTGTTATTTTAATTTATTTGTTTAAATAACAATTGATTATTAGAGTTAAAGATTTTGACTTATATTTATTCTACTTCTAATTACTAAGTAGCAATTAACAACATAAGATTATAGACAAATTTTCATCTTATTGTTATAAATACGTCAATACAAAATAAATAATTTGAACTTATGTAATTGTTACTTAAATTAACATATTTTTCTAATTCTTAAGACTGTCAAGTTATAACTCTAAAGGGCTTGTTCTAGGATAAAATAATTATAGTTTAAGTAAAGAGTTTGTTTTACTTAGTGAATATCTAAAGGAGAATTCGGGTAATAGAATTTGTTGTTATCTAAAGTTAATAATTCCAACAAAATTGTGACAATATTATAGATAATCAAAAGTATCAAATATCATAATTGCGAACAAACTAAAAACTAAAGTTTGGTTAGTTGGTATATTTATAAGTTGTTTTATTTAATCAAGTCGTTTACTTTAATTGTTATAAAATTAGAATTTAACATTATCCTTCTCATTTAAATTAGTATCTTTAAGTTTTAATTATCTAACATTAAATTAATAACACTTTTTGTGAGTTGACCCTTATTCACATTGTTTACTTTTGTATAATCAACAGTAAGGTATTTACATTTTTTGTAACTTTGACAATAACTAGCACACTTCTTATAAAGTTTTGATTGCAAAAGAAAGAGTCAAATAAGCTATATCAAGCTTTAAGAGCTTGTTTAAGGTCATACAAGCTCTTGACAAGTTGGTCAATTTTTTACACTTTTTCTTTCACCTTAAATCTTTCAAGTTATGCCATATAAATTTCTTCCTTCAGAAAATCATCAAAATGGAAGATTTAATGCCTAAGTGATTGATTTTCCATCTCGTTTGTGTAGTAATGAGAATCAAAATTTCAATTGTATCAATTCTACCTATAAGAGCAAAAATTTCATTATAGTTAATTCTAGGTTGCTATGAATGCCTTTGATTACAAGCCTTGCTTTATACTTATTGATTGAGCTAATTAGATTCAATTTTACTCTATAAACCCATTTAACTCTAATCACTTGCTTGTTGTTTTGTTTGTCCACTAGTTTCTAGGTTTTATTCTTCTCTATTATGGAAATCTCTTCATCTATTGCCTTTTTCCATTCCTCTACTTATTGAGCATCAACATAAGTGGTAGGCTCTATTATGACCTAGCATTAATAGGCATCCTTTTCTATCTTCAAGTCTCTAATCACAAGTCTCTACTTATAATATTCTTGTCAATTGAAAAATTATAAACTTTATGCCCCTTAAATTAAGAGCTATAACCAACTAAGATTCATTTTTTGCTTTCTTATCTAGCTTGCTTCTTTTAACATCTAATACATGTGTGTGGCATAAGGAACCAAACACTTTCTAGTATTTAACATATGGTTTAATGCCACTCCAGGCTTCAATTAGAGTCTTCCCTTCAACTACTTTTATTGGTAACTTATTCTACAAACAAAATAATAGTGTTTATTACTTCTGCCCAAAAAAAACTTTGACAACCTCTTTTCAAAGATCATGCATCTAGTGATCTCTAAGACTATTTTATTCTTTCTTTGCACCACTCTATTTTGTTAAGGAGTATAATTGATTGTAAACTATTGTTGGATGTCCAAATCAACATAAAACTAGTTAAATTCTTTAAAGAAATTTTTTTTTCCATTTTCTATTCTTAATTTCTTCAATATGAATCCACTTTAAGTCTTAATTGAGGCTCTAAATTTCTTTAAAATATTAAAAACTTTTGACTTTTGTTTCAGAAAATAAAGTCAAGTCATTCTTAAATAATCATTTATAAAAAGGAGAAAGTACTTGTTGCCATTAAGAGAATCAATCTTTATAGTTCTATAAACATCTGAATGGAACAATTAAAGTTTCTCTTTAGCTTTCTAGGCACTTGAACTTAGAAAAGGCAACCTATGTTGCTTGTCTAATTCACAATTTTCACACACATCATAATAGGTTTTAATAATGGGTAAGTCATTTAGCAATTCATTTTTCTATGCAAATTGGATCACTTTTATGTTGTGGTGCCCAAGTCCCTTATACCACAATTTAGACTCATTAACAACTTTACTACTTTTACATTCAAGCAAATCAAGAAAGTTCAAAATTCAAGGCAAAGCTTTTGTTCCCATAAGAGCAATGAAAAATTCTACTCTAATATAATCATAAATAATACAATCTTTACCTTTAAATAACAAAGTGTATCCTTTTTACATCATTTGGCCAACATTTAACAAATTTTGATCCAAATCAAGTACTAATAAGAAATTAGTTATAAAATAAGTACTTAAAGAGGTTTTGGTGGCCTTTGTGTCTTTGCTCTTGACTGTAACCTTTCCTCCTTTGCTAATCTTCATTATTCTAGAGATTGGTTTTAGCTCATTAAAGATCACCATACGACTAGTCATATGGTAAGTGCAACCATAGTCAATGAACTAGGACTCTTGATTTTTCTTCACTCATCATTAAAGCTACAAACAAGTGCTCATCTTTTAATTCTTCATTTGTAAAATTGGCCTTATATGCTTTGCTACCTTTATTATTGGTGTTGCTTCTTTTTACAATACCTCTTAATATGTGTAACCTTAGCATAAATTTTCATTAAACCTTTTCTTTCTAGTAACAGTCATCTCTTGTATGATTTTATCTCTTGAAAGTAGGATATAATGGAAAATTTCCCCATTTTTCTAAGCTTTTTCCAATGTCAAATTTCTTTCCTTTATTGGTTTGATCAATATTAAACTTTTTGGTATTATATGAAGTTGAGAGTTTTAAATTAGACCATCCTTGTAAAGTAGCTTCAACAATGCCCTACTACTTCTTTTTTGTTCTTAAGCTTTAAGAGCTCCAAAGAACTATGATAAGGTGATCTTGTTAAGGTCTTTAAGGTCTTTAAAGTCTTTAAAAGAAGAGATATTTGCTTTAAACTTCTTAGGAAGATTGATCATGGCCTTTTCAACCACTCTTTGATCATATATCTCCTCTACATTTAGTTTGATCTTGTTGACTACTTCTTGTAGCATTCGTCTTCAATATCTCAAATTCTCTTTTCAAATTCAAAAGCTTATTTTGCCATTAACATAGAACTTATCCTTAAGTTTATCCTATGTTTCCTTTGTTATCTTACATGTCATGATCCTTGTGAATGTATGTCAGTAAGGGCCTTAAACTTCTTAGAGCTCTCCTAATTTGATTTAATGCTAGATTTTTAGCCAAAGAATAAGGATTTTTACTTTCATCTATTGTTTCCCAAAGGTTATAAGCCCTAAGATAGGCATTTATCTTCATTTACCAAAGTTGGTAATTGATTTATGAAAAATTAGAGTTGCTAAAAGAGACACATTACTAGAAATAATTTCTTACTTTTTGGTTTTTTGTTTCATTACAACTTTGCCTTTTGTTTTTCTCTTTAATTTCATTTTTTTCTCTCTCTCTTTATTTTTTTTCATTTCTCACAACCCCTTTAAGATCATTAAGAGCCCTAAAACAAGAATGAAATTTAAAAAATTAGAGGAACACATTTAATTATTGCAAAAAACTCCTTATAGGAGTTTTACAAGTTGTTTAACCATTTTGGACTATTAGCAACTTACACAAGTTTTGTGTTATACTTCATATACATTAGCTTAACCTTTACATTAACTACTTCACTAACTTACTAATGCAAAAGTTGTTTACTTGTACAACAAGAAAACTACAAATTTATATAACTTGCTTCAACTAGTTCTACTTCTTTTTTTTTTTTTTTTACCAACTTCTTCCTTTTATACTTTTGCTGGTGCAACTACTAATGCTTTTGCTAGGGTGACTTTGAGAGTCTTTGGGAAAAATCTCATATACTAAACAACACCTTAACTCCCTTAGGTCTTATTTAGCATTGTGTATAAGAGGATAATAATTTCTTATCTAGATTTGGCCACATATGCGAACCTATAAATTGCTTCTATAACCTTATTAGTCCATCTAAAATCACAATCGCATCCAACAACATGGCAATAACATAAAGACTAAAGTGCCAGTTTCATCCTTTATTTATCTTTAATCCAAATGAAAAGTGCTAGACTAGTTGCAAGACTAAGGCATATAGCTAGCAAAAGAAAGTTGAAAAGGCTAGACATCTACTAGGCCTTTTTAGGGCTTTTCTCATTGAATTGATTAGCAAGAAGCGATGACATTGAAACCATGATTCCTACACTGTTTATAACAAGCAAGTATAAAACAAAAAGAAGAGTAGCATTGCTACCTTTAACATTCTGGCAATAAGAAGTGTGATTATAGAGGTTACATAGTGGTAGTTTTAGCTTGGGAAATAAGCTTGAATTGCAAACAAAACTAGCCCCTACACAATTATTTATATCAAGCATTATGTGTTCAATCTAATTTTTCTATATGACAAAAGAATTCACTATGAAATAAATAAAGGAAACATTGGCTTTCCTATTATGTGTTCAATCTAATTTTAGCCCATTTATTCTAGTTTTCTAATGCTTGTTACTATTAGTGGATAATTATGATTATGATAGGTACACGAGTATAAAATGGCTATTGTGGATTTAAGGCACCCTTAAATGATGTGCCAAATTAGCTAATTTGCATCTTAATGTTATAGTTACTATTATTTTTATTTTTAGCTTCTCTCTACATTTTAAAAGTTAGTTAAATTAGTTAATATAATTGCTAAAATAATTTATAACTTATATTAGGTTACTTTACTAAACTTTAGTCCAATTTTGAATTAAAACTTTTGTATTTCTAATTTAGATTTGAATTTAAACCTTTTGTTATAAAAATGAAATCAAATCTTGTGTATAAAATGAATGATTATAAATGAAAGTTCATGTTGCTTTTAAAATAAGCTACCTAAGGCTTTTTATTATTATTATTATTTTATTACTTCTTATTTTTTATAATTGCAGAAGTTGAACCACAAACCAAAATCTAGTTGCATGAATCATAAATTAACAAAAATGGTAATAGAGCATGTCAATCTTTAAGGAACTTATCAAAGTTAAGAGATTTGAAAGTAAACATTAAAGAGAAGCATGTAAGGGAGTGAAAACTTAAAAGAAAGGTTTGTGAGAGCTTATTACAAGAGACCAAGTCATCCTCTAAAGATGGCTTTTGCAAATTTTTCTCTATGGCCACCTCCAAAGTTCAATATAAACAATTACCTTGAATGGATTGTCATGATAAAGGCCTATCTTAGGGCCTTTGATCTCTAAAATGAAATAGAAAATGAAGGAGTCATTCCACCTTTACCAACAAATGCAACATAGACACAACTTAGAAACCATAGTAAGCTTGTGTTAAGGTAGTATAAAGTTTTGACTCTTAATCTTAGGAGAGAGTTTGAGTTGCTTAAGATGAAAGAAAAAGAAAGCATAAAAAATTATGGTGATAGACTCATAAAACTTGTCAATCAAATTAGAATCCTTGGAGAATATTTTCCAAATTCAAGGATTGTTTAAAATATATTGGTCAGTATACTAGAAAGATTTGAAGTAAAAATATCCTTTCTTAAAGACTTTAAAGATCTCTCAAAATTTTCTCTAAGTGAGTTGATGAGCGCTTTACAAGCTCAAGAGCAAAGATTAGAGGAGGGTTCCATTAAGGGTATCTTTCTAGTTAAGCACTCAGAAAAAAAAAAAACACAATAAAAGAAAAAGAAGTAATATGGAAAGCAATAGAAAAAAAAAGGAGAGGGCAACATTAGTGGTAAATAAGTTTATCCACCTTGTGAATATTTTAAAAAGCCCTCTTACCTACCAAAGAACTAATGGTGAAGGCTTAATATAATTTGCAAGCATTATAATGAAAAGGGGTATAAAGAAAAAGTTTGTCCCAAGAAAAGAAGCCCTTACCAAAAGCAAAAGCAGTAATAAGCACAAGTAACAAACAATAAACACAAGGAAATTAAAAAATAACTTGTTATGTCTACTAGCATTTCACTAACAAAATGTTGAAGTTTGGTTAGTTGATAGTGGTTGTTCAAACCATATATCACCAAACTTAAAAGTTTTTAAGAAGCTTGGTCAATCTTTCTCATTTAAAGTAAGGATTTACAATAATGATTTCTTACAAATTAAAGGAAAGGGAGTTGCAGTAATCTAATCCTTGTTAGGTAAAAAGTTGATCTCTAATATATTGTATGTACTTGCTATCAGTTAGAATTTACTTATTGTAAGTTAGCTTCTAGAGAAAGGGTTCTCATTAGAGTTCAAGAACAAATTATGCACCATTCATGATGTATTAGTGAGGAGTTATTTGTTGTTTCCATTAAAGAAAAGAGATTTCACCTATCTTTAAAGCAAGCTAAAAATATGACAATGTCAGCCTCTATAATTGAAGCAAACTTATGGCATAAGAGATTGAGACATGCTCATTATGCAAGCTTGCAAAAGTTGCACCAAAAGGAGATAGTGCATGGTTTGCCAGAGATAATAGAAAAGGCCACAATAAAGGAAGCAAGCAAGGCTACCCTTTCCAGCTAGCCAGAATCATAAAGCCAAAATAAAATTTAAGTTATTGTATAGTAACCTTATGAGAATTAATTCACTTAATAGTAACAAGTACTTGTTAACCTTCATTAATGATTGTACTAAATTTTGCTATTTTTTTTCTTAAAGAAAAAATCAAATGCAATAAAGACCTTTCAGGATCTTAAAGCCTAGATTAAGAATCAATAAGGCTATAAAATCAAATCAATCTGGTCAAATAATAAAGCTAAATATACATTTAAATTCTTTCAAAAAATTTGTCTAGAAGCTAAAGTTCAATAGCAATTCATAGCTTTATACACCCTATAGCAAAATAGGACAAGTAAAAGAAAAAATAAAATAATAATAGAGATGTCCAAATGCTTGTTCTTTGATAAAGACATGCCTAAAAGATTTTGGGAAAAAGTTATAACCACAAC
The DNA here is from genome assembly GCA_020141445.1 of Bruguiera sexangula. NCBI lineage: Eukaryota > Viridiplantae > Streptophyta > Magnoliopsida > Malpighiales > Rhizophoraceae > Bruguiera > Bruguiera sexangula. The sequence goes on from JAHLGP010020637.1 coordinate 4,140,254, forward strand.
TACATATCTTCTTAATAAATTGCCAATAAGAGTCTTGCTAGAAAAGACCCCATTCGATGCTTGGTTTGGCTAGAAACCTTATCTTGATCACCTTAGAAATTTTAACAACATTTGTTATTTTTATGTTCTAGAAAAGAAAAGAGACAAACTAGACTTTAAATCTAACATTAATATATTTGTAGGTTATACAAATACTGCAAACGACTACAAGTTGTACAATCAAAGTTTAAAAAGTTCTACATTACTATATTAGTAAAGATGTTAAATTTTCAAAAAGGGGCCCTAGAATTAGGAGAAAGCTAGTGTTGAAGTTCCTTATCCTCAACCATCTCACTTTCAACAAAAACAAGTAAAAGATTCAGATCAATCTAATGATTGAGATATTAATCATATACAAGTCAAAGGATCAAGGCTTCTCTCTGATATTTATAAAAGAAACCTCGTTGCATAGCTTGAACTAGGCAACTCTAGCCATTTTAAAAAACCTCTTACTACATGGAAAAACTAAACAATTTTTATTAAAAATCCATTTTGTTAAAGAAACTCTAAAGAACAATGAACTTGAATTAGTATTCTACTCTTTAAAAAAACAATTAGCAGATATACTAGACAAGTCACTCCATAAAAGAATGTTTTCATAATTAAGCAACAAGTTGGAAATGCATATTAGTACCACTAAGGAGAAGTGACGAAGATAAGTGTTAGTACAGCTAATTTGCTTTCTAATGTTGCAATTGCTGTTGTTTTTTATTTTAAGATTATTTTTATATTTTTAAAGTTAGTTAAGTTAGTTAATATAATTGTTAAAATAATTTATAGTTTATATTAATTTATTTTGCTAAATTTTAATCCAAATTTGAATTAGAAATTTTGTATTTTAAATTTTCATTTGAATTTAAATTTTTATTGTCAAACTTCAAGTTTCAATTGAAATTTAAAATGAAATCAAATCTTGTGTAGAAAATGAATGATTATAAATAAAAGTTCATGTTGCTTCTAAACTAGACCATCTAAGGCTTCCTTTTTTTTTTTTTTTTTTCTATTACTTCCTATTTTCTGCAATTGTAGAAGTTAACCATTCAACGATCTTAGGTCCCTCCTGCAAATTAACCATTCAACGGATGAAAAGTATTGAGGATACAAATGAAGCAGCAACGTCATATACATGACTTCAAAGCAATGAGCAACAAAGTACCATGGCTCAGCCACAAGGGCGTTTTCAGTCCCTGGCACGCAAGTGATTATCACCGGCAGGGTGTAGTTAAGCAATGCTAGAACTGAAATTGATACATGAGGCTCGAGATCCATTAATTGACAGTTTCTGATCCCACAATATGTCGTCTCCCACAGTCCTGATGGTTCATCAAATTCTAATTGGAGTCCGGTGGACCATTTTAGACAGCATTGTTGCTTTTTCTTCCCACGAACTTTTTCCTTTTTGCGTGTAGACATTATTTGATTATGAATCTCTCCCAGATATTATAACAGCTAACAAATTGATGTTCATTTGGCTTGGATTACATAACTAGTGTAAGTCTAGTCCCAATCTTTGAATTTGGACCTTGTCAATTTGAAATTTCAAGGTTTTATAATAATATCAATATCCCCATCAGAAGTGGAATGTCACTACTTGGTAATTGATTGGAAAACGACTACAAGAAAATCAAACCAGTTAACCTTTTCGAAGTATCCAGTGCAGGTTCAGGCAATGATCAATTAAGTCTGTTTCAATTCAATAGATTGCTACTACGCGACTGCATTAAAAATATGCTGTGGCATTTCACCTTCTGGTCCCATCATTTTCTGCTTCTGTTTTGCAGGCACTGGCAATTTTTTTTCCCAATGAAGATGCTATGTTGGTTTCCTCGAATTTGAATTTCATTTGTTTAATTATCATTTCTCAGCTTTTGAGTTAGTTCAATCACAAACTTATTAACTATTGCTGATCAGCAAAACAAGTTATGTGGTGATGAGTATAGGAAATTAGTACTGCTTGGTTGGCCTACTATTGTTTATTAAAAGTCAGGTCCAGGAAGACATCATTCCCTTTCAATAAAATTTGTTGAAGATATATTAAGGATATTAGGCCCTTTTTACCACTTCCTAAATCTATAGTTCTCCTCTTTACTTGATTGATTCTATGAGTGCATATTCTACTTGTTATTACCCTTAGGTGCATTGTTATAAGGTGTAACAACTACGAGTGATACGTGCACATGTATGAGCCTAAGAAACATGAATTAATGGAACTTTCAATTTCATGGGAGGCATAGACATTAAGCAGAAGCAACAAACATTGCAAGCACAATGACTATGGTGCTTGTTTTAATGCACATATTCTTTCACTGCATCCGGTATGCGCCTCTTTCTCAAGTCAGTAGCAGACATTTTTATATGCAAAACAATTGCTATGAAGTAAAAGGTCATGGTATCATGGAAAATCACACCGCCTTGTTTTTTTCCCTTTTATAGGAGCAAGTCCCATCATACGAATTGCTGCCTTCGAAGAACACCTTTCATATTTTAATAATCTCAATTTATGTGTCACGAAGAATGGCATGTTGCTGCTGTTGTTTTGGAAACTGGGATAGAGTACGCAGACAGACTCTTGACTTTAAGACATGTCAGGGGTTCACAACAATTAAGTTTCTACAATGACATTTAATCTTGATTTCTACTAGAATGCATGTTCTTGTGCACTTAGTTCTGTTGATTAGGTCTTCTCATTACCTCCGACCGAAGAGTCTGTCCATATCAGCTGAATTTTAGGTTTATAGTTCCATTCTTAGTTTCTACCGAAAAAGAAAAAAGAAAGAAAAAACAAAAAGAGGGGGCGGGGGAAGGTAAAGAAAGAGCAGCCCCTAGACCCAACAACCAGCCCTCCCAACCTCGAAAAAGGGAAAAGGTGGAAAGAGTCCACCCACCGTAAAATAAGCCGGTGTGGGGAGGGAGGGAGGGGAAGGGGGAGAGAGCATGTCCTGTCGAAAGAACGACTTTATGTGTGAATTCATTGAGCCCACTGCCACGGAAGAGCATAGCTTTGTTCTTCAACAGACAAACGCAAAAGAACATCAGATGAAAAGACCATAGATATCTAATGGCGTGACTATTAACTACGTGGCTAAAGGCACCACATAAATAACACAATATACAGAAGAACAAAAGAACTGGGATTCCTGTGCAAAGAATGCCTGACTGACTACGCTTACATGTGGAAAAGTGTAATCCCAAAATTTATAGAATCCGCAGATCAATAATTCAGTAAGGAATACTTCACTCGCAAAACAATCTTTCCTTTGTCAACCCCAAGCTTTGCTCCTGTTACCAACCAATGACCTGGAGTGTCTTGTGGTCCCTTCAACATTTCGCTCATGTCCACAATTTTTGTTAGTTTGCCTATGTTGCTTGAGCTATCTTCCTTCTTCTCGCCGGTGGGTTTTTCATTTGAAGCTGATGAGGATGCTCCGTTAGGTCGTTGTGTGGCAGGATTCGATGGGCTGTGGTCCCACACAGACCGCCTTATTGTACAACCTGGAACCTTTGAGAAGAGGAGTTTGAGGTGTAAAACATTTTTAGCACCAAAATCCCAGACTCCAAGCTGAGCTCCCGTGACAATGTGCACGCCAGAGAGGTCTCCGATGGAGGTGTCAGTGTACTCTATTGGTGCAGTGCTTACATGGGAGAAGTTCTTCCACTTGACAGGCTCAAACCAGCGACTGTCCTGCTCCTCAGGACCTTGCCATTTGGGTGCACCTATGGCCACATGTGCATCCCAATGTGGTTGGAGAATTTTTGGAAGAGACACTAGATGCTGCAAATGGATGGCAAGTCGGTTTTGCTTGCTGCCTTCTAAGCTAAGTCTAAGGCCAGTAACTGGCTTACGGCCAATTGTGACCTGCAACCCATGCGGGTCTTCAATTAGTGAGAGATATTCCTAAGCTGATGTTCTCTTGAAAAGAGCTTACATCATGGAGCAAAGAGACACTCTGCACTAGACGAATAGAATAAGGGAAAAAAGAGAATTCCATTTACAGTAACAAATACATAAGAGAGCATCATCAAGCCATACAGATTTCTAATTCATTGGCATGGCCATTAGGACTAAGCTATGCCATAGTGGTAGTTATCCATTATCCTGTAATTCTCTCAATTCTCATCCCTGCAGGATTTTAAACAGAGATTTCCAATTCAGTTTAGACTGTTAATCAATTCCTTTCCCTTTGTAGAACAAGTTAGACACACTTCGCTTTAGTTACAATCCTGAAACTCCTCACATTGATATAAGTAGCAACTCTTGAACTGGAGAAGCTTTCTCTGTAAGGCTTTTAACACAGTAAATCATCATTCTAGCAGTACTTCAGTGGCTGAAATCATGGTTTCTGTAGTTCATAAATTGCACCTTCTTCCTCAGATTGTAATAGTTTTCTTATAGGGAACAGTTTCAGTTTCACCAAGCAAGTTATCCTCTTAGCAAGCAATTTTAAGATTCCTAATGGACGAAAGCAACAGCATCACACAGATGAAAACCAAGGCATCCACAGTAATTGTGCCAAAGGATTTCAAGCTGTGCACTCTCTTTTCTTTCCCCTTATCACACAAAAAAATAACAAAAAAAACAAAAGGAATCTTTTAACAATCAGAATCATCACATTATCATGGGGTGAAAATTTGGGAATCTGAAAGTACCTGCTCTGGGCTGACATAAAGCTTGGGCCCCATCAAGCTGAACTGAAGTGATTGGCAAACAGGCTCCTTTCTTTGCAGGTTATTCTGCTCCGGAGCCCAAATACGGGCGATTTGGAAGTCCAGAAAGTACTGCAAATCCTCAATAGGTGGTTTGTCTGGCAGAAATAGTTGTAATCCAATAATCAACATTTTTCACATTTGAATGACTGAAATGAAGCAGACTATGCCCAACAGAGTTTTAAATGCATAGCTCTAGTTATATTTTAAAACTACGTCTAATGTTTCTTGAACAACTATTTTGTCCACTAACTGTTTGTAAGGAGATGGGGATGGTTTTGACCAGCAACTGCAGGACTGGCTGTATAGCCTAAGGTCTTTATAAGGCAGAAGCCGTAGGACAAAAAGCCTTTCTGTGCAATTTTAGAGCTCACAACTACTGGTAATTTCTTGAAATGGCCAGTCATACCTCTTGGAGGAAATCATCATCATGATATTTCAATGCTCATAACTATTCAAAATCATCATCAATCACACGGATTCAGCTTGATAGCCACCTCAAGTATGTTACAGCAGATTGGGGGAGAGGTTGAAGGTTCATACCCTCACCTCTCCTCTAATGAGCAAGAAAAAAAAAAAAAAATCACCCTTCAAAAGATGATTCAGAATCATCATCAAGACATCTGCATTCTCATGCAACTATTAGACAAGAACTTACACTCCAAGTATGAGTCAATTGCTCTGGCCAAATGTTTTATACCAGACACTCCGTCAAGCAGTGAGACAATAGGCATAAATGTCATGTTAATTACATCTGGAGCGGACAGCACAGTTCCTGCCCACTTGGCATGGCTCTGCTCAAGATCATCACCTCCTCTTCTCCTAAAAATGACAGTTACATCCTACAGCAAGGAATATAAATTTTAACACATTTCTATCTTTTTCAAATTGCATGGCATAAAAAGTGTTTAGGTGACTAAAGACTGCCAATAAAGAAAGCATATTAATGAAGTTCCATATCCAAGACAAAAAGGCATAAAGCAACAAGATAGGGGCTTTGTTGAGGACCAAATAAGTGAACAAACACTGACAAGATCTAGCTTAAACCAGTGTAACAGTTTTGCACACCCTTTTTAAGTGACCATGCTATTACACAAACCTTGTCCTTGTACTTCAAGGGTCCAGCACTTGACTGACTTATGGAGTCCTGAAACCTCTGATCTGAAATGTCTGTCATGTAGCTCTCAATGTCCAATGCTGACAAAGGAGATAATTGATGCTGCCTAATGTAAACAACATCTCTTCCACCAATTGTTGCAGATGTGACAACATGAGTTCCATAGCTTTCAATGAAACTAAAACAAGAACCCAAAAAAAGAGAGTAAATAGGGGCTGTCAAAGAAGTGTATGATACTAAGCTCTTCATTTTATCTATGAATTTAATGAATGAATTTCTCAATTTGAAATGCATAGAGGTGCATGTATTACAAAGATTTCACTGTCATAGTACCAAATTGACAGTCACAGAAAGCAGTAGTAAGATACCTTATATCTTTCAAGCTCCTTAACAGCATATCTTATGACCAAAACAGGACAAAATTTGGTACCACTACAGCAATTCTTTATTTTCACTAAAGTAGAAACAGCTATGAAAACTTGATTATGCCACGAATTTTGTGACCTCCAGAATTCTAGACTAAAAAAGGAAAGTCCAATGAATGCTTTGGTCAGCAATAATAAGCTTACTTTGCTAAGGATGCAGGATCCCAAGAGTAAGGAACAGCACGCTTGATTTGTTCACGCAAAACTAAATTCTGATTCACTAATTGAACCCTATAAAGGTTAATGAGATGCCCAACCATTGCAAGGGACTTTGTTGCAGCTGCATCAACTTTCCAAGAACCAGTGAAATTGAACATGCTATTGAAGCTTCCAAGTGGAATGCACCCTGGTATATCTGATCTCAAATTAAACTGTTCCGCCATCTGAAATTTCAAGGAAAAAAGAAAAGTTTCAATTAAATGCAGATGCCTTATTTCTTGGTTAGCAAATGGAACCCTGACCAGAAAATTATACACAAAAAAAGAGGCCCGTAGGAAAATGCAGTAAGGATCTAGCATATCCCTAGCAGATGTTTTCCCTAGATTCTTGTCCTGATACACCACCGCTGCCACCACCAACAACAATGTCTCCAGCAGATGTTTCTCTAGATTCTTGTCTTGTGGCTAAAACAACAACAACAACTATTGCATAGCCAAAAGTAGGAGCAATAAGTGTCAATGTGCTCCTTTTTCTTCAACTGATGAATGTGCAATCTCTAGCTTAAGGCCAACTTTCCAACCTTACTTGTAATGCACAGCAGACAGGAAAGAAAACTTGGATAATAAAGCATTCAACAATTTTCAGGGATTTCCACTTCAATGCATTAAATGGAAATTGATCGCTGGAGCATCATTAATTTTGAATGTACTTCCACCAAAACATAAAAGAACCAGGAATTCCCAGAACTTAGGATTGGAAACTGAAGCACATGAGCCATCAAAAGGAATATCTTTAACCATCCAATGAATTTTACCTGAGAAGTTTTCTAGCAGAAAATATTTGGCAAGTTTTAATATGGTGCAACAATAGTTGGCATCAGATAAATGATCTCATGCCATACACCACTGAGGGCAAATCAAAGCCAGTTCCATAACCTTAGTAATTAGCATTCTCAAGCTTTAAGTCTCAAACATAAAATAATTTATACAATTAATGTTTGAAATGATCACACCTTTTTCCCAAAGTTATTAGTATGAACTTTATCTTTCGTGCATTTCAATTGGTTCTTGTCTGGTCTATTCATTTATTGACTGATTGGAAGCTACATTAATGTTAGTGGAACAACAGACAACTGTACATGTCACCAACTACTTCCATGTCTCTAAGCCATTGATATCAGTAGGAAATAACATAATCCTTGAAGAATATTGAGAACAAGAAAAGCATCTTAGGAAAGAATATTATGTCCCAAATCATTATTTATTATTGATCAGAGGCTCCATGAATACAGTCTACTTTTCCTAAAAACCAACTCTGGATAACAGAATTTCATAACTAGTCATACATAATTTTCAAGTCCTAAGCTAGCTAAGTTAGGCAAGAACTAAGACATTGCAGCTAAGATCCTGTAATCCTTGATGAGACTTGACAGTAAAAATTTCAAATGACTGGATGATATTGAAGCCTTTGATTGGCCCTCTAGTTAGAAGAACTTTAGACGCCATAGTGAAAGCAAAAAGACAAGTGGTAAAGTGAGATCTAACTGTCCAGCTCAAAGTGTTGATTAAAAACTTTACACCCAAGTTACTTCACCAAACTCCACTGACCTCCTAGGACTATTCTTTAACAGTGTTTTGAAGAGACATAGGGACCTTGTTAAAATGAAATAGCCACTGCTAGTGCCATTACCATCTTTCACTGGGTCAATCAGTCTACTCAAGTCCCCATTTCTAGCCAAAAACAAATCACCTGAATTTAAATTAGAGCCTTTATAGTTGGGTCCAGCTCATCATAGGGCATGTCAATCAAAATAGAATAATGAACCTATTAGTTTCTTTGCAGAATATTGTATACTCCGTAAGGCATCTATTTGATTCAAAGCCAACATATACGAGAGAAGTTTCTTTGCCCAAACATTGTTTTTGTGAGTATGGCAAACCATTTGAAAGTATCTCCTCTACAGATGAATCCATCAGCTGGGCAATATTACAGATACCAGATACATAATTTTCATTCATAGCCCTGAATCAAATTATGGAAACCAAGCCTGCCTTAAAGAATCCAATAGCTGACTGATCATATCAAAGAAATGGAAGGCACCATTGGTCTGCTTCTTTGCACAAGGGCCTTTCTAGTTGCAATGATACATTTAAAGAACACAGGAAGTCCCCCATAGTTAAATTGACAGACATAGTAATTAGGCAAATGGAGATTTGCCCCATCAAAATTGGAGTAGCACTTGCTGCTTCACAAATACACAAGCATTCAATATTGGTTTCAAAGACATCAAAACACAGAACAAATGATTTGGGGATGAAAATCCCAACCAACACTACGCACCATCATCAACAGTACAACTTCATTCTCAACTAAATCACAACCATGTTAACAAAGGAAATTGCAAAGAAAAAGAAGCAAGGAAAAAACTTACGCAAAAAGACTCAAAATACAATAAAAAACGAGAATTCAAGCATGCCCAGGTAAGATAAGGAAGAAAAGAAAAACAAAAATTGAAAAAAAAAACCGAATTTCACCTCATGGAAGCTGCAAACACCGATTTTCTCCATGCTCCTCTGGCCAGCCGAGCAGTCAATATCAACAGAAACACTTGGGACAACAACCCCATCAGACAGAACAAGATCCCTTGTGCGTTCTTCATCAACAAGCACCAGTCTTGACCCAGGAGCACCTTTGCAATACAAAAGCCTTATATCAGATGTGACATCAAAACCGCGACCCAGAGCCTGGATTGAGTTGCAGATTGTTGTGGTCAATGCATCTAAGGAGCTGGAGGCCACGCTCATCTTCCCCTTCTCTTGTCCTCTTCTTTTCTTCTCATAAATGATGGGCAAATCGGATTTTGATCCCTGTGCCTTCGTTTATTATTCCTTTTCTTAAATTATTTTTGTGAGCGCAAAATGAAAGGAAGTGGCTTTAGTTATTGTAATAAAGAGGGGGGGGGGGCCGGGGGGCGGGGGCGGGGGAGAGTCTTGGACTTTGGAGCTTGTGAACTTTCTTGTTCTTGCTCTCTCCGTCTGTCTTGATTTTTCTATTTTGGGTATTATTTACAAATATTTATATTATATTAATATTTTACATATAATAAAAAATTAATTTTTATTTTCTTAAATTTATTACTTTTAATTCACTTAAAATTTTCTATCTCTGGTACGATGTTGTTATTCTTTGGCGTTGTTGTTGGCTGACTGCAATAATGCCTAAAAATACGCGTTTTTAGGGTCCCAGACACAGAGAGCGGATTCCGAGTTGACTGGTCTCAAAGCTAAAAGCTACACTTTTGACACGATTGATTAATTAATTAAATAATTTTAATCAAGCTATACTGTAGTTTTTTTTTTTCTTTTCTTTTTTTGATAAATTGGAAATTAATTTTATTAAGAGAGGGGGGCTAATACATCGGATGGACAGTCAAGAATACAAGGAGTAATTTATCTTGACTCGTCTCATCCGAATGGCAACCCTGACGTACGACCAAGACAATCAGGGTTCCCCAATAAGCAGACGTACAGCGTAAGAGCCCCAAATAAAAAACCAGAAGAAGACCAAAGTTCCACCGCTGACATTACTCTCTATTAGTAGCATGCAGTTAGTAGAAGTGTAATACAGCATGACTAACGCACAAGAGTGAACTGTGAAACACTGGACAAGCAAAGGACGCACGCAGATCAACCGAGAGCCGCCATCAAAACCAAGGAATATAACAGTAGCATGGAGGAGCACGGCAAGAGAAATAAACCAGCAATGACAGCAACAAGGCGTGTAGAGGTGCACCCACCAGCGATGTACAAAAAAGCAGTCGGGGGAGAGAAAACCTCTGTGTCCCAAAGAACACTGCAAAGCAGGATGCTCGCTTCCTCCTTTCCTATTTTGGCTTGTGTCAGTCTCCTAAATCTCCATACATAACCATAAGTTCATAGCTTCATGGTGAAGAGACAAAGCCAACATCATCTCTCCACCCCCAAACAATATTTTCCACCCAGAAGAAAGAACCAGGAGCAAAGATGGGCATCCCAACCATCATGCAGGGAGGACATGGTCTTCTGGGTTCCACAGTGAGATGACCAATTCAAGGGACACAGTAAAAGCCAGTAGATGTCCAAGACTCGTCTGGTAAAAGCCAATTGCGGAACATCCGAAGCCCACCTACTCGGAATTCTAAATCAAATAGGTGTAGGCTGTCCGACAACGCCTTGTTCGGTCGAATCGTCCACAATTGCATTCGATTCTCTCCTTATATTTTTGACTTTCCAATCATAATAGTCCAAACATTTATTAACAAAAAGCATATCCTCGCACAATCTCTGAGGGCCACGTGAGTTACTATTCACCTTTCCATTTCATTATAACCAAACAGTCCAATCTAACACACACACACACACACACACAATAAAAAGAGAGAGAGAGTTAGGCAGACTTGTTTTTGTCTCTTACCGCGGACAAGACCCTTCCATTGCAAGAAAAGATTTTTAGTAGTATTTGCAATGCATCAACTAACTCCCACAATTTGCAGCATCAGTCCAAAGCCTCCAAAACCTATTGCAAAGGAAGAGCAGTAAAGACTAATCTCTAGTTCCACATCACAAACAGGACATAAACTTTGATGCTCGTATCATGGGCCTAATGGATTTAATACTTTTTATCTGTACCGTCTTGAGAATTTCTCTTAAATAGTTTTTTTCTCACTTAATTCACAAGAACTTTTAAAGAGAGAAACTCTAGAGAGTATTTCACTTGTAAATTAAATAATATAAATGAAGGGGAAAAGGTCTCATTTTATACAAGTATTAGACAAACTACAACTGTAAGATCTCTCATTGATTTAATGGTAGATATTATATCCCTTCAACTTTCATCTATCTACATGTACTAACATTTATTACATGATATATTCCAATGTATTGGCCTTTTATAGAAGGCTTCTAGATTTATTATATTGTCTTTCACTAAAGGGCTTCTAGATTTATTGTATCACCTATCCCTAAGAGCAAATGACAATGACATTCTCCTCTACCTAATCAAGCGATGCCTTTGTCACTTCTATCAAAGAGTTTCAACAAGTTCCTAATTAGTTTCACTCTTCGAAATACCCTTTCATTGCATAAGGTATTCACACCTTAACATATAATACTATTTTCATATGACCCGATCCGCCATTATGGATTCAACTTCTCAGTCATATAAAGTTTTTGCTTTAACTGGGGCACATTACGTGTTTCCTTGATCTGGATCTTCCTTGTCTACATGGTAAAATTTAAACATGCTCGTATGGAAAACTAAGTGTACCTTTAATTTTAGCAGTAGCTCTAGCTTGTATACAACCTTCCTAACTCGTTGTGTTACTCGAAATGACCCTTCATAATGACAAATCAATCCCTTGTGCACATCCTTATACTGAAAGATGATGTGTAGTTTGACTAGTACCAAGTCCCCGACTTAGAACTCCACATGTCGTCGCTTTTTGTTAGCCTATTTCTTCATGAGTTTGGAGGCTTTATGTAGACATGCCCTTGCTAAGTTCACTTGTTCTTGTCAATTCTAGGCAAACTTGAATGCAGGTAAGCTATTTCCCTGATAACCCAATATAACCACACTTAGAGTTTGTGGTTGTTACCTATTCATGATCTCAAATGGACTTTAGTTAGTAGACTCACTTCACTACAAGTTGTAGGAGAATTGGGTTACGTTAATCAATTTTGCCCAATTTGTCTGCATTGTGCTCACATAGCATCAAAGATAAATCTCCAAAAGTGCATTGACCTGCTCGGTTTGACCGTCAATTTGGAGGTGTAGGCTTGTAGAGAGATTCAGTTTCAACCCTAATAACTTGAATAATTCGAACTAGAAACGCCTTGTGAATCGAGGGTCACAATCACTCACAATCATTTGTGGGACTCCCCAATACTTGACTTCATGTTTTATGAACTTGGCAGCCTCCTTGGCTAGGCAATCCTTTGTTGCTAGTATAAATGTTGCATAATTGAAGAATCTGTCCACCACGACCCTAAGAGTCTGACACCCTTCAAACTTTGGCAAGTTTATTATGAAATTCATGGAAACACTTTCCCATGGATAAGTTAGGATAAGAAATGGCTCTAGAAATCCTAGTGACAAACGTTATTCAAGTTTGTCTTGTTGGCAAACAAGACAAGTCTTTACATAGGCTTTAACGTCATCCCGCATATAAAGCCAATAATATTAATCTTTGATAAGGGCCAAGGTGCGATGGATCCTTGGATGACCCACCCACCTCGAATCATGGTACTCGCGTAACACCTCTTTCTTTAACTTCCCATGGAGTGATATGTATAGTGGTTGCCTTTTGATGTATAAAAGATCATCCTTGCACCAAAACCATTAGGTTTTGCCTTCTCACACATACCCATAAAAGCTTGAGCCTTTTGATCATGCATGAACCCCTCCTTGATGCAGTTAATCCATGGATAGCTTGGTCGACTCATCGTATTTATCAGCTCCATCTTTCGAGTAAGAGCATCAACTATAGAGTTAGCCTTCCTTGGCTTGTACTCCATCATATAATCGAACTTTGCTAAAAAATCTTGCCACCAAGCTTGTTTCGAACTCAGCTTCCTCTAAGTCTAAAAATAACTTGTGGCCATGTTATTTGTCCTTACAATGAACTTAGGCCCTAAGAGATAATGCCTCTACATCTGTAGGCAATAAATCATTGCAGTTATCTCCTTCTCTTCAATGGTATACTATTACTTGGTATTGTTCAACTTTCGTGACTCATACGCCATTAGATGTTCTTCCTGTATAAGAACACCGCCAATAATATAATTTGATGCGTTAGTTTCTAACTTGAAAGGCTTGGTATGATCGAGTAACACCAGCATCGACTCTTCGATCATGATTTGTTTTAACCAATCAAACACCTTTTGGAATCGATATGTCCACTCTCATGGTTTCTCCTTCTTCAGCATGCCCGTGAGTGGCACGATGATGAATAGTTCTGAACAAAACGCCGATAGTAGTTGGTAAGGCCAAGGAATGACCTCAACTCCATCACTTTTGTCGGTGACTCCCATTCAACGATGGTTCGGATCTTCGCCATATCCATTTGTACTCGTCTACCCCTGACAATGTGCCCCAAGAATGAAACTTCTTTTTGGGCAAAGACACATTTATCACACTTGACGTATAAGTCATTTTTGCGCAAAACTTGGAAAATAAGTCTTAAGTGCTTGATGTGCTCCTTGAGTGTCCATTTGTACACAACAATATCATCAAGGTAAACCACTACAAACCAATCTAAAAATGGGTGTAGTACCTTGTTTATAAGAGTACAAAATGTGATTGGAGTATTGGTCAAGCTGAATGGCATGACGAGGAACTCGTATAACCCATAACACGTCACGCATGTTGTCTTCAGCTTATCTCCTTCGGTAATTCAAACTTAATAGTAACTCGATCAGAGATTAAACTTGGTAAATCAACGAGCTCTACCAAGTTGATCGAAGAGATCCGCAATGAGTGGGATCGGGTACTTGTTCTTGATAGTCAACTTGTTCAGTGCTTGGTAATCTATGCACATCCATAGTGACCTGTTATGCTCCCTCTATAACAAGACAGGTGCATTGAACAGAGCTTTAGATGGTCGAATGTATCCAGCATCGAGTAGCTCCTTTACCTGTTTCCTCAGTTCCTCTAATTCAGGGGAAGTCATGCAATATGACGTCATGGTGGGTGGTCAAGCGTCAAGCACTAGTTTAATCCGATGATCCACTTCTCTATGAGGTGGAAACTTCTTGGGTAACTCAAAAGGCATCATATCCTTGAATAAATTGAGAAGTTGGTTTATTGTTATCGAGACTTCGCTCTATTTGCCCCTACTATCCTCGATTTTTAAGGTTGCTAAGATGGTCACCTCACCCCTTTTTGCTCCTTTTGTGAGTTGCATTGTTGAGATCATCTTCTGATCACGGTTCAACTTATGATGTACTAAAATCATGAATTGACACCATTTGTCTAACACATAAATACACTTGGTAAAGGGCAATATAACTACATGGATTATATTTAGAAATTTTAACCTAATGACAAAGTTATAGTCATTAAAGGGAATTACCTCAAGGGTCTCTCAGTTTCTCCATTGCTTAATATGTCACTCCACGTCCCTAGTAATTTCAATAGTAGGGAACTCTTAGGAGTTGACAGTCTTGAGCCACCCAACTCCTTTCTCAACCTGAAAGTTAAATTTCTTTGTAACTTCTTCCGATATGAAGAGATCAGATGCCTCAATATCCATAAGCACACTTATTATGGTTTCTTCGATCTTTAAATTTGCAAACATAAGTCCCTTTGGCTCCTTTGCCTTCTTGGACTTGATTGAGCTAAGGATCCACAACGAACCCAGTCGTGCCTCCTCTTTTGGCTCATTTTCTTTATAGAGGGCAGTCAGCTTGGCCTTGTTTGGGCAATCTCATACCATATGTGGACCATCACAAAAGAAGTATTAGTAAGTACATACCTTCTTATGTCCTCCACCACTCGATTCTGCATGAGCTTTGAGGGGCTAGTCGGTGGTCTACCTCCATTTGAGTGATTGAATCTTCCCTAATCTCCTCTACCATTGGCCTTATCTTTTGAATGGGAGTTTAATTGGGAGATGGAAGGTGCCTTGTACTCCACGAGAGATTTAACCACTATAGTGGTCATTGTAAGATCTCCCACATAGAATCGTTTCAGCTCCTGTTTGGTCTATAGCTTAAGACCACTCATGAATTGGCGGTATGCCTCCATCTCATCCATCAAAGGGATTTGGAGCAACAGCTCTGAAAAATTGCTTCACGTAGTCACGTATTGTGTTGCTTTGTCTACGATGTTTTAACTTGTCGCGAGCTTCTTCTTTTGCATATGTGGGATACTATTTCCGTTGGAACACCTCGAAGAATCTATTCTAAGTCGTGATAGGATCTCTGCACCTATCATCTGACTGATGACGCCACCACAATAATGCATTATCAACTAAGTACATAGACATAGTGTTTACCCGAGATTAGTTATTATTGATTCTCATGGCTTGGAAGTACCGCTCCATATACCATAGGAAGTTGTCCACATTTTTGGCCACCTGCAAGCCCCTAAACGCCTTTGACTTTGGTACATCTATATGTGGTCCTTGCACTACAATCACCCCATTCACGCATGCTACCTCCGATTTTGCAAGTTTTCCCTTAAGCTCTGCTATCTCTGCACGCATAGCGGCCATTATTGCCTCCAAGGACTTGTCCCACCAATGGAGTTCTGCCCTCAAGGTCCCTAGTAACTTACCTTAAGGTTCTCTCATGCCAACTTTGAGCTCCTATATCTCAACCATGAGCTCTTCCCTTTCGACATCTACTCCCTCGATAGACTGGGTCAAGTCATCAACCAAACCTTGGATATTAGTGACGAATGATTCAATCTTTGTCATACAATGTGCCAAGTCCCCTACTGGATCCCTCAAACTCAAAACAACACAACTCTTCTTTCCCTTGGCAGCACCTTTATTGGCCTTCCTCATATGATCATCGCGGTCATCACTCATGATAAGCGCCTCATCAAAACATAGCTCTACTCTAGCGCTTGTAACGAATCAGCTCTGATACCACTTGTCACGAGCCTAATAGATTTAGTGCTCCCTACTCGTGTGATTTTGAGAATTCCTCTCAAGTAACCTTTCTCGCACCTGACTCACAAGAACCTTTAAAGAGAGAAACTCTAGAGAGAAAAGCTCTAAAAGTATATTTCACTTGTGAATTGGATGATACAAATAAGGGGGGAGGAGGTCCCCTTTTATACAAGTATTAAACAAGCCACAACTATTAGATCCCTCTTTGATCTAATGATGGATATCACTTTCCTTCAACTTCCATCTACCTACATGTACTAGCATTTATTACATGGCACATTTCAATATATTGGCTTTCCCTAAAAGGCTTCTAGATTCATTATGTTATCTTTCCCTAAGAGGCTTTTAGATTTATCGTATCGCCTATCTATAGGAACAAAGGACCGTGATACTCGCTTAACACTCATTTTTTCAAGAGACAACTTCTAATGCATATGTCATCAATTAAGGCCATCTAAACAAAAATCTCCACTTTGGTGGAGCCAAACCCACCCACACAATAGGAATTCGTGGGATCCAAAGGTTGTATAAGGATCAAACACTAAAAGTCACCAGAATTGTTATAGCTCCAGATCATCACATCCTCCTTGTTCTTACAAGGCTTGGCATTACCTAATGAAACCAATAAGGCTACGTAAGCCTCAACCTCCCCTGCTAAAAGAAGTCAAACGCCACCTAAAATTCCAATAATTCCAAAGATCATCATTCCACTCACCACAGTTCTTAATTGTTATATCTGTGTCTAGTCTAATGGACAATAATCGGGGAACTTGATAGCCAAGGTTGCATCATCAATCCATAAGTTATTCCAAAATCTAATGCTTTCTCCATTACCAAGGCTAAAACAGACCCCTATATCGATAAGTTTCTTAGCATTATCATCTAGGAGGGTGAAACAACAATGTTCCTCCATATTCTAGAGGAATTTTGGAATGTCTATACTAGGGAACCAGGGAGAGGAGTTGTCAACATGTTTATCATGAGGAACTTTTATCATTACCATATTGCCATATCCATTAAAATAGCATAGCTTGATTTTTATACATACGAGAATCCATCCTAAGACCATTGACTTGTTTTGGTTTACAGATTTGGTCTCATTGCACCGTATACATCCTAAGCACCACTGCAAGTTTGAAAATTCCTTAGTCGTTTGCTTGGGAATTCTGGACAAAGATAAAGTAGTTGAGAAGAAAAAGAAGAGAGAACAAACTTAGTAAGAGTTGGACGCCTACCCATTAATAACACAAAATTCACTTCTAGCATCTTATCCAACAACATAGGTATACTCTTCATCAAGTGGATTAAAATGCAAATTCTAAGTCCAAGTCGTGAGAAGACTTACCCTTGTAAATTCTCTAATCTAATTAGTGCCTACAAAATTCAAGCAATATATTTAGTGTGTTTCTCAAAAGTTAACCATAATGGTACTTTAACTGTAATATTTAAATATATAAATAATAAATGCAAATGTTTTGTATACCAATTTTTTTAATGTTAACTAAGTTAATCACTTTTCCCTTATTTGAAAATGTTGGTGAATTGATGCAAAACATGCATGAATTTAAATATTTCACCATTATAATTGACATTAGTTGTATATTTTCAACCTTTAAATATAAAATAACAATTTAATAATGAGGTTATAATTATATAATTAATAGTAATAATAATATAATATAAACAAGTTTGAGAATGCATCTATTTAGTACTAAATATTTTATGTCCTTGTAATAAAACTATATTGGATATAGAGACTACTTAGAGATGGGGGAAGGCTCAAATTTGCTTCATCTTGCCTCCGAGTTAATTTTTGTTAAAGTTTGGGTCCTCACTTAATCCAAGGTCCACCTAACTAGTCTGTAAAACCTTGTAAGGTCAAACTTGGTGATCCACCTTCCTCATAAGCATGGGACCTACCAAAATGGCCTATTCCATCTAAGACTTCTTACCTCACATACGACAATCACCTAACATGGCCTTTGTCCAATCATCTATCATATTGACACTTAAAACCCACTTATCTTAGTTCCTTTGGGAGCCTATTAAAGATCTATTGGATTTATCTCTCAGCTATGCTTTTTCCACTCTTTAAGTTCTAACTTTATCAAAATCTCTTTCTTAAACTCTTATATCAACTTGGCTATCAGTGTACTAATATTGAGAAATACCTTTGATTTTAGTTGTTTGTCTGTTTTGCAAGCCTTAGGCTCTTGGTCTTCATCCTATTATCTCCTTTACTAAGAACTCAATAATTGGTGCACTATGTATGGGAATGACACGTTGTGTGTCTCTGCTTTCATGTTATCATACTCCTAAGTTGATTAAGGGAAACTTTCTTATCCTTATCTCCTCCTATAAATCAATGGATTGCCCTAAGGTACCTATATTTCCATCATTTCCTTTTCCATCACTTATTTAATCGCTTCAACATACCCTAATGTCACTCACCAACAATTTGAACATTCCTACACATTTTGTCTCTCTTAACCTATAAGTGATAGTTGGTGTGCCTAACATTAAGCATTTACTAGTTAGTCTCTCGAGGACATAACAATAACTCAATTTTAACTCATTATCAAGTCATGTGAAAACCCTTGGTAGCTAGTCTTGTTGCTTTCTTTACGACATAAGCAACCTTTTATTGCGACGGGTTCCCAGGATGGGGAGCTTGGCGAAGGTATATGGGGTATGACGTTTAATGTATTTGGGTATCGAGAAAAGGCCAAAACGTTTGTGGCACTATTGTGAGTAAGATGGATTTAAAGTTGTCACTAATTATTTTATGTGTAATTGGAATACTATAAATGACTAAGTTTATTTTACTAAAATTCCTTAGGATTTTGGAGTATAGTTATGTTAGGTAAGGGCTACAACTAACCTAAACGTCCATCATATATGACGATACTGTTGTTTCCCTATTTTTACTTCTTTGTTTCTTCTGTAAATATCTATTAATTTCTCTTTCTCCTTTTTTTAATAAGTATGATTTGTTACAAAAGCATACATAGTAGGATTTTAGGGAAATTTGATAGGTTGTAAAAAAAAAGATGAATTTTCATTTTGAAAGCTTTTAAAGTGATTTAAATGTTTTTTGCAGTGATCTTACACACTAAAAAATAAGAGAAAATATTTTTGGAGATTTTTTAAGAAAATTAAAGAAAGTTTAAATACTTTATAAGATGATCTTATATACCAAAAAGTAATAATAATAATAATAATAATAATAATAAAATAAAGATAATTTAGATATTTTTTACAGTAATTTTATGTACCAAAAGTTAAAAGGGAATTTTTTCAAAAATTCAAAAAGGGTGTTAATGTCAATGTTTAAGGACTAACCTAGAGTGCTCAAAATAGCACAATTTATGAAAACTTTGTCCTTTTTTTTTTCCTTTTCCCTTTCTTTTCTTTTTTTCTATTTCATTTTTTTTTCTTTTCTTGCTCTTTTTTCTTTCTTTCCTTTCTTGTTCTTTTTTGTTTCTTTCCTTTCTTGTTCTTTTTTCTTTCTTTCTCCATTTCCTTTCTTTCTTTCCTTCCATTTTTTTTTGTCTCTATTTTTTATTCCTTTGGCCCGAACTGCTCCCCTCATTATCTCTCTTTTTCGTAGTTCTAGAACACTCATCTCTCTCTACATTGCCTTGTCCTTCAACCATTCTTTCTTTTTCTTTGCATTGAGACTCCATGAGTATGAGTATTAGGTATGATTTTTTGTGTAGAGTCAAGATTTGCCTATGAAAATTGTGATTTTTGTTAGGTATGTTGGGTTACCTAGTGGTAGAAAAAGAGAGGGGCTACTGCTAGCAGTGAGACATTGTTAACATTAGATCAATGCATAAAGGGCATAATTGGGTAAATTAACACTTAAGGAGTTAATCAATACTAATTTCATGTAATGATAGTGAATAGTGTGTATGAGAGTAAAATCTAATAACAAGGGCTAACTTTTGACTTTTCGTCGATTCACATGTTTCTAGGTCTTTTGTCGGCATGTGGCCTCCGATAACACATAGATTGATGGTCGATGGCTCTATTGATAGTGCTCGTTCCATTTTCTAATGACCCTCTAACATCGACAAGCCTTTAACAAGGGTCAAAACACTCCATCTTTCTCTCTTTTTTGGTTCTTTCTTTAGTTTTGTTGTTTTTTTTTTTTTGTATCTTTTTTCGATTTTTATGACTATCAGTTTGCAAGAGAAAAAAAAAATAGAAAAAAAGTAAGAAAGACTAATGTGCTAACTTGTATTTTTTTTTTTTTTGCATAAGGCTCTTATAGTTTTGGTTTGGTTGATTTTTCATAATGAACAAAAGCAATGATACTCAAAATAAGTCTCTCTTTAGCCAATTGTTTAAATGTGTGGCTAGATACATAAGGCCCCTCTTATAGATTATATTTTTCTAAACTGATCATTTAAGTGCAATTGTTTGGTGGTTATTGGGATTTATTGCATATATTCATTCTTGTGTATAAAATCCACCATATGCCCTATTTTCTGTGGTTTTTACATAAGAAAAGAATATATGCACCATAACTGAATGGAAAGGACATAAGTTTGGTGCCAAGACAAGGAGTTAACAATAAAAGATTGTTATATACTTTAATCAAAGTTTATAACAAATCTTTTGCTCAAACGACTACTTATAATGGAACGACGACATTGTAATTCCTTGCCACCTTGTCTTTTTGAGTTAACGATAAGCATGTGAACTCCATTATTTTTTTTAATAAATAAAACCATTAAAGAATATGATGTTTCATGTAAATCATAATACCACTAAGGGTAAATAACTATCATACACACCAAAATATATATACTTATGAGTGTGAATAACTACCATGAATAGTAAAATCAAAAGTCACATATAAACTAAAAGTCTTTTGATGATGATAGTCTTTATATAAATCTTCCTATGCAAAATCATCTTATGGCAACATTATAACCATTTTTAATTTTTTTAAAATAAAAACTACCTTTGATTGCACCTTTTATGCATATGCCAAAACCATTCAATTAACTTATTGGACAATTTCCACTGTACAATTCCACAAGAGGTGTTATCTCTTCATATGGATGAAGCACCCTCTATAGGGCCTCTTTCTTTTTTTTTTTTTTCCTTTCTTTTCTTTCTCCGTAAAAGACATATATTGTCTATTGACCAATGATTCTATTGGTTCGACAATAATAGGCATTTCAACAATCTCACTTTCTAGAGTTCAATGTTGCATATGCCTTCCTCCTATCCTTGTTATATAAGTAACTCATTTACATGATTTTTCATGCATAAGAAGTGTTACAAAGGTCATTGGTCATGAATTTTTTTAAAACAACCAACATTCTATGCCCCACTTTTTTGTTGTAGGAATTAAACAATTACTTACTTAAGTTCATCGATACTTTATATAATTTAATACCCACATGACATGTTTAGACACCCTTTAATTCACTCTTTGGTTTTACTACAAGAAATAATAAGGTTTGTAGATTTTTTTAAAGGATATTCATTACCTTTTTATGATGAATGCATTTCAAACTAATCAAAAAACATGATATGTGCTTTGAGGTTCAAAATAAAGGTATAAAATTCATTTTGAATTTCATGTATTTTCTGGAGAAAGTTTTGGAAAAACCCAATTTCTTTTTTCAGTGTTATGAGAAGTCTAAAAATCATTATGTAAAAGTTTTTTGTCAGGTTTAAAATCTTTTTCTAAAACATGTAATTCATTTGTAATATTTTTTATGATTGCAAATAGAGTTAGAGAAGTGAAATGTGACTACTCTTAAGGGTTTATGTAGATGGGATGAGGAATATTTTTTTGGTAATCTGTTGTTTGGAAAGAAGTATTAGGTATATCTAATGTAAAGAATCTTAGAAGTTGTAAGGGTTTTAAAGACAGATTTATTGTAAAAGGGATAATGGATAGATGTCCTAAATCTATTGTAAGTGATTCAGAATGTTTATCAGTAGATCTAAAACTTGCATATCTTCTATTGAAGGTTAAGACAAATTTTTCATCTTAGAATTGGTTTATTTTAAAGATTACCTTATTCCCAACAAAAAGGATTTGTTACAAAAACTTCATTCTGCTAATATTGTTTTCAAATTCAACATGAAGTCTAGATTTTGAAAAATTTAGATTGATTTAAAAGATAAGTACAAATTGTTTTTACTATTTTGTTTATTGTTCCGTTTGGATAATATGAATGAAATGTTATATTATTTGGTTTGAAAAATACTCATTCAAAATTTTAAAGAATTATGAATAAAATTTTCCAATCATATTCAAAATTTTGTCTTATTTACTTCAATGATATTTTAATGTTTTCAAACTCTATTGAGTAGCATTCTAAACATTTACAAACATTTTTCTATGTTACCAAACAAAATGGACATGCGATATCTCACACTAAGATATCTCTTTTCTAAACCAAAGAAAGATTCCTTAAACATTATATTTCTCAGGAAATCATTACACCATTGAAAGAGCTCTAACTTTTGCTAATAAGTTTCTTGACAAAACCACAAAAACATCCCAACTTCAAAGATTTTTAGGAAGTCTTAATTATATTTTGGATTTCATTTCAAATATAAATTGTACTACAAAACTCCTAAATGATCATCTTAAGAAAAATTCCACTCTTCAGACTCTCTAGTAAATTGCTCTTGTCCAACATATTGAAACCCTAATTCATGAAATTTCTTGTATTGATCTTGCAGACCCTTTACTTCTAAAAATAGTAGAAATAAATGCCTTTGAATTAGGATATGGAGATGTCCTTAAATAACTTAAAGATGGTAAGGAACAAATCATTTAATTTGTGTTTGCATATTGAAATGATTGTCAAAGTAAATATTCCACCATCAAAAAAGAAATTTTGTCCATTTTCATATGCATTACGAAATTTCAACAATCAAAAATTTCTTTTACACATTGACTATAAATTTGTAAAAGAAGTTTTACAAAAGGATGTCCAAAACATTACATAAAAACATATTTTTCCTAATGGCAAGCCATACTTTTTGCTTTTGATTTTGAAATTAAGTGTATAATAGGAGAAAGAAACTTCATCCATGATTTCCTAATTAGAGAATTCCTTGAAAATAGAACCAAAGATGCTAAGGAAATCAAAGAATAAGGGAAAAACCCTAATCCAAAACCCACAAGAAAGTTTAGCTTCCACTTTAAAACCTATACCATCTATTCAATCAAAAATAGAAACCAATACAAAACCCATCTCGGGTTTAACTATAAGGACTTGGATTGAATAACTTACAAACCAAGAAGGGCAATCTTTGAATCCAAACCGGAAGTTCAATCTTCCAAAACCCTTAAAAACTAAGTCTAAATCCAAAAATGGTTAGACATCATTTACAAAATTCTAAACGTTCTTACAACATTACAGGGATTATCTATCTTGTAAGAACTTTACAAAAATAATACAGGTAAAGTATTAACTTCTATCTTTAAAAGAATCTTAAAACCTTCTTCAAAATATTTTGTAAAAAGTCATTTTCAAAATATGGAACTAGGATTATAAGGTAACCATATGTCTATATTACTTGGCTCCAAGTTAAGACTACAAGCCCTTATCATTACATACTTTAAAATTGAATCAATGAATTGAATGCCACTTTTCTAAAATGGTTATTGATTGTATATTTTTACTAGGTTTAAAACAATAGAAAACATGTTTTCAAGTTTGTGAATTATATTTAGATATAAAAAAATGAAGATTGGTCTTCCAAAATCTACAATGATTATAACAAAAATTTTGCAAAGTTTAAAATATTAGAGTTTCCAAATTTAATCAAAATTTGAAAACTTTTAACTCCAACTTTTGAATAAAAAGTTGGTAAATATTTATTATTTTTCTTCCTTTTAGGAACTGGTAAAAATTTTCCAAATATTGTGCTTTTTATGTGGGTTTTTTTAATGACATAGATTTGTACAGATTAACTACTCAACAATGCCCAACATCATCAACTTTGGTATTAGGGATCACGACTTGATTTAGAGTGATTTTGTTGGCTCAATGTTAATTGGCATCTTCCATTCTATGTCAGAGGGCACACTTACCATAAGTGTCATATCTAAATGTTCTCTAAAAAAGCAACTTTCATCAATGATGCATTATACAATTAGAGATGCACACTTGATTTAGAGACCAATTTTTTAATGATTCCTAAAAATCCTAATTTGATATTAGATTTATGCTTGATTCCTTATTTGTTTGTCTTCCATAACTTACAATTTGGTTGTTCTGTTAAGAACTAAATTATAAAGGCCTTGAAATAAGGCAATTTAGTAAATCTCTTTTTACAAAATATTTAAAAATGGGAACTAGTTGCTTCTCAAGCAATTGTTCTCACTCATTTAATTTTTTTTTAAATATAAAAGATTATGACTAGTTCTTCTTTAAAGATAATGTGTCAATTAAAAGGAGTCAAATTAAAAATCCCCTAAAGCCTAAAGGGAGCTCCCCATGCAAAACTAATTAGCCAAAAAAGACAATTATTCACATATAGTTTTTGATAAGAAGAAACAACTTATAACATATATGGGAATAGATTAAATCATAATTTTAATCAAGATTTCTTTACTTGCCAACAAAAGAAGGTGTTCCTTCCACCCATGAAATTTAATCCTTACATGATCCATCACTTCGCTAAAGACTCTTTTAGAGTAGTGCATTTTCATTGGTAAACTAAGATACTTCTATTGGTGCTCCATTATTGTTACACCTAAGCAAGTCTGTATTGCAAATTTTTCAAATTCTCATACATCATAACTAAATGAGAATTCTATTTTCTCCACATTAATCTTTTGCCTCGATGTCTTCTCTTATTGAGAGAGAATTCTTTTTAGCTGCCATCACTTAGCTAAATTATCAGTCATAAATACCAAACTATCATCTACAAAAAACAAATGAATAATAAAAGGAGCACATTTACATACATGCACACCTTGTATTAGATTTGGTCGTTTAAATTAGTGGAAAATAAATTTTATAAATTTATTAAAAATCTGTTTAGTGTTTCAATGGTCCTAATAGGCTCATTTTTTAATTATATATATATCTGTGTGTGTGTGTGTGTGTGTGTGTGTGTGTGTGTGTGTGTGTGAATTTAAAAATAAGTATATATTGTTAAAATTGAGTGAAAGTTTATGAAATGTTTATGTAGTAATGTTTATTTAATTTAAAAAATATTTAAATATTCGAATCAAATTTAAATTTTCTTAATAGATTATTACGATTTATAGTATTTGATATTAATTTAATAATTAGTTTATAATTAATTTTACTATTTTAATAGAATTATGATTTTAACATGTATATGATTTACTCATGCTACATAATTACGATTTGATATATATTATAATTTACTTAATTTATATTAATAACTTTTTATATATGTCCAAAATTCATGCAAAGTAATTTCTACAAAATAATTTCTAAATAATATTTCTATAAAAAAATAAAAAATAATCTTAAATTTCTCTTTATTTTTTCTTAAAGAGAAAAAAATATTTCCCAATTTTAAGAAAAAAAATTCATAATTTAAGTGTTTTTCTTGTTTACCCTTTATTTTCTTAAAATACAAATAAAAATATACTTATTAATAAATATGATACACTTACACATCATCTAGGTCTAATAATAATATATTAGTATTGTCAAAAATGAGAAAAACCCTTATGTAGCAAATTCTCATTAATTCATACATTAAAGGAAATAAAGAAAAAGAAAAAAGAAAAAACGTATTCTCTTAAATTTGCAATTTAAGTCTTAAATTCTTCAATTAGATTTTTTTAAAATAATAATAATAATTTAATTTTCTTTTTATTTTAATTTTTTCTTATAAAGAAAAAAATATATCACCTACTTACAATTTAAATACATATTAGTTTTCACCTTTATAAAAATATGAATTTATTTAATTTCTTTTTAATAATATAAAATAATAGAATAGTTGACCATAAATTCTCCTTATTATAAAATTAGATAAAAGTATATTTATTTTACTATTAATTTATCTCTCTAGCACCATGAGATAACTACAACATAATAGAAGAAAGAAGGCTATAGCTTAATTTTTTTACTACTTCTAAATTTTTAACTTTTGTCATAGATTCTTTATTTTTTTTTTCTCTCTTTATGTGTGATTTGCTTCTTTCATTAGGATTTAGAAGTTTAATACCTAAATAGAAGAATGAAGGGATTAATCAAACCACATATTTTAGGTAGCATGTCTCCCTAATAAACACCCATTTGGCACTTTTTTCTTTAAAAAATAAAGGCTCTATTACATACAAATATATTAAAAAAAACTCTTATAACCACTTAATGATTATCTTAAAGAACTTTTTCATTAATTGTAAAGACATTTATAATGTGGAATATCTTTATTTGTAGAGAATTATTGCATATAATAATTAAAAAAATGACAATAAATAAAATGAATGACAAGAAAACTTTTGATCAAATAAATCTATAATGTTAATAAATCTAATTTAACTTATAAGAATATTAAAAACTTTAATTTTCTTATACGTTTCTCATATTAAGAGTGAGTATAAATTTTGATATATAATTATATTATTCCTATATCATTTGTAATAACAAAATAATTAAATTTCATTTCAACATGTAATTAAATATATAGTAACACTTTTAAAAAAAATATCATGGACTCATATATCATATGGGTCTAATCTCACACTTTATTTTACGCCATTAAATTCTAACAAAAAGGTGTGGTAAATGCTTATAATTTTTTTTATTCATTCTTGATTTACTTTATGACTAATAAAATAATAACTGAAATTATTATTTTAATTATTATTTAACTTACAATATATATATAAATTAATAAAAAAGAAAAAAATTATTTTTATTTTCTTAAAAAAACTCAAGATAATAGTTCCTTTTTATTTTCACCTTTTATTTTCTTTAAAAGTAAAAAAATTAATCATAAATTCCTCTTGTCATTTTCTCTATTATTTCTTTTTTTCTCTTTTTTAAGAAATTAAATATAAACATATTTAAGTCCCTTTCAATAATATAAAGTTTGATAAATTATCCTTTTTAATAAATTAAATAAAGACATTATGTTGATCTTTATAATCTACATTCTTAAAGATTCTCCTCTTTAAGAATCACATAAATTCTCCTTTTTAAGAAATTAAATAGAGATTTAGATAAGTGCCTCCTAATTTATTTTTATTTTAACTAATAAATTTGGAGTAAAAGTTTTGGCTATTTTCAAATTTATAACTTTTTTTTATAGATTCTTTCTTTCTCTTTATCTCTCCTAAGAGTTTTAACTTACAATATAAGTTTTTCATAGTTTATATACTCAAATAGTATATTAATATCGTTTTCTCAATGTATTTTATTACTTTTTTGTGATATCAACATATGTTGTTTTTACTATTTAGAGTTTATTTTATTTACATTATTAAAAATCCTTGCAATTCCATGTGTCAATTATTTTGCCAAATTTACTTATAATCCATAATGCATATAGATTTTACATTTTGATACTTAAGAATTTGTTACATCTTACAAATAAAGCAACTAATATCAAATAAATAATAATATTTGATATAAATTTCTTTATACTTTAATTTTTGCTTTCTCTTCTTAATATTTGTGCAGAACATGGATCACATACTAATTAAGAATTTGAAAATAAACCAAAAAAATATCAACATCAAAGCTTGCATTATTTGACTTTGGAAATTTGTTAGCTCAAGAAATAACAATAATTTCATGAGCACTGATATGATTTTGGCATGAGAAGGTATTATTTACAACCTTGATATGATATAAGTAAATATTGTCATATAAGTAAATTTGATAATGTGATAAAAAAAAGAATAACTGAATTTTCTCTCTATTTTGAAAATATATATATATATAAGTAGATTTAAAAATATATTTTTTCTCTCTATAAAAATTAAAAAGAACAATTTAGGGTTTTTTTCTCTATTTCTAGAAGTTAGTTTTTTTTTATTTTTTTAATTATAAATATTTGTATTATACAAATTTTAAATATACATGAAATTTGGTTAATATGAATTAGGTAAATCATAATAGATGTCAAATACTAAAAGAAATTACAAACTTATTATTAAATTAATGTCAAACATTACAAATAATAAGAGTTTACTAAAAAAAATCTTAAAATTAAATAAATATTGTTATATAAGTAAAATTAACGATGTGATAAAAGAAAAATAAACTAAATTTTCTCTCCTTTTCAACAACATTACTTATATATGCTACTAAAATTAGGTAAAATCTAACCCTAGGTGTCAAGGAAAACATGTTAATTCAGTTAAACTTACTAATTCAATTAAACATGCTTTCTCTCATTTCATGATAAAGTTTGTCATGTTTAGCAATTCTTTGAATAAAAAATGTAATGAATTTTGTTTAATTTTGGAATTTTCTTAGTAAATTCTCATAGTTTATAGTATTTATCATTAATTTAATAATAAATTTATAATCTTAGTATTTTAATAAAATTGAGATTTCAAAATACATCAAGTCCTCTTTTCCACTCCCTTCAATATAAGTATAAACTTAAAAATGCCTAAATTAATTAAGATACTAATTATAGTTAATATCCAAATCAATTTTAATTTTATTTAACTTTTTTCAAATCTAAATTAAAAACAACTTAATTTAATTAATTGTTATTAGAAATATAATTTAAATTTTGTTATTTTAATACTTCTTGTAAGATATTTAGAATATGCACAATGTATGAGTTTAAACTTAATCTATATGTATAATATAATTTTACGAGTTGAGAAAAACCTAATACAATACTTATGTAATAGTGTCTACTTAATTTTAAAATTTTTTTAATAAACTCCTACAACTTGTAATATTTAACATTAATTGATAATTTTTATTAATATTTTATTTGAATTGAATTTTTTAACATATATCTGATATATTCAATTAACTTAATTATGCTAATATTTATTACAATTTAATCAATTTATATTAATTAGTATTCATATATGTTTAAAATTTGTGTAATGTGCATATTTAAAAAAAAATAATTAAATAAAAATTAATTTTAAATTCCTTCATTTTTTATTTTTTTTTTAGAGAGCAAAAAAGAGAAAAAAAATTCAAAATTTCTTATGTCTTAAAATAAATACTCAACAAGTAATATAATACACATACTTAATCAAAAGAAAACATAAACATAAAAACACGAAAAAAAAAAAAAAAGACAAAACGCTAAACAAAGATCTAAAATACTCATCTTGTTTAGTCTGTCCATAATCTCCCATTTCAAACCATCCATGCCCTATTCCTAACATTCCTCGCAAAAAGAAAACAGAAAAGTTAGTTTTTTGTCCATCTCTTGTAAAAACAGTAAAGAAATAAATGTGTTTTGTATGATCTAATCTTAGAGAGTGATGATAGATCAAGTGAAAATGAGCTTACCCTCCTTTTTCAGAGTTTTCGTTGACCATAATTTCTCAGTGATAAAAGAAAGCTTTATATTTGGGAAATACTTAAAGGGCTTTTATAGTTCAATATGAAATTCTTGTATTCCAATAATAATTAAACAGAATACACAATCAGTATCAAAACACCATAACTTCCAATGTAAAAAACTGAAAAGTAGAAGGTTAAAAGTGAAATACACACAAAGTAATTTCCTAAATCAACCTTTTGCAGTTTGAGGAGTTGTGTATGCAAATTCGAAAATTTAACGAATGCACTGTCTTGGAAGACGCAAAAGTTGAGATTCTAATAACACAAGGCATATCACCTTGCAAGATATGGGGAGAATAGAAGGGTGGGTGCAAACCTCTACCTCATAAACACCCATCTTATTATCGTGTTCAAAAGAAATGTGAAAGGCAATTAACTTTGAACCCTTTTCTTTCTTTTTTTTTCCCCCCCTTTTAACAAAATGGACTAACTAGGACCTACAGATGCGCACACTTACCCTGTTCTTGACATAGATGAACAATTATCTCATTTAAAAAAATCCTTAAAATCAAGACCATATGTTTTGAAAAGTCATTTTGTCTCATAGTTGCTTCTCCCCCGCATGTTCTCAAACAATATGGTTATATCTCCTAAAGATATACTCTATCATTTCCCTCATCGGCTTCGCATTGGAGATTGAATAACTTATCACTTTCATACAAGTTAAAATGTTATCATAGATGTGTGCCACTCAATGCGTTGATTCTGTCTGAATGGGAAATTGTTCGTAATTTTCTACCACAGCAGCTCGGACAGGCTCAACGAGTTTCCATCCTTGCGGGACAAGTTTGCTAGTTAATGATTATATAAATGTTAGTTTATTGCATCCCACAATTTGATCTATTGAAACAGTCCAAAGCCAAGGCTACAAGGTGTTATACATTGCTTCTGTTATTAGTAGCTCAGGATTCTCTAGAAAATGGTAGTATCTTGAGGAGATTTCAATGTTGAAAAAAATTTAATTTATATATTTTTCTATATTTGTATTGTACGAGTTAAAACACTTATTTTGTGGAATTTGACATTTACCATGAGCCAGTTATGTATGAATATTTCATAGTATGATTATGATTGTTTAAAAATAGCAGAAGCATTATATATTTTGTGAAAACTGCTCTATAAAGTTCAATGAAGTGTTTTGATCCTTGAAAACAACTATATAAAAAGGAAAAAAATCGCTGTATAAGAAATATTGTAGTGCCTCTAATAATTGGTGGTCGAAAAACCGCTGGCTGCCATAGACAACTGCCGCTATTACCTTGAAATGGTGCAGTGATATTAGGTATTGTCGGTTGAATTGGCAGCTAAAAAGAACGAAATTTTCAATCGGCCATCAAAGAATGCAATGCATAATTATACTAAATCTAACAATAATGATATTATAATTCAAAAAATCAAGATTTTAATTATATGGTAATGCAAAATTGTTGTATTATAAGATAATACAATTAAGTTACATTAGATTATATTGTGTGTATTTATGAACTTTTATATTCATGATGACTGTTATATTAAGAGTATTTTGTGAATTACAAACATTTTTATATTAAATTTGTATTTCAACCAATGACTTAATTCTCGTTTTAGTCAATAATTAGACCAAATTTGATTATTAGCAGAGAGAAACTAAAAAAACTTTCATTATTTTCCTAATAAGACGTTAAATATTGTATAACATTGCAAAAAAAAAAGAGGGTGGGTAGTCAAATTCATAAGAAATGATGTTATAAATAAAATCTAGAACAAAGATTATTTTCAAAATTTTTGTTAACATACTTTAAAGTATTGTCCTTTTCAGCATGACTTCAGCTTCAATTCCGTATCCATAGACTTCGCAGCCTGCTCTCGAGCATCTTTGACAACCTTGGTAACAAAGAAACAACAATAGCAGATAATGAAACCTAAAATATTGTTTGTACCATATAAATGCTATTTGCTTATTGATGAGATAGACAAACTTGGAAGAGATTCATGGACAATCTTCAATCCCTCTTGTGACGGGGCGGAAGAGATTATCATTGTCCAAAGAAA
The DNA here is from genome assembly GCA_020141445.1 of Bruguiera sexangula. Lineage (NCBI taxonomy): Eukaryota > Viridiplantae > Streptophyta > Magnoliopsida > Malpighiales > Rhizophoraceae > Bruguiera > Bruguiera sexangula. The sequence goes on from JAHLGP010020637.1 coordinate 4,171,907, forward strand.
CGATGATGTGTTTTAATTTATTTATAATTTTTTTATTAATTACTCAATTTTTATCAACTAAAATCTATTTATCAATTTCTCAATCTATAATTTATCTACCAATTATTCAATTTTTATTAGTTACAGTTCGTTCAATTTTCGTCAGTTATAATTTATTTACTAATTATTCATTAATTAAGATTAATTCTTTTTTTAAAAAAATTATAATTATATTTCATATTAATAATATATTCTTAATTTGTACTATAAAAAATATTATATTACATAACTGACAAATAACCAAAAATATTTATAAAATTTTATCAATAAAATATAATTTTATCATCCACAATTAGTATTATATTTTATCTTATTAGTTTATTTTTTTACAATCATGCTCGCGGGCTCTGCCCTCCCACTCATAGAGATCATGAAGAGTTGTTCTCCTTATTGGATTACCAGTTCCAAGGGATTGAGAACACTTAACCTTGCAACTAGAAATTATGAGAACTAAAGGAGGAGAAGGATACAATTTTCAAATGTTAAGTTGATTCTTGTCTGTAAAAGCCAATACATTGATATATAAACCCAATTAGACACACTGTGTTGGTGATAGACATGGTAAAAGAATGTCGACATTTGTGCAATGGGCAAAGGACAACAAAAGAGAAAGAAACTTAATTATAGTTACAGCGAAACGTAAGTCATATGAGAGCTGCATGTCACGGATATACAAGTTTCTATTCACGATCGTGCGACACTTAGATTTCCTTATGCCCTTCTTAGAAGTTAAGTCAACCTTCCTCCCTTGGATGGTGAAAAGAGAGTGAAGTATAATGGAAAACCTAAGAGAAATTAATTAAAGAAAGGAACCACTATATAATATTTAAGAGAGAATACAAGTAAATTGGATGTCTCCCACCCTTAGGGCTAATCCCCTTTATATACAACTCAACCTCCTAAATGGATGGTTGTGATTAATCTAATCTAATAGGTACAATCAGGGTTCTAGAGAATTCTACAAAGATCTCTGCAATTCTATCTAATCAAGAGAATTCTGGAATGTTATGGAACGTTCTAGAGTCCCAATAACCTCTTCATCTTTCAAGGTTTTACTAAGCCCCTCTAGAACCTTCCAAAGTGTTTCACTCTCCCCCACCTAATTTCTCGATGCCCTCGTCGAGTCCTCATACTCTTGGAGCAACTATCAAAATTGCCATAAATCTTCCTTGGTCTCTCATGTTGCTTCGCTCTCGGGTAATCCCTTCCATTTGATCAAATATTGCGTACTTAGGGGTGTACCACATTTTTGGACAATTCGTTCACCAAGCACTTCCCTGATCTTTTTATCATAGGACTTTACCACAATTGGTGGAGCCCTACTCGAAACTCCGCGGCTTGGGTCTTCGTTGTCTTCTTTGAATGGTTTGAGCATACTTATATGGAACACTGGGTGGATTTTCAAATTTTTGGGTAGGTCAAGTTTGTAAGAGACATTACCAACCTTCCCAATGATTGAGTAAGACCTTTCATACTCCCTTCTTAGGCCTTTATGGACGAAACAAAAAGTTTTGAATTGTTGGGGCAAGATTTTGACCATTACCTTGTCTCTAACAGCAAACTCGATTTGTCGTCACTTCTTGTTTGCCCAATTCTTCATCCTCTTAGCTGACTTGTCAAGGTAGGAATGAGTTATGTCTACTTGTTCCTTCCATGACTTGGCCATCTTTAAGGCTCCTAGGCTTCTAGTTGATGAGTCCGCATCCACAGTGTGTGGCATTAAAGGTTGCTGCCCAGTCACCAACTTAAACCGACTCTTCCTTGTTGCCTCACTCCTTTGCAAGTTGTAACAAAATTGAGCTATATCTAGGAGCTTTACCCAATCTTGTTGGTTGGCGTTTACAAAGTGCCTAAGATAACACTCCAAAAGGGTGTTCACTCTTTTTGTTTAGCCATCAGTATGAGGATGAAAACTTGTAAAGAAATGCAGCTCAGTCCCTAAGAGCTTGAACAACTCGTCCTATAGTCGACCAGTGAAACGAGGATCATTATCAGTTATGATGTGGCGCGACTACCCTTAATACTTTACCATATTTTTAAAGAATAGCTGTGATGTCTCTTCTGTCATACAATTAGTCGGGGTAGAGATAAAAGTCTCGTACTTTGAAAACTGATCAATAACCACTATGATGAACCCTGACCCTTCTGACTTGGGTAATGCAGATATGAAATTTATAATAATGGTATCCCAAGGCCTTTAGGGTGTTGATAAGGGCTCTAATAAGCCACAAGATAGTCTGTGGTCCACCTTGTCTTGTTGGCACACAAGGTAAGTTCTTATGTACAACTTGACTTCATCCCTTAATTGTGGCTAATAATATGTCGTTTCCAACAATACTCATGCCCTTTTCATGCTTGGGTGGTTAGCCCATTTGGTGTCGTGACACTCCTTAATAAGGGAACACTTTATATTTCCCCACTTTAGCACATAAAGTCACCTACCTCGAGTGTAGATTAGGTCATCCTCAACCCAAAACCTTTTGGTCTCCCTCTTAACCGCAAGGTTAATAATATGTTTAGCCATGGGGTTATGCTCGAGTCCATCTCGAATTAGGTCTTTAATGTCCCCCCTGGCTTGTGTGATGATTGTCAATCCTACCTTACGACTTAAAGCATTGACGACCATATTGACCTTACCTGGCTTATATTTCAATGTGTAGTTAAACTTAGCTAAATAATCTTGTCACCTAACTTGTTTCAGAGTCAGCTTTTTTTGGGTTTGGAAATAACTAATGGCCACATTGTCCATCTTAATCACAAATCGCGAGCCCAGTAGATAGTGATGCCAAGTACGGAGATAGTGCATAATGGCAGTCATTTCCTTCTCTTGTACCATGTACCTCCATTCAGTGTCATTTAACTTTTTACTCTCATAAGTCATAGAATGTCCTTCTTGCATTAGGACCCTTCCAATAGCAAAATCAAAAATATTGGTGTGAACTTTGAACATCTTTGTAAAGTTGGGGAGAATAAGGATAGATTTTTTACTTACCACGACCTTCAACCCTTCAAAGGCCATTTGCTGTCGAGTTGTCTAATCCCACGACTGATTCTTTTTTAGCAAATCAGTTAAGGTAGTCGTACGTGTTGAGTACCCCTTGATGATCCGCCTATAGTAATTGGCTAGACCAAGGAATGATCGCAACTCGGACACATTCTTTAGTAGCTCCCAATCTTGGATAGCCTGTACATTCTCCTTATACATTCAAATTTGTCCGTTCCCTACCACATGACTAAGGAAGTGTACTTCTCATACTGCAAAAGTGCACTTCTTTTTCTTGATGTAAAGCTCATTCTCCCATTGAAGTCTAAACACGATTTGTAAGTGGCCGACATGGTTTTCGAGCATCTCACTATAGATAATAATGTCATCCAAGTAGACCACTACAAACTGGTCCAAGAATGGCCAAAAGATCTAACTTATGAGAGTGGAGCAAGTGGTAGGAGCATTAATTAGCCTAAAGGGCATCACCAGCCACTCAAAGGAATCATAGCAAATAACATATGTGGTCTTTAACTCGTCTCCTTCTGCGATACGAACTTAGTAGTATCCAGAACACAAGTCCACCTTGGTAATCCACGTGGCTCATCCTAATTTATTAAACAAATCAAGAATAAAAGGAAGAAGGTACCGATTCTTTACTGTAATCTTATTGAGCGCCTTGTTGTTAATGCACATACGTAATGAACTATTATGTTTCCTCTAGAACAAGACTGGGGCACCGTATGGAGCCTTTAAAGATTAAATCTGACCCGCATCAAGTAAACTAACTAGTTACCTCTTCAACTCTTCAAGCTTGGCAAGTGTCATATGATAGGGGGTCATAACAGGTGGCCTAGACCCCAACTCTAACTCTATCTTATGGTTAACTTCTCTCTTTGGTGGAAGTCGTTTAGGCAGCTCAGGAGGCATCACATCCCTGTTTTTTTTGAAAACATCTTTAATCTTTTAGGGTAGGTTTGCCTCTTAAGGGTTTGAGGGGTTATCAGTCACCATCATTGCCAAGTACATGATTTCCCCTCGCTTGAAGCCCTTTATTGCTTCTATTCCAGATAGGATTTTCCTATCACTTGCCTTTAAGGTGGCAGAAACTATACATGGGGCCTCCTTCTCAAGCACACACACGGAGTTTAAGTAAGGTATAGGAACAACTTATACCTTGCGAAGGAAGTCCATGACAAGTACAATTTGGAAATCATCCATAAGTGTCACAGAGAAGTCGACTATGCCATTCCAAGGACTGAGGCTCATTTGCACTCCTTGAGTCATGTCATTTAAGAGCTTAACACCTGTATTGACAGTTGTGAGCCAGCCCCCACCATTGGTTATATTTAGTAGGTTGTTTGGTTTCCTTCTTAGTGATGAAATTGTGAGTTGCGCCCGTGTCAATCATAATTTGGGCATACTGTCCATTTATTTGCACATTCACAAACATCAACCCCTTACCTCTCATGGCTGGAAAATCTTATTTGACCTTAAGGACATTAAGTAATTGTAGAAAACCAATATGCTCCGTTGGAACATCAACTAGTTGTGCCTCTTGTTACTTAATCATAGCTACCAATGAACCCAATTTTGGACAGTCTTTAATAGAGTATGGTCCCTTGCACATGAAGCACCCTCCTTTAGGCATAAAAGACTATTTCTTCTCCTTATAGTTTTGTCTGGTGGTCGAATTGTAGCTACCTTTGCCTATGTCTTTTTCTCCCTCACCTTTGGTGGAGTTACTCCTGGAATTCTTATTCTTAAAGGACTCTCCCCTTTGATACTCGGTTAAGGACTCTGCAATTGCAATGGCCTCATCAACGTCTTTTGCCCTTCATCGTTACACCTCTTACTTGGCCCAATTTTGGAGCCCATCTATAAAGTAAAACAGTGCATCTTCTACTCCCAGGTTAGGGATTTTTAGCAATAATGTTGTGAAATCTCTAACATAGTCAGGGATAAAGGACTTGTGTCTCAGCTCCCTTAGCTGCTTGTGTGCATCATAGATCACACTTTTAGGGAAGAATTGTCTCTTAAGCTCCTTTTTAAAGTCTTCTCACATCTCTATGATGTAAAGGCCTTTTTGCATATTTGCATGCTTCCTGCGCCACCATAAGGTTGTTGTTCAGTAAGGTGAATTGTCTTCATGTTCACCTTGTCTTGCTTGTCTATCATCTTAAGACACTCAAAAGTATCTCTCCATCTGTTAAAGGAAAATTTCCACCTCCTGGGCATCCCTCTTGCCTGTGAACTCCTTAGACTTGAGAGTTTCCATCCTAAGGGCTCCCCTTGAGCTGCCATTGTTAGCCACGACCCTCTTGCATATGGCTATCTCTTGGCGTATCTCCTTTAGGACAATCTCTAAAGAGGTCAGTTAAGTTTGCAAGTTTTCAAGGGTTTGCATAACCGTCGTCTTGAAGATGTGCTTACCCTCATGACACCCTTCATTGTTGGAAAGAGTCTCTTGGACATCCCCTCTAATTTTGTCAAGCTTTTCCAACGTGTGAGACTCCAAAGCCTCAAAGTTATACTTGACATGTTCAATACGTACTCCTATCTCAGCTAGTACTTGTTCAAGGATGTTAGTCTTCTCTTTTAAAGTGTCAAGAGTTGTGGCGAAACAAGTCTTGTTGCGTCTACACTCCTTCTTATTCCCACCTTAAATGAGAGAGGGATTATATGCCCTCTCTATCCCTTGGTGCTCCCTTATCACATTCTCCTCCATGATGCTCAACATTATGCCTCACAACCTGCTCTGATACCACCTATCACAGACGTATAAGTTTTTACTCACGGCCGTGCGACACTTAGCTTTCCCTATGCCCTTCGTAAAAACTAAGTCAGCCCTCCTCCTTTGGATGGTGAAGAGAGAGTGGAGCACAATGGAAAACCCAAGAGAAATTAATTAAAGAAAGGAAGTATTATATAATATTTGAGATAGAATACAAGCAAATTAAATGTCTCCTACCCTTGGGGCTAATTCCTATTATGTACAATTCAACCTCCTAAATGGATAGTTATGATTAATCTAATCTAACAGTTACAATTAAGGTTCTAGAGAATTCTACAAAGATCTTTACAATTCTACCTAATCAAGAGAATTTTGGAATGTTATGGAATGTTTTAGAGTCCCAGTAACCTCTTCATCCTTCAAGGTTTTATTAGACGCTTCTAAAATTTTCTAGGACATTTCATGCTGGTTTGATTATTTTAGGCATATTTTCATTAAATAAAGAATATATGGACATTAACCTAGTTTCTATTCAATGCAATAACATATCGTTGAAGTTTTTTTTTTTTCTTTTAAAGAACTTTTTAATGAATCAAAAACGAAAATAAAAAAATTAAAAGAAGGAGAAAACTAATAAAAATGGAATTGATTAAGAGATTTTAGCGGAGTGAGTCGGGGAAGAGATATGGTTAACAAGAAAAATTGGATTTATAAATAAATAATCAAATAGTTATTAATTTTAAAAAATCATTTATTCTTATCAAGCACACATTTATGGATAAATATTGAAATAATTATTAATTTTTAAAAATTATTTATATCTATTAAGAATTCACTTATTATCCCAAAAACATAACTTAAAAACTAAATTTTATAAAGCTTGCCGCATCAGCTTTTTTGAGTTGTAGAATTAAGGAGGATCAAGCTAAATTTTTTTCCCACTTTGACTTAAAATATAATACTTATATCTATATTTATATCTATATCTATATCTATATATATACTTTGACTTAATAATAAGTTTTGTTTTGCGTCTTCTCAAGTCAAGCTCATGCTTGATGTTCATGTCTGTTATTTATTTTTAAAAATTACTTTCATTGATTTAGCAGACACGTGCAAGCCTCTCATTTGTTGGTTTAGTATTCTCCCGTACTACGTGGCTGGCTTATCACCGCATTTTTAAAATTAGAAGATTTTTATTGAAAACAAAAACACGGATCCTCAGATACAATTTAAAAAATATAATTAATTAAAAAGAATAATGCATCTGCCATTTCTCTGTCTGCGTAATAGACGACAATTTTTACCGCTAAAACATAAAATTAAAAATAAATAAATAATAAAAAATAAAATAAGAGAGATGCAGAGTAACGAGAAAGCACAGCAAGACCATCAACGGTTTGCATGCCTTTTCTCTCTACCACACACACACGCACACACGCACAGAACACACACAACCATCGCAGAGAGAGTGATTTGTAGAGCAAAGCGGTTTTCTTTAAAAGGGTCCTTTTGTTTTTTGTCAAAATTTGATGGTCTCTTTGTTTTTGCAGGTGAAGGAACAATGGAGAGAAAGGATGAGGTTATTGCTGTTGAGCTACCGGGTCCTGAAGCCTGGAAGAAAATGGTATCTTTGTTTTCGTTGTTTTTCTTTTTGGCCCCCCTTTTCTTTGTAAAGCTTCTGGTTTTTTTTTTACCTTTTTTTTTTTTTGTCTATGCGGTTGCATGGGTAAGCTTAGAGGTTCCTTTCTCTTGCTTAAATTATGTGATTCCCTTTATTTTTTTATATTTATTTAGTGTTTTTTTTTTGTGAAAAATTATATTTTTCTTTCTGGATTTGATTAATTTGGTTAGGGTCTTTCTTGTTGTTATTCTGGAAGGAAATGGATAGTCACTCATTTTTTTCTCCCCAAAAATAAAAACAATTATGATTAGGGTTTGTGCAATTCTAGCAGGATTTTGTATTTATTTATGTTTTTTTTATTTATTTATTAAATTTGTTTTGATATGGTTTAGAACCTAGTTTGTGTTGGCAGTTGTTGCAGTTAGGAGTGTGGTTTAAATTTTAGTTTTTAAGAAGGTTGAACCCATGTACGTTCTTTTTTATTTCAACATTAGTTCTTCCACGAGGGCAAGGATATTTCCTTGAGATTTTTACAATCAAAAATGCTGAAGGTCCTTTTTTTAACCCCTCTAAAAGAAATCTGACTGCTCCAGAGCTGGGTAGATTGGCCATGATATTTGTTCCGCTCCACCATAAAAATCTCTGTTTTAGCCTCTGGTGGTGGGGCTTGTAAAGTAGTGGTTGGCAGCTATAAGTTAATCTATAAATGTTAATTGCAGTTTAAACGGGATTTGTTACATCATAGTTGGTGTCACTTTTGTGGGGTTTATTGATTTCTGCATCTAGTTCGGAAGAATATTCCAACTAGATTTGCATACAAGAAATATTAATGTTTAAGATTTAGATCAATTTAATACTGGTTTTTTTATGTTTTCAATGCTATGATTGTGCACAACAATTCTCTTCTTTATAGCAGTATCCAATACAGCCTTCACAGCCAGCCTATAATTTTCTAGATTGCTAAATAATTGTATTGCATCATCTTGCTTATGTTTTTGTTGGCTTAATTTGGTGTCAGTTCATTAGCTCGAATCCAAAATCTTCAATTCTAGATTATATCTTGTGTGCTCCATTTGTTTTCGTGTTAGAAGTTTTTACAGTTTCAATCTCAAGGTTTAATGTTTGGGTGTCTAGCCCTGTAGAGTGTAGTTAAGTGGCACTTGTTATGTGTTTCTTCTACATGTAGCAGACATTAGATATAAGAGAATTTAGGAAAAATAATTAGTGACTTTGATTTGTATGATGGTTGCAAATATGAGGGAGTAGTTAGGCATAAAATCTGTTCTTGTTGTTCCTCATCTATTTCTTACCTTCTTTTTCATACCCTGTCTTTGTTTTAGCCTTTTCCCCTCCCAATTTGACCAGAACAGATGCCTCTCTGTTTTTTGGTCATTTGTTGTTTCTTTGGTGTTTTCTAATTTCAATTTGAAGTGAACACTAATTAATTGATCTCAAGTGAATCAAGACATGATATCAAGTTCTTGATTCATATGGCAACATATGCAAGAAATAGTTGTATTTAGGTTTGCAGATATGCAAGAGATGGTAAGGTTGTGGCTCCTGAAATATTGGAGTAGAACAGCAGATGGGATGAGGACCTCCAGCCTTGGAGTGTGAGATTGGCCAACAAATGGGGGCTCTCTTTTTCCTGTCTCAAATTGTCAATGAGCTGAGAGTGCAACTGGCAAGCTGTCTTTAAGAATTTTACTCCTTGTTCTGTTTTGTGAGCTGGATAGGTGATCAGGGTCACTGGTGCTTGTGCCTTCAGCTTATCATTCCACTCTGTATGTTGTTACTTGGCAGGAATTAGTTTTGTCTCTCTGTTTTTTGTTTTTTAATCACTGTCTTTTACATTAATTGCACAACTCTTTCCAGATAAGACTTATGTATACTTGAAAGATAAATATTTGGGAGCATTATGTAGTGCCAAAAATACTTGGTGCTTGAATACTTATCTTGAATGTCGAGGCTTATGTATGCTTGAAAGGCAAATATTTGCCTGCTAAAGTACTGGCTAATGACATTGCATCATGAGGACTCTTTTAATGGGAGTCTTGATGCGTTAATGAGTTCATTCCTCTGAAAAGTCTCGAAAACTCGTATGGCTGTGGTATGCTTGCTTGGCAAGAAAATTGGCAATGGGCTCTCTTTGCCAATGCCTTTTGAGTTAGCTTAGGTAGTGGACTTATGTTAATGTTAGGGAAGAGCAATATATGTTATCATCTCTCTCTCTCTCTCTCTCACACACACACACACACACACTCACACTCACACTCACACACTCTCTCTCTCACCCATGGACCTGCCTGGGTACATGGACAATATGCACGCTACATGTCCATTCATTTTTCATCTTTTGTATAATATTTATTAATGTCTACCATCAAGTCTCTCTAGATAAAGGCCTAGAATGGTTTGACCTGTTGCATTGCAATTTTGCTCTTTTGGCATGCAGTGCTCTATGGTCCAAATACCCTAATGATGTTATTTGAATCAGTTTAAGTGCACTTTTCAGGATGTATTTAGGAGATTTTGGGGAATGTATCAATGAGCATTGTAAACTCTATATAAAATACCCTTTCCTTTGCACTCTTTGTGTTTGCTCACAAGCTAGAGATTGAAAATCTATAGTCTGAGTTGCTGGGAAGAATTAATATTGGGTTGTACATCAAGATGTTTATCCTTCAATATTTATCAAAGACTTTAGCTTTTGTGTATTAATTTGAAGGTCACATCATCATCAGGCTGATTCTTCACACGGATACCATTTTCTTGATGATGAAGTACTTGCAGTTAGGGCAGATCAGGGGTTAGAGAGAAGGGAAGGAATGAAAACAAGGTAGCTAAGTGAGAAGGGAGACGATGACCCATGATGTTATTTGAACTTCAGCACTTTAAGAATGTTGACCCGTAGATGACATTTGTTTGCCCAGTACTTAGTCTTTGCTTGGTTTGCTCATTTAAATTGATATGTTGAAATGAATCTGTGTAAAATGTATTTGAACTAAATATAAATAGTCCAATCTTGGGCCCCAGCTGAACTGAGCCCTGTCATAGTATATAAAATCTGCTTTCTAGACCATATTGCTGTCTTTGAGCTGGATTCATCCCATCTACCCTGTTATCATCTTTGGGACTGTTATATAGCTGAATATGATGGTGATTTGTAGCTTGTTCCCTTATCAAGCAAGATGAGATTGGATGGGCTTTAATTGTTTTGTTGTTTTACAACAAGGTTCTTATTGGATGCTTGCCACTTATTAGGAGCACCATTTTATTAAGCATTTTGTTTTTGGCGTCAGTTTTATGAATTTGAAGTTGCACTTGATAATATTTAATTGGCTTGGTAAGAAGGCATGTTTTGTGATTGGATGTCAAGCATATCCCAGCATAAGCCTATCCATCTATAGATACACTAGATGAACTTTCATGTTTTCACTGTCAAGACTAGGAAGATCTTCATCTAGTTTGGTTGATCCCAAGAGATATCCACTTTGACTAGGGCAACAATGCATAATAGAGATACCACTTTGGGGCCAAACGCTTTATAAATAAGTGCTAGTTTATGGAGAACTAGTGGCTCAGTTGAACTGGCCAAAGTCTCACTGCATTTTTGCCATTTTTTTGTTGTGGACTTGTGGTGTAAATTCTCTGTGGCTGGCATAGCTGACTGTTTTGATGTGTAAATTCTCTGTGTTTGGCATTGCTGACTGGTTTGATTTAAATTTAAACATGGTTCCTTATCTTCTGACATGATTGTTCATGAGGTTGATTTAATAGCATGGTACACATACACTGGACTAAGGCCTGTGTTTTAAGTTTCTGGACAACATTTAAAAGTATTTACAGGGAGTTGCTTAAATTGTGCGCATTTGTGGAACTTGTACAAAAGCTACCATCAATTGTGGCTGAGCAAAATGCAGTGTCTTCTGATCTTTGTGAGCTACTGTATATGTTAATTTAAATGCCATATAAGTACAAAACTTCAAGGGCACGATAATACACAATTGAGTGAAAGATCCTGAAAATTTAACAATTGATATGATGAGGATTGGTTTACATTTTCTAAGAATGCATGCACAAAGCTAGGATGATCTCAAGAGAACTTCAAATTTTGCTATAATTCTATGGGCTAAAAAGGAGCAAGAGCCAATGTGATTGCTTCATGGGCCCTATAATAAGTAGCTAGTTTATCTGGCAGGAAATGCAGCAGAAAATGGCTTCAGGATCCTGATTCATTTGGGCTAAGGATCCTGTGTTCACATGCAAGGAGCAGGACATAGTTTCCTCATATTTCTGTCATGCTATTTTGCTTATAGAATGATAGTAACATATAATATTTGAATAATGTCCTTGTATTTCCGTTGTTGTTGGCACATTTTGTGATTCAAAGGAGATTCATGATGCCCTGCTGAAATTGTTGAAACTAGAATAATAGATTGGCAATTAAGTGGCATTATTCATTGTGCTTATTGGTGTAATAAAAGTTGCATGACATCTTTCTCTGTTCATTTACAGTACTATCCCAAGAGTGGAGGTACACCCAGGAAGAATGAGATCATGTTTGTTGCTCCCACTGGCGAAGAGATTCATACCAGGAAACAGTTGGAGCAGTACCTGAAATCACATCCTGGTAATCCGCCACTATCAGAGTTTGATTGGGGTACCGGTGAGACCCCAAGGAGGTCAGCAAGAATCAGTGAAAAGGCCAAGTTGACTCCAACAGCAGAAAAGGAGCAACCAAGGAAGCGTAGCCGAAAATCATCAGATTCAAAGAATGAGAAGAAAGAAACAAAATCTGGTCCTGAAAACAGTGAGAGTGAGAAAGAGGTTAAGTTGCAAGATGTCTCTGCAAAGGAAAATGCTGAGGTAGAAAAAGGAAAGCATGTCACTGATGAAAATAAGAACGGGAAAGAAGTGCAGGAGAAAGATGTTCAAATGCAATGTGTAGAGGGCTCTGCAAAGGAAAATGCTGAAGGAGAGAAAGAAAAGGATCTCAACATAGAAAAGGAGGACAAAAAGGAAGACAATGAAGCAGCTGAGCTGAAGGAGAAGGAATATAACAATGTTGAAGACGCTACTTGTGAAGAAGCTAAGAAGTCTTTGAATATCCAAAACAATGCTGTTGATGCCAAGAATGGCGGCGAAGTAAAGGAGAACAAGGATGTTGATGAGGGAAAAGGAGATGGTGTGGCTGAGGAACAACCACATGCAATGGAGGTTGAAAAGCAAGAAAATGATGAGGCAGCAGAGAAGGACCAACCTGCTGCCAGCGCTGGTTCTGGTGAACTAACTGAAAATAGTAATGGGAAAATTGAAGACTCATCTGGAAAGGTCTTGCAAACTGAGGCAGCAAAAGAGAATGTCATAGATAACATTAGCATTTTGGACACTCTGGCTGTGGAAGCAGGGGAAGAGAACCCTGTTGCAACAGTTGATGCTCCTGTGGGAGAGATCAAAGGCAAACCAGATGTACAAGATGGAATGTGCGACACTCCCTCTGATGGGAAGGGCAATACAGTGGATGTGGAACTTGCAGAAAATGGTAAAGTTAATCAAATTGGGCGAACCGAGGCCCCACGACATCCAGTTCCTCCTGCTGTGAGCTGCTAAATGTTCTGCACTCTACTTCATGAACTGTAGTATCTCTTACTTTTCCTTGATCTGCCAGCTTTTTGGATTCCTTGGATGACTGTAACTTTTAATGTCATAGTCTTGACTATAAGATTTGATTGTATGTTCATTTTAGATTTGATGTGTGTAAGGAAATCAGCCTGTACCTGCTAGAGTAGGTGGTAGGTGCTGCAGCTTTTGTTGCATTGTGCAGGAACTTAAGATTGTAGACTTCTGAATTATTGTCAACTCTTATGGTTAGTGACTAGGACTATATGTTATGTTTCATTCAACTCCATTGTCGCTTGCAAACTGCCTTCGTGAAATTCTGTCATGACTTGGATAATCCCCCATTGGATTGGTGCTCTCATTTTCCTACCAGGGTAATAATATTCTGGTAATGTTGGGAGGTGAAATAAGGTCTTTACAATGATGACTCTGAATTGCTCATCTCCTTTCTGAATATTTATTTGGCTCAGGAAAAATTGAAAGTGTGGCACTTAGTTGGTCTAATCTCTTCAGAAATTCTTTGTAATATTATTTACAAATTGCTGGTTTTGTGTTTTGTTCTGAGTCGTTAGCTGGAGCATATCTTATGACACCATGGGGTTTAAGGCCACGACTTTCTCAAAGGACTGAAGATTCTGCCTCAAACCAAGCGCATAGAATGACCTCTTCTGCTTTCAAGTTTGATTCTTCTTTTTGTTATTCTGCTTCTGTTCATTTGTACATATCGTTTTGGCTTTTCTTCTCTCTCCGTTTAGGGGAAGAAAAACCATCAAGCCAAGTGATCAATCAGATTAAGCTGGCGATTACATGTAATCTCAATCCAAAACTAAACCATATAAACTGTAAAGCTCTCTATCAGCTGTCTCAACTGCCCACCTCACTATAACACTTGCCTCTCGTCCAAGAAGCTGTGTACATAAACGGACATCATTTTTGGTATTTCTTGGAGCGAACCGTTTGAGAGAGAGATACCATGACAACCAAAGTAGAAAAGTAACTTTGAGAGGAAAGTTAAGGATCTAACCAAAGCCTCTTCAAAATTATTTTTCGTCTTTGGAGCCTTTCTTTTCAAAGTGATTTTAGCACAAGGCTAACAATCTTTTCCATTCGTGTCTCAGGGTTTCTCTTATGGCTTTGCCTCAATAACGAGTTGCATTTTCATTCAAAGGGTTACTCCTTTTGGTACCTTTGAGTTGCAAAAGATTAGAGCATACCCTCGTCCTTTCTACAAATGGAATGCTCCTTCCTTGATAATATGCCCATCTGATATATGGGTTTCTGTCCTTTCACCCTGTGGCTCCTCTTGTTCTTCTCTTATCTTTTCTTCCAATGGTTTGTCCTTCCCTCATTGTCTATGATGTTCTTATCCATTTTGTTTAAAATTTTGAAGTTTCTTTCTGCTCAGATATCCAATATACAGAGCTGATGTTCTGTTCCTCATACTTAGCTTAAGAAGTCAAGTGTAAACAACTGAAGCATCATATTGCTTTTATTAACGATTAATCCTTCGGAGTGTTTCATATTTAGTTGCTTGCTTGTCCTTTAATGCGCATATTGTTGTAGAATCTCCTTATATAAATGAGATGCTTTTGTACACATAAATGCATTGGAAGCAAACACAAGTTACTGTTATGCAAAGGCTGAAATGAATAGAATGTGATTGGAACATTTGCTTTTGCTATGTTTTTAAGTTTCAACTTTTATTCTTTGGTTACCGCAAACTATTTCCAGGATTTAACCTACGAATTATAGTGAAGGTGACCGATGTAGCATTTTTCCATTTTTGAAGTATGAACTCGACCTGTTTCAATACCTTCAAAATTTGAGTATAAGTAGGGTGTAGTTCAGGGAGAAGCCTAAGCCTCTCCCCATTAAATTTTTTTCTGGGAGACGGGTCTAGTTCCTCCTTGCAATGGGTTCCAAAATGATGGGAAGGTAATACAACCATGCCGATTCTCTCACATTATTTATGCTTCCCTAGGGAGCACAAGGCCATTTTTTCCCTCCCTTTTTCGCTCATCTACTTCTGGGACATACCATTACGCTGGTTAAGACTTGCGATCAAGATTTGACAGTTAGGATTCCACAGTGGGTTCAGAAAACTTCTTCCGGCCAACTTTCAGAGGCCGAGTCTTTTGTGTCTCATAGCTTGTAAATTGTCCCTTTTCCTTTGATAGATGTAGCTTGGAAATTGTTACGTCTGTTGAAGTGAATGAGATATTTGCTTGAGACTCCATACTCAAGTAACAGACAAATTTTCCAGCCAAAGGAAAAGAAGAAGATGCTGAAAAGAAGCAGCAGTAGTGGTAGGAAAAGTTGCAGTGACAGCAACTTCCTTTGAGCCTAAGTCATCAGAGTTTGTGATAGAATGTTAGTGAAAGGAAAAAAAAAAAGGAATAGTAGAAGCTGCAGAATCAGTATATGCAACAAAAGACGAGATCTCAGCCATACCAAGTGGTTTGAAGAAAAAGAAATTAGCTTTTTAGTATTAGTTTTACAGCGGGATTAGTTGAGCATATAAAACTTGGTTTGTAAGGAAGCATGGTGGATAACTTGTATTAGTTGTCAAAGTACAAAAGTTGTTATTATAATCATAGTCAAGCATGCATTGAACTCCTATATAAGGAGCACTTTGCAGCGGAGAAAATGAGAGGAAAAAATGTGTATTTTCTCTCCAAAATGTTCTGTTTTTTCCTTCTTCAAACGTCATGAATGTCAACCTATCCTGTCAAAGCTTTGGCTGATGAGCTGTTTGGTTTCTCTATTCTGCATAGTAATAGCACATGCTTTCATTGGAACACATGGGGAAAATTATGGTGGGACAGCAGATTATTTACCTGCACAACATGTTAGGGTTGGACTTCTGAAAGCTGCAAAGATTAGAAACATTAGAATCTACGATGCCGATCATGAAGTTCTCAAGGCTTTTAGAGGGTTTGGCACTGAATTAATAGTTGGACCAGGCAACGAGTATTTGAAGTAAATCAGTATTGGCGAGGATCGTGCCATGAGTTGGCTGAAAAAAATGTCGAGCTGTCCCGTCCTGGTACCTTTATTGTCGGAATCGCCGTGGAAAATGAGGTCTTGGGGGTATTGATATTGAGCTGTCAAAGGTTACACTTAGAAGAATCAACAAGAAGATTAAGGGTCTTTTCTTGTTCTTATTTTAGGGATCCCCAATAGTTTTGACAATGTTTATTTTTGGCAGTCTGACTTCCAAGTGATTTTGAATAGATGTTCATTATAAATTGTGAATAGCTTGGTGGCAATGATTGCAATACTAAGTCTACACTTAGATCGTGATTCATGGCAAAACCTAGTTGGCCCAACTCTCTCTGTGTAGCCAATTATCTTCAGCATATGAGCATTTAGTAAAGATCATTCTACATCTTGTAGCAGAACAATCTCAGACCTTGAAGCCCTTAACTGTGCATCAAACAATTCTTGAGATGCAGAATGATGATGTGTGCATCCATGTTTTCATGCTGCCTTTGAAACTCAGGAACATACTACTTAACATTACTTATAGTTTAGTCATCATCATCTTTATGCTAATTTTAGGCCTTCACTTATTTCTCATGAACATCCTCAATTGGATGATCCTGAATAAGGACGTACGGTTTTTGCACTTGCTTGAAAACAATTCTTAAGTTTATATACTAGTCCAAGAAGTTTGGTTCAGTATATTTGTTAATATCAGGTATGCAACGTAAGGACAAGTTTTTACTCATTTTTTAACAACCTATATATATGAAAAAGACAAGATATATTAGTTTCATCTACATATACTATATAATATATTAGATCTTTAATAATTTATTTTAATTACTCTTACTATTTTACTTAAATTAATGGTGTTCACTATTAACATGGAAAATCCATTGAATTTTTTAACAATCTAGTACCTCATTTAATTTATTTGACCTTAAATAGCTCAACAAATCAAATGAATTAAATTAGGTAAGTAATATAACTTACCAATCACATTTAATGTAATTCCTAAGAATATTTATTTTTACCTAGCATTTTCAAGTCAAGTTAATTCTTCTTTTACTTATCAAATTAATTATAATTTTAAGTAATTTTAAACAAGCAAATAAATAGTAAATTTTGTGAAAATCATTAATCTAAGAAGAATAGCTCCGGACTCTCTTCATTTCCTTAATTACCACATGTAATGTTAATCATTTATTGATCTTATAATTTAATACATGGTTTATATTACTATTGATCTAATTCATACAATTATTTCTCAAATTTACGTATGGATCACAAGGTCATGTAAAAAGTATGCAAACATTTGAAGTATTAAATTTAATAATATAAACTCATCATGTAAATAACAAATAAATAGGTCTTGAATTAAAATAATAATCAATCACATTAACAAAATATCAAACTACATATATATTATAGTTTAAAATAATTTAACTAGTTATAATAGAATTTAATAAATTCATGAAATTTAAACAAGAAATCTAACAAGAATACATAAAAAAAAGTAATAAAAATCAAGTAAAACTTAGTTTTAAAAATAAAAGCATAGACAAAGCTATTGTCTTTCTTCTTCCAAGCTTGTGGGTTACTTTTTTCCTTTCCTTCTTTTTCTTCTCCTTTCTTAGCTTGCTTCTTCTCTCTTCTTTTCTACCATTCCTTGTTGTTTTCCTATTAATTTCATGCCCCTTTTATAGTTTGGCAACTCCTTATTTTGTTTCGATTTCTTATCTTAAGCAAATCTCTAGAAAATTTTTTGAATTATAATTAAAATAAATTAAAGGTTGTAGTCCTATTTTTGACTTTTATTTTATCACAACAATCACTCAATTTGGACTTATAGAGTGAGAGTTATACTTAGAATATCAAGCAATGTTTAGTCAATTACAGGAAAAAATCTTAATTGAGATAGAATTCCTTTTCAAGAGAATTTTCAAATCAGATCAAGAATCCTCTCAATGATTCTCTCTCTCTCTCTCTCTCTCTCTCTCTATTTTTGTTTTTTTTTTGCTCTTCCATGAGCTATTCCCTTTTTTTCTATGATCCAAATTGATTTTAAATATTTACATTTTTTCTTTTCTACAAAAGAAAATAAAAAATATGTAAAATTTGTATAAAATAGAACTTATGTAAGAATGGTAATATAAATTGGAGAGTAAAAGTAGATGAAAATATATGTGAAATTAAACCTTATTAAATACCATAAAATATAAGTTTTTGCTTGTATTTGAGCAAAAGAAACAAAGAGAAAACTAAAATGAAGTGACAAAAAAACATCTTATTACTACAATTATATCTACTGCCCTTAAACCTTTTACTTCAACTTAGTTTCTCATAGTTAAAAACAATATTTGACACCATCTAAATTGGAATGTTAATTCAAAACCTAATAATACCAAATAAGAGAGTTAATAATGTCATAATTAATATTCTAATACTCATGTATATCTCAAAATAAATTCCCACAAACTTGTAATCAATATGATTGAATTATACAACAATCATAACTTGCAACTACTCTTTTCCAATACTACAAAGAAAAGTTTCAAATAAACTTTTCTCACTTTTTTCTCTTATTCACTTTTTTATTTTTTTCCTTATTTTGCACATCTTTAACCATGACCATGAATTATTCTTTTTTGAGTTATCACTTGTCTTTTGACATGAATATTAACATTTTTTATAAAAGCATTCAATTTCTTAACAATCATAAACTTAAAGTATTTTGTATACTTATATTTCATGTTAATTCTAGCGTGAAAGTTGATATAAATGTTATGTCCAAGCCTTAATTACTAAGCAATTAGAAATATTGGAGTAGATATATAATAATATCAAATTCTACAATTTTTCTTCAATTTAGCCACTTTTATTACAATTAAGAAAACAAGTTTATTATAACATCGAGAATTTAGGAGTACTTTTTGGAGTGTCTTAAGATTTTATTATGCTTGCTATATATGTTCTCTAGGATATAAATAAGGACATTTTTTTTTAGCCATTGAAAGGAGATAGACACACAAGAAGGGCAATAGACATAGCTTTAGTAAGCAATTAGTTTTTTTTTTTTTTGGTATGAATAGTCAGGGTTTTTCTATAATTTTATGGGATTTCAAAATGTTTGGTATTTTAATGGAATGGGTTATTTTGTTAGGTTGTTTTCTTTTTTATTGGAATTGTTTCGTTTATTTTGACTAAATTGTTGAATAAATGTTGTTTTAATTTATTTGCTTAAACCTACTGAATTGATTAAATAATGATTGATGGTTAGATTTAAGGGTTATGACTTGTATTTATCATATTTATAATCATTAAGTAGTAATTAACAATAAAGGATTATGAATAAGTTTTTATCTTATTACTATGAATAACTTAATAAAAGTTAAACAATTCAAGTTTATGTGATTGTTACTTGAATTAACCTATTTTCCTAATTCTTCAGATTACCAATTTATAATTCTAGAGAGCTTTTTTTAAGGATAAAAGGGTTAGAGTCTATGCGGAGAGCTTGCTCTACTTAGTGAATATTTAAGGGATAATTCAGGTAATAGACCTTGTTGTTATTTAATAGTTCCAACATTATTGAGACAACATTATCGATAATCAAAAGTATCAAATATCATAATTGTGAATTAATCTGAAACTAAAATTTTGTTAATTGGTATTTCTAAGAGTTATTTTGCTTAATCAAGTTATTTACCTTAGTTGTTACCAAATTAGAATTCAACATTATACCTCATTCATATTAATGTCATTAAGTTTTAATTATCTAGTATTGAATTGATAGAACTCCTTATTGGATCAACCCTTATTCACACTATTTACCATTGCATGATCATGAGTAAGGTATTTATATATTTTTTTTGTAGCCTTGATGATGGTTACCACAAATTGTTTACTTCTCCAAATTTTATACACACATATACACACACACACATGCAAATATAACATTATAATATAGTGCTTTAAACTTAACTTATTGTTTGGCATACAATATTGACCTATTTTTTAAGGTGTTCTTTGCTAATTGGTGAGGTTGTGGTACACTAACAGGTCTAAATTTGATTGTAATAAACTACAAGCGTTATGGGATCAACTTTTATGACGATGGAAACAACTGTTTTGACAAGATGAATAATCTTTTTTTCTCTCTAGCTATAATTTCAAATGTTGTTTTTTTTGCATCTTACATGGTAGTTTATGATGATGATTGCTTATGAACTCATTTGTGAGCTCTTAGCAATCTAGCTCTTATTTGCTTGCAAAGTTATGTGGGTTATAGTACTTTTTGGTGTAATTTTGGTGTTTCTTATATGCTTATATCTTTACTATTTTTTTAGGTGCTTTTTTCTCTTATCTCTATCAAGAAAGTGGTCCTTTTTATTGCTCCTCTAAGTAGTTAAGAGCTATTATGTGATTGATCAATTAAGAATATATTTTTCCATTATTACTTCCTTGCTATTGGCTAATTAAAGATAAGTATAAAGTGTTAATCATCACTTCTAGTTAGCTAGAGATAACTTAGACTAGGGTTTGGCTTGATTTAGTCCTATTCTAACTTGTTTTTGCCATTTGTTTAGGGATTATGGACCAAGTAAATCTTTCTAAAAGATGAACTTGGAGGTTTATATGAATGATGGGCTACTATATGGGATCTTGATAAGGCTTAAAAATGTATTGTAGACTATATTGGAGGGTTGGCCTATTATATTCTTTAGTTGTAAAAAGTGAAATATATTTAACTTAGGCCTAAAGCCCATTTGGCGAGGTAAATGGACTCATATTATTATCATTATTATTTATTTTTAGCTAAATAAATGAGCAAAATAGGTCCTCAAGCCCAATGATCTTTAAAATGTATTAATTATAAAAGAGTATGTCTAAAATAGATTTTGCATTGGGCTAGACAACATAGGGATACAATAGTTATCCCTCTTTGTAAGTTATTTTAGAATAAAGAAATAAACAAAGATTTTCTTAGATCCATATTTTGTTTGCCTTTTAAATGCTCATCTAGTAATACCTCTATTTGCAAAAAGTCTTTCAAGGTTGTGCTTAAGATTAAAGAGTATGTTCACAACAGAAGCTTGGCTGGCTCAAGGTAACTGATTATCATGTGTATGTTGAGGGTGAACAATTTAATAAAGATTGGATTAAAGCCTTATCAAGGGACTTATAATGCTATAGGAAGTTGAAGTGTTTTCCACTAGTGATTCTCTTCATCATATTGTGGTGTATAATGAATTCAAACTTTGCAAAAATTGTTGATGCTTAACTAATAGCTTTACTAAGGATTAATTTGTAGGGAATGAGGCTATTATGACATGTGAGGATTTTAAGACATGCTTAAGCTAGCATAAACAAAGTTTCTAATCATTATCCTTAATTGAAATTTAAGAAATAAGTTGGTATGTCATCTGAACTTACTTAAGATGGTTGCATCACTTTATCACTCGAGTTGCAAATGCATTCTCAACCTCGTATAAGATTGCTTCTAATTGCCATTCACAATTGAAATTTTATAAGTAAGTTGACATGTTGTTTATAGTTGCCCAAAATGGTTGCATTACTTTATCACTTAGGGTGTAAATGGAGAATGCATTCTCACACTCACTTGATTACTCCTAATTGCCATTTACAATTAAAATTTTAGGAATAAATTGGCATTCATCTAAACTTGATCAAAATGGTTACATCACCCTATCACTTGGGTCCTGAAAGCAGAGTGTATTCTTAAACATGTCCAAAGTTGTTATTACGACATGGTTTCATTGATTTTACCTATTCACACATACTAACATTGGCATAATATTGTTGTGAGTTTGCCTCCCTTTGTTCTTACTTATTTGTGTCCTTCCTTTAATGTTTTTGTGGAGAAAGTGCTATTATCCATTGATCTTTTCTAGTTTTGGCTTACCATAGTTAATGTTTAATGCTTAGCTTGGGGTTTTTTACCTTGCCTTCTGATTTAACCTTGCCCCCTTTTCCTTATTTTTCTTTCTTTTTCCTTAGGAGTGAGTCTATGTGTGACATATTGCAAATTTTGATAAACCCAATTGATGTCTATGTAAAAAATCCATTTGAATTTACAAAGGCCATGAAGGTTGTTGTTAATGAACAAGGTCAACAACAAGTTATTAGAGTTGCATTGGGTCAAATGTGTAGGCTTTGACTTGTTTAGGGTAAGATTGTTATTAACATGCTTTAACACATCTAAGATAGTTACATCACCTTACTTTTCAAGGTTTGATTACAAAGCACATTCCTAAAAAGGTCTAAAGTTGACATTTTAAACTTGCCTTATTAGTTGTGTATACTTACAAGTATACTTAAGTTTGTGATCTAATGAATCCATTAAAGGTTTAGCTTTTTCATCATCACTCATTTATGCTCTTTCTAAACACTCTTATAAATGGAGGCATCATTTGGAAATCTTTCTTGGATTTAATTCCTTATATTTAATATCTTGCCCTTACTAAGAATTCCTTACCTTTTGGTGATTTCACCTTCTCTTTTTCTACCCCTTAACTCATCACTACAAATCATAACCAATGACCACTTTGGCACTTCATACCTTTTATAATACCTTTTAATTTTGCTTTGTCTTTTCTAACTTTCAACTAATTGTTAAGAGCTACAATTTATAGTTGTTACATGACCTATAGTATATTTTGCCCTTACCATACAAGACCTTTATCTTTATATATATATTATTTACTTTTGCTTGCCCTTCAATTTAAGGGCAATATTATTATTCCTTTTAAAATTAAGCTACTGTGAATCCTTTGTGGTCGCCTACTTTCTATTTAAGATGTTGATGTGGACTATTTCTCACTTGATCACTTAAGCCCCGAACCATTGTATTGATTCCTTTGCTTTTTTTTTTTTTTTATAGAAAAAGAAGAAAAAAAAACTTTCATTTACTCTTTTGAAAAGGGAGTATTATGATATGTTTTTGCTCTTTGATTTTTTGCCTGCTCTTTTTTTATAAAGATTACCCTCCTTTAGGGACATGAAATTGCACTTCTCACACGTTACTTTCAAAATTAAGTGTTCATGCCTTTAAAATGCTTGTTTTATTTTTAAGGGCTTCCTTACTAGGAAGTGCCTAGATCATTAACTTATTTACTTTATGATTTTTCCTTCACTTAGGACCTCAAATTATTAATCTCTCTTTACTTACCTATGCCATTTGAGGACTTAGAACATGACATTAGGATAAATTCCTTATGCCTTTGTAAACCTCAAACCAAGCAATGTAGTCTATGCTTTATTGATTTTATATGCCTATTGGTATATTTTAACTAATAAAATATGATTATGTTAATTACACTTGGTTAAGGACTACAATGACTTTGCTCATAAGTGAAAAAGATTGTTATTCATAATATAAGAAGTTTATAGGAAAATATAAGGGGGAATGATTCTACGGTTTGAACAAAGGAAGCGACATATTTGGTTATAAAGAGGCAAAAAGATAATTAAACTAGTATTATAAGAACTAATGGAGACCAATAGTATGACCGATTACTTTTCATGAACTTAATTTGAATGCTTTTTATATGCAAACCCTATTAATCTAATTATTCCTTACATCCTTTTGGATCTTATTCACTATTTTACTGTTTCTAGTTAGCAATTGGTATTGTGCATCCTTTTGTAACCTTGTCATGTTTATTATGTCCTTCATCTTATCTTTAAGTGGAAGTCTAACCATAACTGATACTTAGGTGAAATATTTTTTAACCACATATACTTTAATAAGATTTGACATATCTTTATCATCTATATCTGTCAAAATTAGTACTCCGCTTAAAAATGTCTTTTTTACAATATATAGACCTTTGTAATTTGGTGCCTACTTGTCACTTGGATCATTTTAATTTGGTGAGACCCTTTTTAGGACTACATCCCCTTCTTTGAAGTACCATGAGCACATTTTCTTTTAATGTGCTTGCCTCATCTAATTTTAGTATAATTATTTATGACAAATTGCACTTAACCTCTTTTCTTTAATGAGATTTAGTTGCTTATACCTAACTCTAACCCATTTTGCTTCTTTTAAGTTTGCCTCAATCAAAACTCTTAAAGCAAAAATTTTGACTTTAGTTGGCAGGATTGTCTTAGCTTCATAGATTAATGCAAATGAGGTTACTTATATAGAAATATGCATTGTGGTGCAATAAGTGTTAAGTACAAATTATAACATCTCATGCCAATTTTTATATGTAATCTTTATTTTTTTCAATGATTCATTTAAGATTTTTATTAGTTACTTCAACTACCTTATTCATCTTTGATTTGTATAAGACAAAGTTATGGTGCTTAATTTTAAATTAGTTATAGAGATCTGTCATCATTTTATTGTTTAAGTTGGTGACTTTATTTGTTATTAGCCATTTTGACACACCATAATGATATATAATGTCTTTTTTTGATAAATTTAATGATTATTTTATGGGTGACATTTGCATAAGATTCTATTTTAACCCATTTTGTGAATTAATCAATTGCCATTAAAATGAATTGGTGGCCATTAGCTTTTGTTACAATGGGATTGATAGGACAATCATATGTATTTCCCATATAAAAAATAACCATGAGGATGTTATAATATTCAATGAAATAGGTGTTATATATATTTTATTTACATGTATCTAATCTTCATGACATTCCCCAACATGTCAAAAGCAATCTAATTTTATAGTTAACCAGTAGTATCATACTCTTAGGATCTTTTTAACCATGGAAAGGCCATTAGTATGCAACCTATATAGGCTCTTATGCAATTTTTTCATGATAATTCTTGCCTTAATCATATTTATGCATTATAGTAAGACCAAGTTATAGTTGCACTTGTTGATGATATCTCCATTAAAGAAGAAATTTATTGTCATCTTTCGTAGAGTTCTTTTCTCATTTGCAACTACTCCTTCAAGATATTCCTTAATTTTAAGGTTGTACTTTATGTCATAATACCAAGGTTTGTGATCCTCCTCATTTTCTACATACATGGAATGAGTTAGAGCATGATGGACATTGACATGGATCTCTTGCATATTAGCTTTAGGATTTGTCTCATACATTGCAGCCAATGTTGCTAGAGTATTAAAGATTTGATTGCTTTCTTAAGGCATGTGATTAAAGGTGATTTGATCAAATTGTTCCGTCAACTGCTTAATGTACCAGTGGTAAGGAATAAGCTTATGGTCTTATGTTTCTTAGTCATCTAGTAATTGGTAAATAACCAATGCTAAATCACCATACATATTGAGACCTTTAGTTTTCATCTTTAAGGCATACAATAAACTCATGATGCACACTTCATATTTTGTTATGTTATTGGTGCATTCAAATTGTAGTTTTAGTGTAATTGGATATTGCTTACCTTTAAGAAAAATCAAGATTGCCCTAATTCTATGTCTTAATGCATTGGATGCTTTATGGAACCACATCTACCATTCATTTATCGTCCTTTTTTTTTTTTTTCTTATCTTGACTTTAATCTTTGGTTAAAATGTATTTATCTAGGAAATCAAAAAGAAAAGGCTTATAATCAAGGATAGCTCGATATGGTAAAAAGTTGACTATTGTACTGCCTTTGATTGCTTTACAATTGACATATTAAATGTCATACCTTGACAAAAGACCTTACTAACAGGCAATTCATCCTAACAATGATGGTTTTTCAAAGATATACTTTAATGGGTTTTCCTTAGTGATTAGCTAGGTTGTATGGTAAAGCGTAATTAATTCTTTCCAAATCTAAATATCGACTCTTATGGTCCATGAATCTTATGTTGAAGTAGTAAATTGTCTTTTCCTTTTGCTAATTTCATCGTGTTGTCCTAAAATATAACCTATGCACCACTCTTATATAGTGAGATACAATATAAGTAATTTATGTGGAATTAGTAGTACTAGGATTAGGGGATTAGAAAGGTAATACTTGATCTTAGTGAAGGTTTTTAGGTGTTTATTATCTCAATGCCTCAGATTTCTTTTTTGTAGCATATCAAATATAAGCCCACATGCTATTGTCAATTAGGATATAAACCTAACAATATAATTGACCTTTTTTTAGGAATCCTTACACCTCTTTTAGTGTAAAAGTGCACACATTTACTGTAAGACCTTAATTTAATTAGGATTGAGTTTGATGCCTTTTTGACTTACAAGGAATCCCAACAACTTTCTTGAAGTTACCTTAAAAGGGAACTTAGGTTAAGTTTAAGTTGAAACTTTCTTAGTTGATCAAACGACATTTTAAGGACTACTAAGTGGTCTTCACTTACTTGAGACTTGGTGATCGTGTCATCAACATAGACTTCAATCTCTTTATGCATCATATCATGAAACAGAGTGACTATTGCTCATTAATAAGTGGTGTTTGCATTTTTTAGGCCAAATAGCATGACCTTATACCAAAAGGCTCCCCATATTGTGATAAACGTTGTTTTCTCCATATCTTTAGGTGTCATCTTGGTTTGATTGTAACCCAAAAATCCATCCATGAATAAAAACATTAAGTAGTTATCGAGGTTATCCATAAGAATGTCAATGTGTAGTAAGGAGAAGTTATGTTCAAGGCTTAATTTATTTAAGTCTTTATAGCCTACACACATACATAATTTGCCATCCTTTTTTAATATAGGCATGATATTGACTACCCATTTTGGATAGTTTGCCACATGAAGGAAGCCCACATCTAATTATTTATTGACTTCTTTTTTAGTTTTTAATAGGACATTAGGTTTTATACTTTGGAACTTTTGTCATACAAACTTACATTTCAGTCTTAATAGTAGTTTGTTCATCATTATATTGGTTTAAAGATCTATAGTTGAGATAAAAGGTGCCTAGATCTTTTTTCCCTTACCTTTTTAAGTTACAAGAGCTACTGATATAAGTGAGATCTTGGGAATTCCATGCAAAAGCACAAGGCTACATAAGGGATTCTCTACCATCTTTCACCTAACTTAAGAGGTATAAACTAGATACCAAGGCTTTAAGTGAGTGTGTGTGGAGGGAAAATGCAAAAAATACGATAAGACTACATGACATGCCAAAATAATACGGAGAAATAAGTAAAACATTAAGCAAGAAATAATAAGTATAAAAATAAAATTAAGTTACAGCAACTTAACCCTCTTTCTTCCCAAGTGGAGTCACCAAGCTATCATAATCTAACATGGAAAGAAATGATGTGTTTGATATGGGACCCTACTGATGAACGATGGGTGATAGACCATTAGTAATTGTAACAATGTTGTCATGACAAATTACCAATGACAGAGGCAAACCATGATTATGGGGTGCTTCACTCGACTTGCCCACACCACTCATTCAACCTATGTAATATTTGGATTATTTGCAGTTTTGCTACCTTAAATCATCTTTAAGATATTTGAGTCACATCAACATTTTAAGGTGCAGTTGGAACACTTTAATCACTAATTTAAAGATCTTCATTATCCTAGGAATTAACAGGACTCAATTTGCAATACTAAGATTCTTTGGGTTTTAGAGTTATGGTTATGCCTCACTGAAGTCAACACTAACCTAGACTTCTATTGTCATTAATAATACTATAACTTTAACATTGATTATATGTTTATACTTCTTACTTTAATACTTTATTTTTTTTATTTTTCTTAATGGCATATAGTTTAGGAAATTTTTATCATTGGCATATATTATGATTTTAGAAATTTTGATATGATAAGGAGTGAGATTATAGTTAAAAAAAATTATGGGATGCTTTTAATGAAGGTCCATTCAAAGTAATTTTGGAAAAATTTGAAATACTTTTTACGGTGATCCTTTCCATTAAGGCAATTTGTGAAAGTATTTAAAGGAAATTTAGATGTTTATTTTAACGATCCTTTATCCTAGAGCAAAAATGAAAGGATAACTTGGTTTATTTTATTATTATTATTATTATTATTATTATTATTATTATATTTGTTATTCTACAAATTCAAAGTTGGAGTTACTTTAGAATTTAATTTAGAAATTTTGGATGAAAAGATTTCCCCTTTTTTTTTAAAAAAAAAGGGTTTGGTCAAAGAAAGCCAAGGCCATTTAAGCTAATTTGACCAATCAAAGCCAATTGAAAAAAAGATGCTTCAATCATTTTTTCCTTTGGCCACACTATCCTTATCATCTTTATTTCTTATTCTTTTAATTTCAAAACACTCTTTTTCTCCCTTTCTCTATACACCCCTTCCTTCTCAAGCATTCTCCCTCTTTATATGCTTTAAGGCTTAATAAACACTAATTTTAGGCTTAATTTTTCATGTAAGGGTTGAGTTTTGTCACTGAAAATTGTGATTTTTGTTAGATTCTTGGATTGTTTATTAGTATAGCGAGAGAAGATATGTTGTCAGTGCACAGTGGATTTCAACCTCAGATTGGCATATGAAGGGCATGGATGGATAGATTGACTCAAAAGGAGTTGACTAGTAAGGCTTGGGGTGGCAATGACCACCAAAAATGGCTTATGCACTAGAAAAGACAACAAGGGCAGTTTTGGTTTTTTTGTTGATGCACGCATTTTCAAGCTACTTGCTAATGCATGGCCTATGGAAAGGTGTAGATCAGTGAATGATGACATTAGTGTTGGTATCAACCCATTTTCTAGCAATGATGGTCGACATCGGTAAGCTTTCAACAAACATCTAGCAACTACTTTGAGGCAAATTATAACTTTGAGGTGCTTTTTTGGGTCTCTTTTACATTTTTTTTTATTTATTATTGATTTCTTGTTTTGGTACTCATCTATTGTTGTTTGTGTGAAAAAAGGTTCTCAATTTTTTTTTAAGGATTGGAAAAATAAAGAATGGTGTTTGTGTGACAATAGGTGGTGGATTTGAAATGGAAACATTTTTTTGGATAGGTTGGTGTTGTTGGACTCAAGTTTAGGTTAGACTTAATGGTAAGGAATGTATTTGCCAATTTAACCTGGTTTAATTGGGTTTGACCAAGTTAAGTTAGGTTTGACTCAATCAACTTAGGTTTGTTTAAGTTAAGGCAATTTAATTGAGTTTGATTCACCAATTTTTGTTTTCTGTCTTACTTTTGGTTTATTTTTGTCCTTTCTATGTTTATTTCATTTCACTTTTTCTATTTATACAAATTGTTCTTTTTTTTTATTGCATCACTTGACTAGTTTTAATTTACAAATTGTTTACTTTTCCTAATTTTACACACTAGCAAGGATAATGTTATATTATAATGCTTTAAATTTGACTTCATACTTGAAATACAATATTAACCTACTTTTTAAGGTTGTCCTTTGTTATTTGGTGAGGTTGAGGTGCACTAATGGATCTAAATTTGATTATAACGGACTGAAAATGCTTTTTAAGTGGCTTTTATGATGATAACAACAACTATTTTGGCAAGATGAATAGTTTTTTCATCTTTGGCTATAACTTCAAATATTGTTTTGTGTTTTCCATGTAGTAATTTATAACAGTGATTGTTTACCAATGTATTTATAAGCTCTTAGCAATCTACCTCTTGTCTACTTGCAAAACTATGTGGGTTAGAGTGCTTTTTGGTGTGATTTAGGTGCTTCTTATGTGTTTGTATCTATGCTATTTTTTTCAAGAGTTTAGGAATGTGACCCATTTTATAGCTCCTCTAAGTAGCTAAAAGCTACCATGTGATTGGCTAGTTGAGAATAGATTCTTCCATCATTACTTCCTTATATCACTATTTGAAGATAAGTATAAAGTGTTAATTATTACGTCTAGTTAGTTAAAGATGACTTGGATAAATGTTTGGCTTCATTTAGTCCTATTCTAACTTCTTGTTGACATTTGTTTAATGATTCTGGCTTTAAGGACTTATGGGCTAAGTAAGGTTTTCTTGAAGATAGACTTAAAATTTTATGGGAATGATGAACTGTTGGAATGGTAAAGGTTATTGTATAGGGTCTTGATAGGGTGCAAAAATGTATTGTACACTATCATGATTGGTTGGCCCATTATATTCTTTAATTACAAAAACGATGTTTCATAATCTCAAAAACATTAAAAATTATATGGTCATCATGTATTTTAAGACTAAGCTCTCCTTATTGCACATCAATGATAGCTCTCGCAATAGTAAGGAATGGTCTTCCTAGAACCAAAAGCAACTCAAAGTCTTTCTTTGTAGCAAGTATAATGAAATTCACCAAGAAGATGAATTTGTCAACATTTAGTAAGACATCCTCCACCATTTCTTTTGGATATTTTAAAAATTATTTTTAATATTATAACTAGTATTTAATTAAAATTAAAATATCTTAATTGGATTAAAATTGAATAATTAATTATAATTAGATTTTTTATTTTATTAAAAAATTATTTTCTAATGCAATTAGGACTTTTATTTGAAATATTATGTCTAATTGAACAATGAAATCAAATAGGATTATAAAACTTATTTGAAAGCAAATTTGAATATTGATTCTTAATTTGATTTGGATATTCAATTGCAATAAGAATCTTGATGGAAGGATTAAATCTTAATTTGATTTAGGAAAATATGGACACAATGTCGACCATATAACATTTACTTTTAACTAACCATAACTTTTGAACTATAAGTAATTATGGGTCTCATAAGATATTAGCAAAATGTTAGTTCCAAGCTCTTTAGCAATGTTGTAACGATATACAAATTCAAGAATCCATACATCCAATGCTTAAATTCAAATGTTTAGAATATTTTTGAGCAATCAATCATAACAGCTTCTCTAATCGATATCTTGTAACTAAAATATCCCACATGTAGAAAGTTAATTAAACTTTCTCTTAGCTATCTTCTACCTCAACAATCATTTAATTTAGAGGTTTGAAGCAAAACTATACTTGAAATATCAAACAATATTTAGTTTGTTACGAGACATATTGGTTTTAGTTTTCTATTTGAGAAAGAATTTTCTTTAGGAAAAACTTTAAATTTTGTTAGGACAGAGAAGAGAGTAGAAAATAAGAAAGGCCATGTACTACCATTGCAAAGTAAATTATGTTAAGTTAAATCAAATACACTTTCCATTTGTTACATTAAGAAGTTTCTCAAATATTACACTTTTTAATTAACAACTTCAATATCACATTCATAAGAAATTTTGCATTAAATACTTTGGCAGTTTTCAAATTTGTCTACATTAAATACTATACAGATTTTTGTATGTATTGGCATTGTTGACAATCAAAAAGTCTTACCATGGGGGTGTTTGGTTTATCTTTTCAAACATGTCAATTATTGTAGAACTGTTAACAATAGCACACGATATGGTTGATGGAAAGTTTTTTCGATTAGTAATGGACAATTAATTTAATTGATTAGTAATTCATTGACCAAGTTACCCTAATATATAATACTTAATTTTTGGGAGCTAAATAGTAAAATGATAAATGAATGACTTTGTGAATGAAGAAATTTAGTATAATATAAATATCAATATCATGTCTTCATAAACGTTACAATAAATAGCATTTAAAGAAGGCATTTATGACCAAATTGCCTTATTAAAGAACCAAAATATTTAGTAATATTAAATGATCATAAAAGCTTTGGATTACCATATGAAAATATCTGACAGGAGTCTAAAAGACCAATTTGTAATTGATGAAATTCAACAACTATAGTATACCCAAACATTAGCCAGGCACGTTCTATTTAAGGAGGCACATTCTCTTGTCATTACATCCATTCCATACACTAGAAAAGAAAAGGCAAAAACAAAGAGAAGGTAACAAGATGGGTTCTAGCAACATTGCTCGTGCAACAAAATCTATTTTTTGTGGGCTTTTATGCATCGGAATTCTCATGAATATAGGTGAGAGAGAAGAAGAGTTAACATTGTCAAAAAAGAAAAAATACACTTTGCTTCGTTGGTATCTTCTATTAATACATTCTAGGTTTTTCTGCAACAAATTATGTTGTTTTGTCTGAATTAATTATACTTGATTTTGGCTGTAGATTACACTAGTGCAGAACTTCCCCCGACCTTGAAAAACGAGGGGCTATGTGCATTTCTGAGAAACTGCGAGCGATATTGCTACAGGCACCAATTTCTTTTTGGTGGATATTGCGGACTATACGAGGGGCTTTGCTTATGCCTTTGTAATACCGGCGTCAATGACATCCCAGCCGGAGGTTCATATCCCCCTAAGTGCATTCCATAATGCAAGTGTGAGTCGTTGTACTAGCAACCTGGAGTTTGCCTATAAAGAATTTTCGTCGTAAAAAATAATTCTATATATTTCTCCAGCCCTTTTGTGATAATTGTGCGAACATTTTAAGCTGAGCAGGATTACAGCTTTTACAATTTCTAACTATTGATCAGGCTTCTATCCTATTCCTAGTGTATCTTATTAGTTGGCCGTATATTTTTTCCCTTGCTCGCTTGAAGGACTAAAATCACAACCGTAAAGATTTCAAATAGACAAGGAAATTAAAACACGAAAAGTAAGTACCTTTAGGCCAGTAGACTTCTATCAGATGCTAGTAACTGTTTCCATTTTCGCTTGTTAATACGGCGCGAACTCACCAGACTCCTCTTACAAATAAGAGTGCAAGAAATAATTTCATCATAAAGTGTTTACATCAATAAAACTAACAATGAATATTCTTACCAAAACTATACAATTCTATGTATGGTTCTCTCTTAATATCTAACAAGTGATGTGCTCTTCTATAGGTAAGTTATATGTAACGGGTGTATCAAAATAATAAGTTGATTTTTAAGTACGATTCAGACTCCTATATTAGATAAAAAGAGAAAGATATTAGGTTTTATAAATATAAGTGCTATACACCTAATAAGCTGCTGACCCACAATGATTAGGTTTTTAATTCATCCATAGTACAAGTCAGTGTTATTATCCATCCATCAGGTTATATCACTGGTTCTAATGGTTTCCGTCCATCCGACCAAACGGTGCGGTAAATTTATTATGAAAATATCCTACCAAAAACTAAATTGCAAATTTTTAGAAGTCATAATATATTTGTTAATTTGTACAAAATTATAATTGTTTTAGATACTAACCCTCTAATTTA
Organism: Bruguiera sexangula; assembly: GCA_020141445.1. NCBI lineage: Eukaryota > Viridiplantae > Streptophyta > Magnoliopsida > Malpighiales > Rhizophoraceae > Bruguiera > Bruguiera sexangula. The sequence goes on from JAHLGP010020637.1 coordinate 4,204,967, forward strand.
ACAAGATATGTTGTACTAGTTTTAATCCAGCTAGCTATTCCGCGCAAAACACAAAACCAAGCTTAGGTACACATGCAATATGTATTTGATGCTAAACTTGACCCGATGCAGGTTTGAATCAGAACCTAATTGAGGTCGAACCAAAACCAAGAACTGGACTGACATCCTCTATTTAGGCTAAAACTGCCACTGAGGAGGGTCTCAATTCGATCAAAGTTCGGGATTTTCAGGAACCATACCAGTAAAAGAACTATACCAAACCCTTTCCGTCAGAATCATAACCGCCAATTCTAACCAGAAATTGGACCAGACTAGGGCCTCTTAGTTATTTATGATATCATCATATGCAATTTAATTAAGAATATCTGTGCACTATTTCCTTAAGCCAAAAATAAAAAAAAACTTGTGCACTGGAAAATTGATAAGGACATAGGTACGACAGTTGAACTATATTTCAATTACGAATAGCACGATTAAGAGTCTGCCATTATTAGCATATGTGTACATGTATCTATATCTATATACAATATTAAGAGAATTCTTGATAGAATCAACTCTCAAAATCAATATCTCTTAAAATTAATCTCAATATTTATCTCTAAATCAATTAAAGTTTAATCAATAGTGTAGTAGCAAAGACCTCACCTAGAATCTCTCAACCACTTCAGCCCCCCCCTCTCCTAAAATACAATCCTAATTCTCCCAATACGCAAGAACAACTTAATTCTGAAGTCATACCTTTTTCTTTCTTTTGCATTTTCATTATTATGTAATATTGATTCTGAAGTCAAGCCATGGCCGCTCTTAGTACTTGTAGACTATGCAAAATGCGTCTTCCGGTAATACATTGGTCACCCATGCTCTGTATTGCGTTAGGTTCTGCCGAAGGGCTTGCTTACTTTCATGAGAATAGTAAGAATTCCATTGTCTCCTCTCTCCCTCTTCTTACATGTCATACATATTTATCTCTCACATCGCTTTATATTAAAAAACTTTGTGCAGGCCATCGTTGGACTATCCATCGTGATATCAAATCTACTAATATTCTTCTTGACTCCAACTTTGAAGCCACGGTACCTTTCCTTAATACGACCATTCTTCATTTTAACAAATTTTATTTCCTTTATATTGCAACGTAATTGCACAAGCTAATTGATCATCCTCCACGCTCCTTAGTCAGGTTACTAAGTTCGGATTGGTTACTACACCATAAAGTATTTATAGTAGTGGTTGGAAACTGCTACTTAAATGCCTAAAAAAACTGCCTAATGTCTAAGATAGCGGTTTTCTGACCACGACATTATATAGGTACTGCAATAGCCTTTATTGCAATGGTTTTAAAGATTATTGCACTGAAAATAAAACGGCTGCAATAAATTCCATGCATACAAGTGGCCAATTCTTTGACTTTATCTTCCATTCTTTATATTTTCAACCTATTTTACATTTGTATGCTTGCATTGAGGTAAGAAAATGGATGTTATATGCTCGATATGCATGTATGCTTGCAGTTTGCACTTTTCCTTTCCTTCTCCTTCTCCTTCTTCCCTCTTCTTGGCTTGCTTCTTCTCGTACTAGCCCAACACCATCCCTATACTACAAACTAGTAGCATCACCATACAAATAAGGCAAACCAACCATAAAATTCGTTTGAATCTCCCGATCAATGGCCTTCTCCAGCAAAGACCAATGACCCCACATCTCCATTCCAACTTGGTTTATCTTTGTTTACAATATATAAAAGCATTTCATATCCCTCTACCATTGTTTGAAACAAAAACCAATAAGGAGACCACAATAGTAGCATTAATACGAGTAGCTTATGTTACCTACGTTAATAACCGTTAACAAATGCCCGCCATAACATTCCAGCCATAAAATCACCCTCAATCTTCCACCACAAACTATAAGAAACCGAAAAAGGAACTTCTTTCATCAACTACTCTGACATCATTGGCAACCTATAGCCACCACATGCCAATGCAACATATCATCATCTAACCAACCTTCCCTACACACAATGCACAAGTAAATGATGAGATTTAGCACCAAGTTAGGCCAACAACAGTACACAACAAATCCTAACTCAGTAGAACAGATAGGCCTCTCCTCACAACCTTGTTGTTCACCCAAAAAGAAAACTCTCAAAAACCAAAGCGCATAATTGCCCTAGTAGGCAATTACTAAATATGCATAATTAACATAATAGCCTCAAGCCATCAATTTGTGATAGTCAAACATATAGCCTTCAAGCAAATAGAACAAGCCAACAAACTTAATAACCTTAGCTTCACCACGAAAACCACTTAGCCTTCCTATTACCATCTTAGCAAGACAATTTGCAAAATGATTGGCATCATGTCGTGGATGAACAAAAGAGATGGATTAAACCTAATTTTATTACTCAAACCATTAAAGCGTAGAGTTGGGCACACACATTATAGGGATTTTGGATGTCTGTTGATGAGTGCTAACATTAGTTTAGCAAGATGCAAAATCAAACACTAATCATAACTAACATATTTTACTCCTTCAGAAGCATGTTTTGTTGGTTATCTCATAATTTCAGCATCTAGAAAGTACACAAAATAAGGCTAAATTCATAAAAGAAACCAAGTAAGCTTAAGTCAGGCATAAATACCCCCCCCACAAAGCCACCATGAATTATTATCGTTACTTTCAAATTTGGAACTCTATATTTAATTGTTAAAAGAGCGCATATTGGGAATAACCAACAATCAGAATCTTAAATTAATCACAATCTACGTGAAGTCACATGATGCACTAACTCTTTTTTCAATTCCTACTCTTATTTCTGCTATATTTGACAGCATGCTGTCTACAGAATTGTTTTATCCATTATGGTCATTCTTCAAACAATGCAGCAAAGGAATTCTATCCACAAGAATCCAGTTCACTTGCATTAGAATTATGAACACATAACTTCTTTAACCTTTGTATATACCCTTTGACACCACTAAAATCTTCTCTATACAATCTAATTGGCTAGTTCTTATGTAGATTGAACATTCTCAAACTCTAATATTGTGATATTCAATAACTCCTCCTTGGTTTTTAAGAGAGGATACTTTTGGAGAATTGTATCTTCTTGTAGAACAATTTCAAATAAATAATACTTCACTTTTAAAATCTAGCAACAAATGAATTTACCGAGTTGTTGCTACTAAGGAAGGAATTTGAAGTAACTAATGATATTTTTCATAAACATTATCGATGAATATACATGTCAAGTAATTTAGACTAACATCAATGAAACCAAACAAGTAGAAATGGAAATAGTGCATACAACTAATAATATGTATAAGAAAGCACTATTGAATTAATTGAAGGAACAAAAGAAACTAATAATTTATGGAAGTCAATTATAGAATGGCTCACAAATAGGGGCTCAATGAATTGATTCATCATTATTGAAAGCAAAAAAAAAAAATTTCATCAATCTTGAGAGCAAAAGGTAGGCTTGAAAAATAAATACCTGATTTTTAGTAGTCAATCAAGAAAAGTGAATAACATTAAGAACTAAGAGAGCATAAAGAATTAGAGCAAGGATGTATTGGTAATGAGAGATAGGCGAAAAATGGGTTGTTGTTGGGGGAGACAAAAGAGAAGGGTAGTGAGATTTTGGGTAATAGTGAGATCTTTTTTTTTTAAGTAAATTAAGGATTTTGATAGTTTTTTCAACCTTAACATTTTTATCTTCTAAAATTATGGAGCTAATTGAGTTTTTCTCACTTTTATCAATATTTATATGTTATATATAGATTTTACTCCATTTCCACTAACAAACTTGCAGCTTCTTGAAAAGTCCTCAATTTAACATAGTTTGAATTAACCATACTAAAAGATTTTGAGTAATATGATACCAGCTGTTAGATAGAGCAATATAAAATATCAATTTGGCCAACATTTCGTATGTCTCTTAGATTGGTTATGATCTCTATCATTTTTCTTTCATTTAGTCAACATTCTTATTTTTAGTTTATATGTCAATCAAATTCTAACTAAACATCTATTTGCTTAAGTAAAATCCTACCTTTATTTATAAAACAAGGTAGAAACTTTGTATTAATCTACTAATGACTAGAATTATGTGTATATAGAATAGAAAACATTAAGGAAAAAGAATTATGGTTTTTTTTTTTTGTTAGTTCCTAGTAGTCTAATATAAGCAATTCCTACACTGCTTAGAGTATATCATAATATCATTAAGCTTTGTGTTATAACATTCATCCAACAATATGTTACTCTTCTAAGTTGTATTCATTACAAATTATTACACCTATTGAAAATATTAAATTACTTTTATGTTGTGTAAATAATTTGTAGTGAAAGGGGCAATAACATCACTTATCTAGAAAATGCTTCTTTCTTCTTCTATCAAACTTTATGGAGTTTGTTGACCCAAAAGTGGGATCAGAATTGAATGAGGAATTCATTAAAATGGTTGAAGTAGCATTGTTATGCACTAATCTATCACCTACATTTAAGCCAACAATGTCTATAATATTGAGTATGCTTAAAGGTCAAGTAGTGTTTCATAAATTGCTTATAGCCCCACCATTTATGTGATGAAAAGAGGTCTATGTCCTTAAGAAATCAATTTGATAAAATTTTGAATCTATTAGAAAGTGAAAGCCAATCTCTAATTAGTACTACATAAACAATATTGATTGGTTTCTCACACACATATGGACATTTAGTTATTCTTTTCTTAAAGTAATGCAATATGTTATATTGCTACCAATGAGGAGAACTATTGGCACTACCAAAGTTGTTGAAAATTTGACATAACCTAATAGTAAGCTCCTTACTCCACCCAATCTTTCAAAGCAACTAAGTACAACTAGTATCCATTGTTATTCTTATAGAGAGATCAATCATCATGCTAGCAATTGTCGATTCAATAAAAATCGACCAGCCAAAAAAGTTTTCTTGGTGGATAATGAGTCCAATGATGATGAGGAGGAGCTACACAAAGAACAGTCAAAAGATGGTGAAGTTAGGACAGAAAATGAATAAAATTGTACAAGCTGATTTTGGTGAGTTTCTCATGGTTAAAAAGATTTTTCTCACTCCCAAAGATGACACCAAAAATAGATGGTTGTACACTAATATTTTTCAATCAGCCTACACCATTTTAGAGAAGATATGTTAATTGATTATTGACTGTATTTACTACGAAAACGTAATTTTTGAAGTAGCAATAAGTAAGTTAAAATTGAAGTTAAAGGTGCACCCGATAACTTACAAAATGTTGTCGTTAAAGAAGGGTACTGAAGTAACTATTTTCAAACGATGTCTTGTCAATCTTTCTATCAACTCTATTTATTTTGACAAAATATGTTGCGATTTTCTGCCTAAAGATGCTAGTCATATTATTCTTCGTCGACTATGGCAATTTGATAGGAAGATTATCTATAATAACTATTGTAATACATATTCTTTCAAATATAATGGGAAGAAGATTACTTTAGCGCCTAGTAAAGAACCTCTCAAAACTCCTTTTGTTGAGAATTCCTTATCTCCGACTTTGTTAACAATGAAAGATGTGAAGGGTGTCATGAAGGGGATTAGTATTGTATATGTCTTGCTTAGCAAAATTGATGTGGTTATATCTTCTAAGTCTTGTCAAGTGCAGCCTCTTTTGGAAGAATTTAATGATATCTTTCTAGAAAAATTACCATCAAGTCTTTCTCTTATAAGAGACATTCAACATCAAATTGATTTGATACCTAAAGCTTCACTACCTAATCTAACTCATTATCGAATGAGTCCAATGAAACATAAAGAATTACAATGGAAAATTATAGAACTTTTAAATAAGGGTTTCAAAAGGGAAAGCCTTAGTCTATATGTTGTTCCAACCCTCTTGGTGCCTAAGAAAATTGGCAGTTGAAAAATGTGTGTTGATAGTTGGGCAATCAATAAGATCACCATCAAATACTAGTTTTAAATTCTCCATCTTGTTTTAGATTAACTCTCTAGTGTGACTATCTTCTCAAAGTTGGATTTAAAGAGTGGATATCACCAAATTAGAATTAAGCTTGGAGATGAATGAAAGACCACATTCAAAACTGAAGATGGACTATTTGAGTGGCTAAACATACCATTCAAGTTGTCTAATGCGTTGTCCACATTCATGAGGTTCATGAATAAGGTTTTTAAGCTATTTCTTGAGAATTTGTTATGGTTATGATAGGTTTTCGAAGACGACATGTTTCATTTCTTGTCGTAGAACTATGGATGCCTTATGAATTGTTGACTTATTCTTCAAAGAAGTCTACAACTTGCATGGCATTCCTATGACTATTACTTTTGATTGTAACAAAAGTTCCTTAGTCACTTTTGATAACAATTATAAAAGAATATTGGTACTAAGTTGCAATATAATACTAACTTTCACCTACAAATGAATAGACAAAATAAAATTGTCAATAGGTCCTTGGGCAATATATTGAGGACTTTGATTGATGATAACTCTCACTCTTAGGAGACACAATTGTTACTTGGGGAATTTGCTTATAATTATTTGTTGAACCATACTATTGGACATAGTCCTTTTGTGACTGTATATGATGGTCTACCAAAGACTGCTTTTGATTTTACACCAATTCCTTTGCTAAAAAAATCATCAATAAGTTAGATGATATTGTTTCTCAAATAAGAATAATCCATGAAAAAGTGCATCAAAGTTTTGAGAGCAAGGCCAAGTCTTATAAAAGGAATGTTAACAAACGGTGACATGAAATTATCTTTGAACTTAGAGGTTGTTTTTGGGCTTATTTACCACTAAAGTGTCATCTTATTAGAAGCCACAATAATCTTAATGATCGACAGCTTGGACCACTTGATGTTCTTAAGTGCATCAATCCTAATGCATATCGACTGAAGTTTTCTTCTCATAAGAAGATACATGATGTATTCAATATGCATCATTTAATATCTTATTGAGGTGATTTTTCTAATAATAATGATTCGAATTTAAGGATGAATTCTTCTAAAGAAAGGGAGAATGATGTAACCCACATCACTGCATCTCTCACCAACAAGCCCTCATCAGCAAGTTGCACAACATTCACTTAACCAAGAAGATTAGTTCACATTCAAACTCATTGGTATTCTAGACAAGTCCATAACCAATAAGATTCTTTCCATAACCAACAAGATTCTCATTGTTAACTTTGTCATTTCCTATATATTAAAAATATTTTGTTTTGATAATCTTTCTTTATTTGCTCCTAGTTCCTAAGTTTGATTTAAGTTATGAGAAATATTGAAAATATTCTATTTTGATAATTTTTCTTTATTAGCTCCTTGTTTTTTTAGCTTAATTTGAGTTTTTTTATTATCTTTTGTTTTACTTTAAAAGAAAATCAATATTATATAGAAAACAAACTTGATTAAATGAATGAAATTGCCTTAGGCATTTAGGCATTCTTTTGAATCTTGAAAAGTCTATACCAATGAAAATATAGAAAAGTTTTTATTTTGTCCTTGAAGAGTCAAAGTTTTTCAAAGTTTACATCCTTAAAAAGTTATAGTCATCAATCTAGAAGAATTGGTACTCCACCAACTTCATTGGAAGTTTAAAAGAGCAACAATTAAACTCTCTTCTCATTTTCATATTTTGATCTATTTTGTTTTGTTCACTTCTTCCCCCAAATTGATAATTCTGCAGTGTTTATCTGCAAAAACTCAAAATATGAAAATTGTAAATCTACAAGTTATTGTTAGTTTACAATTGGAATCACTCAATTCCAACCTATTGATTGAGAGATACTGTCATTTTCTTGATAACAAGCAAAATTAAACCTTTTACTCAAATTTCTACAAGTCATTCTTCTGATCTTATATTTAATTTTTGACTTAATCTCCAAGTCTTTGGCTACGTCACTCCTACCTGCATTTTGTCACCAGAACCAAAATCAAACACAAATAACTTAAATTAATCAAATTGAACTAGTAAATAAATAAATAAACCAAAAATGAAATTATCATACTATTATTAAGGAACTAGGTTGGTTCCAAAAAAAAAAAAGGATTAGACCAAGAACGTTAGAGAGAGGGATAAAGACAGACCAAAAACGTGGGCAATAGAAATATTAAATTGGACTTTAATATTTTTTTTTTTAAAGAAAGCGGTGGCCTTGTGAAAAGGCCTTGAGAGATCTGATTTATACTTTACCAAAAACTGGCAATAAATTCCTACACACAGACAAAAGGAACTGTAAATCAGTCATTTGAAATTTGAGAAAGACACAAACTCATTTAAAGGAGAAAACCTAGGGAAGAAAGGAAACTACCACAAGCAAAGAGAAAAAAACAAAAAAGCAACGAAGTGAAGGTCTTGATCATTGGGTAAAAGATAAATTAGAGTTGGGAAAGATTACAATAAAACAACGTCGCATCATCTTTTTATTTTTTTTTTTTACTTTAATATTTTTTGTTATTAACTTTTTTTAAAAACCATAAAGTGCTACAAAAAATATATAAAACAGTTACCCGTATTGATATATAGGCAGTAGTTGTAAACTGTTGCAACAAAATACGTTGTATATATGCATAAGATATGTGACCCTTTTATAACCGTTGTTTACATGTGCAATGGTTATTAAGTGCTGCAACTCACCATTATTTACAACTTTTTATGGCATCATTCTTTAACTGCTGTAATATTAACTGTCGTTTAAGAGACATGTCTGGTATGATTTTAAAAATTGTTGTATAAAAACCACTGCATAAATGTGCAAATTATTCTACTCAGGGGTTTAAACTGCTACATTAGAACTTAAAGGCAGTGGTTTAAAACCACTGCAACAAGACTACTGGCATAGAATCGTTCCGGTATAGCGATAAAAGTTCATGTGCGACTCTTTTGGCTTTATTACTATTAAACCTAGGACATTAGTTTGAGAACTTTTGCTTTTAATTGCCTCTATTTAGAATTTAGTTTATCCATATTATCTCAATCTCTTTTTGTTTTTGCTTTGAGTAATTAGATTGGCTATGCTTTTATAATTGCATTATATTGTAATGTCATAGACGTATTATATTTTGAATACGTTATATTGTAATGTCACAAATATATTATATCTTAGATACGTTAAGTACAACTCCACCTCAACATCCTATATCAAATAGAAAAAAGGAATTTTTAATCATATAAATATAAGTATTATATATTCTAATAAATTGTCTTTTAGAGAAAAAATGACGTATAATATTAAAATCTCATGTCATAATTTTTTTTGATTTCCGAGAATTTGAAAGAATAAGAGTTAATTATAACTAAAATTTGAAATTTAAACTCCACATCAAACCTCAAATTTTATGCTCGGTGGCCCCTAAGCTAATCTAAAATTGGTATAATTTACAATTGGATGAACATTCCACTGCCTATTACTTACTCCTCATATTGACAAACAGTATTTAGTTTCCCAAAATTTTGAAATATTAAATATAAAACAGAAATTAGAGTCCTACGGAATACTTATGAATAACTACACCATTGTGAAAATTACTCTGTTGTGAGTTCACCGTCCAAAACCGAAAGTTTGGGAGCCACTGGGATGCACATCCTTTTATTTCCACCTTTTCTCCCTTTGCAATTTTTACCTGTCTACATAATATGAAGAACTAGAATTATAAAATGCTTCTCAAATAAAACATGATTTAAGTGCTCGTATGTGTCCTTTTTGCCGGTTGAATGTCAGCAAATATAACAGACAAATAACTATGTCATCAGCACGTACAGGAATATGTGCTGCCCCTCAAGAACTTTCTCTTAACAGGCATGATCCTTACCGTGTGAAATTAAACTAAAGCTTTGTAATCTGGGCCAGCTGTAAATTGCATTGTGCATGCGAGGATATATTGCACTGGAAATACTGCAGTTGATCCGCAATTAGCCAGCCACTTAGCCAGTACGATGTTTTTAGCAATCCAGGTTTTAATTCAAATATCTATCCTCGTAAATCTTAATTATCCCATTGAATTTTTATTGGCCGTGGTCGGGAATTAGATGGTTGTCACAAAGCCGGTTGCAGTGTCCCCGACACAATGGGTGGTGGAATCCATGTGTTGAACAGCGAACATTATGCCTTCTGGAATGATGGCATAGCCATCGGCGCACTTCGTGCTGTGAAAAAAGACATTGTGGTGTTTTGTGCTTCAGGCAATCTTGGGCCGACAAACAAACACCTTTCCCTGGGTTATCACAGTTGCTGCTAGCAGTGTGGACTGCATGTTCGTGGGGCCTGTAATATTCTCTTGGTAATGATGTGCTGGTTTTGCTTAATTTGCCTGTGGGTGCATTCGTGGTGCGGTTTTAGGGAATAACACTCACACCAAACAAGGTTGATAAAATGCATCCGTTAGGGTATGCAGCAGATGTTGTTGGCCCTCATGTCCTGCCGAATGAAGCAAGGTATTCTTTTTCTAATAACTCGAGAAGCTGCTCTTACCTATTGGCTTCTTGAGATTGCATAATACAATTGTCAATGCAGCCAATGCCTCCCCAATTCCCTTTCGCCTGAAAAAGTCCAGGTGGGTAAGATTCTTCAAAGTCATTGAAGTGAAAAGAGCTGGTGGTGCTGGTTTCATCCTAGGAAGCTGCCCTGCAATGCTTGACGAATCACCTATAGAACCTCATGTTCCTCCTGCAACTTCAGTGATGTATAAGGATGCAATGCAAATTATTGAGTACATCAACTCTGGCAGGAACCCAATGGCTAGCCTTGGAGAAGCAAGTACTGTACTAAACTACAAACAAGCGCCATACATGGCTGAATTCTCTAGTAGAGGTCCGAGTGTGCTAGATCCTACCATTCTCAAAGTAGTAATAATAATCTTTTTTCATTAAGGTGCAGTAGCTGTCTATCATGCTCCTACTGGTAAAAATTTTCAACCAACAGCCCAACATTGCAGCAGCTGGAGTAAGTATACTGGCAGCATGAGTGAAGCATCGCCCCCAACAAAGCTGTCAGCAGATCATAGGTCTGTTGACTATAACATCGATCCAGGAATTTCTATGGCATGCCCTCATGTTTCTGCCGCAGCTGCACTTATCAGAGCCATACACCCCAATTGGAATACCACTGCTGTAAAATCTGCTCTCATGACCAGAGGTATATACTACACCTGAATATCCTCATGTGTCATTTTTTACAAAATGCCAACCTATTATTTGTAATGCTTTTCACATTGTCAATTGCAGCCTAGAAGAAGAACAATCTTGGCCATTGGATAACTGACCTGTACGGCAATATTTCAACTACCTTCCAATTCGGGTCTGGCCAGTTCCAGCTATCAAAGGCAGCAGATCCTGGCCTACTATATGATGCATCGTATATTGATTACATTCTCTACCTCTGTGGTTACGGAAAAAATGCTGACCCAAATTCAATGTCCAAAAGTATCTCCACCAAAAGATAATCTCAATCATCCATCAATAACAATTCCTAAACTCAATGGCACTTTACTCGTTAAGAGGACTGTCACAAATGTTAGTGCTCCAAAAAGCGTGTACTTCTGTAATTCCAGACCACACTTTAGGGATCTCCATTAGGGCCTCACCAAGTATTCTGTACTTTGATCAAGTTGGACAAAAGAAAGACTTCACCATAACAGTCAGAGCAACAGATCCTATCAAGGGAAAAGAATATTACAAGGATGAGTATGGCTTCGGCTGGTACACTTGGACAGAGTTAACAAGCCCTATCCCAATATCTTTGGCATAGGTTCTTACAGTCATTTTGTTTTATCTCTTCTCCCTCTTCTTCAACCCAAAATGCAAATTAAGTGCGCAGCAGATTAGGAAAAGGAAGATAGACCATTGAATAATAGCAGGAATTGTGTTTATGTACTTGATAATCGATAGCCTCATGAGCTTTTAACCCATCCTTTTCTTTTCCTTCTCAATCCTTTAATTTAGGCCAAAGCTAGATATTCTTTTTCCAGAAAAACAATTTGGTCCTCTGAAGCACACTAGCGATGCTAAAAATAAAAATAGTGCAAAGCTTTTAGAAGCTCGAAGAACTTCTCAACTAAGATGCACATCACAAAGTAACCTCTTTCAAAGCTACTTTAGCTGTTTCCATCTGGCAATGCTAGTTTCAGAATGCGCGACCTTGCGGGGTGATGTTAAAATACTAAGTGTTCACAATGCACAAACACCTTACACGATGCTTGATCAGATGACCACATACTATGATCATCTAGCCAAATGGTTGAAGAAACATCGCATTTGTTTATATATTATTATGTTCTTGCATTCTATTTGTGTTAGCCAGAAGGTGAGCATCTTTCACCATTGTTCGAACAAAGAGTCAGGTGGCTGACTTCAAACTAGGAAACTTGGAATTTCACCTTTCAAGACATCAGTGGTCCTTTCAAATCGCTTGGCTGCCCGTTTAGGTGCTTAAAGTGAGAGAATATGTAGGTGAACAAAAGAAAATCAAAGTTATGCTATCCTAGAATCTCATTGAGTAATCAAGCTAGAGACCACGGACTGAAAATTTTGATGTTAGAAATCCATCTATCTCATTATAATCATCCAATGAAACACCAGCTTTTTTCTTACATACAGTGAAGCTTACAGCATTTTAGAACTAATAATCAAGCAATGGATCTCAGAAAAGGGGACTTGTACCAAACTTCAAATTTGCAGACCAAAATATGCCTCATTTGAAGACCCAGAAACTCATTTAGACAATCAGCAGCTGCCTTGCCCATACTGCTGAAGTTGATAGCTACAACCACCAATTCTCACATGGCAACCCTTGGTGACACTTGCATGCTCCTTTAGACAATCAAACCCACGCACAAGTTTCAAATTGCATGCTCCTTAATGCTGATAACTGTAAAAGTGACACTTTCCAACCAAATGGCATGCCTCAACTGATGATTCATGGTAATGATTCAGAAATCAAGTTTTGATTAGATTGTCCTTGATGCCAGTATATGCCAATATTATTGACCAAACCATCATCCTTCATTCCATCCATTTCTTCTAACTCTAATTCTTTCACCGTTAAAGTGGATATATTTCCATTTGGAAAGGTGCTTTTGAAGAACTAAATCTTTCTTCTCATCTTGCCCTAGTTTCCTAAAGGCACGTGCTACTCTCCTGACTGTATCTTCATCTGGTCTTATGCCCAATTCCTCCATGTCAGCAAACACCTGGGCATCTCAAAAACAGAAGCTCAATTTACTGCATAGCAATTGCTGTTATACACGTTGTAGTTCCTATATAAACACAAGCTTTAAAGGAAATGAAAGTGAAAAGGGTAAAACAGACAGGATAAGTTTTGTTAGTACCTCTATTATCCCACCTTCCATGCCGTGATGGTCATACAAAGAGATCATCCTTGAAAACAATCGCCTGGAAATGGAGCGTGTGTGCGTATGCAAAATCATGTTCCATAATGACTGTGCCTCGTCCACCCTATCATCCATATCAAATGCCAGTATAAGGGTGTCATATGTTCCCATAGTTGCTCCTTGACCTTTGCCCAACATCCACTTTGCTACCTGAGTGTTGCAGAGGATTACAAGCCACAAAAGTAAGTAGCATCCAAAACAGCAGTATTAAGCATTTGCACATGTAGGCTACAATCCCAACCTAAGAGTATGTGCTCGATAAAATCAACATGCAGAGCACAAGTGGGGTAGAATTAAATACACAACACGGTAGTTATTTGTCCAATTGCAAATTCTGCTCATACAAACTTGTATTCTTTACATAGGCACAGAGATCAAAAATGAAAAATCTAAGAGAAGACTCTAGGCATAGCCTATGATGGGCAGTAACAGTTCACATCAATGCAACAATAGATGAGACAACCATAGATCACATTTGATCCAAGAGAAATTACTCATTCTTGTCAGTGTATATTCTGTCATGCCATCACAACAGAAAACTAAACATTTTGTACTTGAATTACACGCAGCCATTGTCTCCTCTTCCTCAATATTCTCAAGGCTTTGGCTGCTGCTATCGATGGAAATTCAGTCTCCCAAGCTGTCCACTTATCTAATGCTCCATAAACAGCCTCTTTCTCGTTGGGAAGCTCAGAGACCTGCCATGTCATGCCAATGTGGCTAATTAATTTCACATGTATAGTGCAAATCTTGGTATCTCCTGTTATAAAAACTGGAATCTGTTGTTCAGATGGTGCTAATTACAATTAAAATGTTCTGTGGATCTTCTTAGTTCAGACAGACTTTGAAGAAATTACCAGGACATTAAACAATAAGAATGATAAATGAGCCTACAATTCTGATAAGGTTCAGAGCCTTTTTCCCAGATCCAGCTGAGTCTCTTTTCTTCCACAAGTGATGTTCTTCCCTTCCTGCCTTCTTTGTTGTCTTCCTGCACATAATTGTTAACACTCCTCAGTGAAGCAGTTGCAGACTAAGTAATACAGCAATAGCTGTGGCTGGTCATAAAAAAGATATGCATAAGCACAGCATTCACTTTGAGACCTAGCACAAATCATTTTAAAACCAGATAAGCAAGATATTTAGAACAAGATGGTGTAACAAAAAATGCTAAGCTGGATATAACTGAAAAAAATGGATGGAAAACTAGGAAGCGAGGGATATCACCTACTCCCATCAGCTGTTGAATGAGGCATGGGTAGTCTGCCTTGATTTCTGAAACACTTGACATGGACAATACTGCTAGCCTGCAAATGAGGGAAGATATTTTTTGAGAGCGGCATTCTCAGAGTTGCAGGCCGATAAAATAAATTTAAAGGAATGGAAAATATTGCCTTGCACTTACCTTTGTGGTAAGGCCAGCAAACCCTTTTCTCCTCTGGAAGAAGGAAATTCTGCAACTTGAAAGAAGAGACAACAATGAGGGAGGGACTTCATTCAACCCCCTCTGAATCAAGAAGTGCACATTAGATTAAGAATCGACTATAATAAAGTGGCATTTGAAACAACAGAATGAAAACCGATTACTGTCTCGTAAGTTACCTGAGATATGCCCTCATGAAAACAGATCAAATTGCTGCAACCAGAAGCCATTGTACTGATCTGCATCTTCAAGCAACATGAAATAAGAGGGACATGTCAAGGCAGACTGTCTAAGTTGACAGAACCTTCAAAAGAACATTAAAAAAAAAAAAATTTAAAATGTAAAGGATTCATTGTTTTGCAACCATATATTATTTCAGATCACGTGTCAGGCCAAATTGGGTCCAGGTC
Organism: Bruguiera sexangula; assembly: GCA_020141445.1. Classification (NCBI taxonomy): domain Eukaryota; kingdom Viridiplantae; phylum Streptophyta; class Magnoliopsida; order Malpighiales; family Rhizophoraceae; genus Bruguiera; species Bruguiera sexangula. The sequence goes on from JAHLGP010020637.1 coordinate 4,220,201, forward strand.
AAACCGAATTACGATCAAATTGGGTTTAGGTCACTTAATTTTTAATACAAAATTAATAAAATGCAATAACAATTTCAATTTCAATAATCAAATCGTCTCAAACTTCACTGGTGCCGCCATCCCATCCACCGTTCCAGACCATAACTTCGAAGTTCAATTTTAGTTTAGGTTCAACTGTTAGCATTTAAACTGTGTCACAGGAACCTTTCGCATTCATATCCCCCAAAAAAAAAAAAAAAAACTCCTATCACTTAAATCAAAAGCACAGATCAATCACACTAGAAGGGAGCGAGGACATTCGTTCAATTCAGTGATTTCTTTCTTTTTTAATGAAAATGCATCGAGGAAATCACAAAATCACACCAAGGGGATTGAAAGGAAGAAAGCATGGTAAGTAGCCGCCAACATGAGCAATTCGATTCTACATTCCACAATCAAATCAAATCAGTTAGCGATGAGATGACGATGACTCTGACCTTTGGGCTATCGTTCCTCTTGCCCCCAGCTCTCCCACGCCTCAAAGTTCTTACTTTTATTTATTTTTGATTCTGGGAAAGACGAAAAGGAAAAGGAGAGAGACGCAGGCAGCAAGTACAAGAAATAAGCTATTGAGGAAGCCTTCGGCGCTCCTCCAGTTCATTCATGGGGAAGGTAAATGGTTAGTTGGTTGAGCTTACGGTGGTGTTGGTCTCCGTGAAGCGAAGTCTACTGATGATTGGGGCTTGTGGGTGTCTTAAATTAATCTTTAGCAGATGCCTGTTTACTCTGGCTCACGTTGTTGGGGCTTGGAAGAGACGACTCGGTGGTGCAGGTTGAGTTAATAAGGGTCATCTGCTTAAAAATAATTTATTTATGAATAATATTTATTAATTTTTTAAAAAAAATAAATTATTTTTATTATTTAGTTATTGTGTTAAAAAATATATTTTTTTAATTTTAATTATCATAAAATAAAATTAAAAATTTTGAATATAAATTAATTATTATTATCCAATAAAAATATAAACAATTTTTTATTAAATAAAATAAATTTTGATATTAAATAATAAAAAAATATTATTAATGAATTTGACTGGTTAATAATTACTAATAATTAATAAAAAATAATAAAATTAATTAAGATTAATAATAACTAAAAAATAATTTTTTTTCTAACTTGAATTTTGTCTCCTAAACTCATTATAATATATACAAAAAATGTAACTTTTTTTATTTTAAATCAAAATTATTTTTTATAAAAAGAATTTTATTTTTTGTTAAGTTTTAAATTATTTTTAATTTATATTTATTATAATTTTTCAGTTTGTCAAAAAAAATTACAAAATAATAATTAATAAAAATACACTAACCCTAATAAATGAAAAAAGAGCATTGTTTGTCTTTAACCTCAAAAAGATGATTAAAAAAATATAATATAAATATGTTACAGTGATTTAATACTTTATATTTAAAAAATAATTATATTTTATATATTATATTTTCAAAACTTACAAAATACATTTAATATTTTAAAGTATAATAACATATATATACTTAATCAAATCATCGTGAGTGAAAATTAATTTTAATAAAAAAATCATTTTAGATAGCCAAAGAGACCAAAATACATATAAAATGTCGAGAAACTACTTCCTCTTGAACTCCTCATTTCATATCACACTTAATTTTTTTTTCCGTTTGTTGCTAATCAAATAACTATTCTAATCTGCTTGTCAAAAAAACACAATGGTCCTTACAAGGACTCGCCACGCCTGCAAACCTAAAAATCAATCCAGCAATAACTGCTCCTGACATAGTGAAAAAAGAAATGGTTCGTCTCGTAATAATGGAGACTTTTTTAATTCAAAAGCTAGAAACGGATTTTTGTTTTTTCTCAAGAAAAGGGTAGAGAAATCTGTAGTCAATGGTCCTCCTAAGAAAAGAGTCTCCTTGAAACGCTGATTCTCACAACATTATTTAAGGAAGTTCCATTAAATTTTGCAGCTGCAAATGTAAAGAATTTCATTTTCAATTACAAATTCTAATAATTATTGAAATTAGAAAATTATCCGAACCTTCCATATGGAAATAGATGGTTAATAGAAGAGAGAAAGTGGAGAGGTGAATGAACATGATGAACGACGAAAGCACGAACTGTTTGAGATTAATAATTATCACCAGCTCAAGAACAAAAATGTAAGAAAAAAAATTGAAGAATTCAAGGAACCCTATCTTTGTTCACGTGGACATAAACTATAAAGACCAAAATAATAACATATGTACAAGTATATCATTTGTAATTTTTAGAGATACATATAAATCTCATACAAAAAGTAAGGTTATATTTGTCTTATTGTATTATTATTTTTAGTTCATATATAAAGGTATTGACATGTTTTTATAATTTTCTTCCAATTTAACTAATGATTGATAATCATAATATGTGTTTTGTAATTTTAGAAAATACAATATATGAAATGTAATTATTGTTTAAATTTATAGCATTAAATGCAATTTTTTTTCTAGAAAGTATAATAAAATGCATATATGGAACATTAAATTAATAAGATCTCTTTTAATCCATTAAGAATCATTTCCTCCCCTAAAACATGTTCCAAAGTATTGTAATTTCATATTCTAATTTCCTTATCAAACTTTCTACCTTTAGATTTCTATAATCAACCAATGATAAACTTTCTTTCCCTCTATTTTTGTCTCTCTTTGCCTAATATGATATAGTAGATTAAATTAAATAACAAAAATAATTTATACAATAGAGATGGGCTTTTAAGAACCTAAATGAAATTAAATAGAAAAGAAAGGAAAAAAAAAGTAAATTGCATTTTATCATCATAATTTATCTCTTATCAAATATAATTCACTATTTAGTAATAATAATACAACAATATAATTTAAAAATATTTATTTAATTATGGATCAAGTTCCTAGGCAACCAACCCTTAATGGACTAAAAGCAATAGTATGTTATTTCCTATTAGTAATATGTCATCCATTTATAAAACAAGGAAAATGACTACACTCCCACTAATTTTCTTGTAAATACAAGGTTTATCCATTTTTAAATAAAATCAAACTCCTTAATTGTCTCATAAAAATTAATATTCTAACTTCTTGAAGCCTGCTTAAGTTCATATATGGACCTTTGTAGTTTGCATACCTTATTGGCATCTTCCTTGAATACAAAATCCTTAAGTTATGTCATGTACACATTCTTAAGCAAATTCCCATTAAGGAATGCAATTTTGACATCTATTTGTTAAATCTTAGTCACGGTTTATTGCCATGACTATAAGTATCTAAATGATTTTAAGCATAACTATAGGTAAAAAAAAAAAACAAAATTATTAAACTCATCTCCTTGCCTTTGTTTGTAATCTTGAGCAACTAGTTTTACTTTATAAGTCTACATATTTTTGTTCATGCTAGTCTTTTTCTTAAAGACTCACTTACACCTTATGAGTTTAATTCTTTTAAGTGGATTAGCTAAGGTTTGGACTTAGTGAAAGTGTACATGGAATCCATTTGACTTCATGGCTTCCATCCCTTTAGATAAGTCAATATTAAATATTGCCTTATCATAACTTGTGGACTCATCTTTTATAAGCATTATGTCATTTTCCTCTTCAACAAGTATTTGGTACCATTTAAGAGGTTGATGTATCTTACTAGATTTTTGGAGTTTTGTATTACTTAAGCATCAGCCTATGCATTTATTGCATCATCCTTTGATTATATGTTCTTATAGGTCTTAAACCTCATTAAAATCTACTTTACTTTCATTACTTTTTTGAAGAGAAAATTCTCTCTTTAGAAAAGTAGTATGTCTTGAGACAAACACTTTTTGCTTAAATTATGTGTTAAAAGTAATATCTAGCATTTCCCTTTGAATATCCCACAAAGTTGCATTTATCTGACTTAAATCTCAACTTGTCAAATATTGCATACTTCACATAAGTATTGCATCCTCAAATCTTTAAGTATGACATGTTTAGTCTCTTACTAGTTTATATCTTATATAAAGTCTTGTCAATAAATTTGAAAAGAACTTTATTTAGAATATAGGTGGTAGTTTTAAGGGCATAACCTTAAAGGAATATCAATATAACTTATCATAAAATGAACCATATCCAATAGGTTCAGTTTCTCCATTTTGAAACACCATTGTATTGTAAGGCTTTAGAAAGAGTCTATTGTGAGAGAATTTCATTCACTTTTAAATAATTATAGAATTCCTAATTTAAGTATTCACAACCTAAATCCAATTGAAGTGTTTTAATACTTTTTAGTTTATTTCTCTATTTATTTTTGAACTTTTTCAATGATTCAAATTTATATTTCATTAGATACATATAACCACATATTAAATGGTCATTAGTGAATGTAATGAAATAAAAGGAACCGCCTCTTGCATGAATTTTCATTTGAAAATATTCATCTAAATGTATTAGTTCTAACAATTTATTAGCATGTTCTCCATTCCCCTTAAAAGAATCCTTGTTCATCTCATCTAATAAAGAAGATTCACAAGTTTCATGTGGCTCATAATCAAATTGATCAAAGTAACCATCCTAATGTAACTTGTTGACTCTTATTCCATTAATATGACTTAATCGGTCATGCCATACAAACAATGCATTTTGATTATTTATTTTGAGCCTTTTATTGTCTATGTAGAGAACAAGCCTATCAAAATCAAGCACCTATAAATTATTTGTATAAGATCTAGAACCATAACAAACATCATTTTTATAAAAGGAACAACCTTTGTCCTTAAAATTAAAATTAATTCCATTATATACTAAATATGAAATAAAAATGATGTTTTGGAATATATATGAACATAATAACAATTATTAAGTTCCAATGTTAGGCATAAAGGCATAAGCAAATAACAAGTTCCACTAGCTAATGCAACAATTCTTGCTCCATTTATAGCTCGTAAATTTGCCTTGCCTTTTTGCAATGATCTAGTATTTTTTATGTTTTGCACATTTATACAAATGTAAAAACTACATTTTGTATCCAATACTCAAGATGAATGATTAGAAGTAGTACATGAGCATTTATTGAAGGTCTTTTTGTCATCTTCCAATGAAACAATTCCTTAGACTTTTTATACTCATAAATCTTAGATTATACATCAAATAACTCCTTGAGATGTGTAATGATAGTGTTTACATCTATGTTCTCATATTGCCTTTGAAAATCACAAGACATATTGGCTAATATCATACATCTACCTTAGTTATCATCATCTTTATATTGATTATATGCTCATATTTCTTCCTTATTAACATCTTTAAATGATTTAGAAAAGGATCATCAAGGACATATAATTTCTTTTATTATTTAAGAACAATTCTTAAGTTTTTATATCAGTCCAAGAAATTTGATCTAGTAAACTTTTTAACAAAGTATGTTGTGCAAGGACATATTATTACCCATTTTTTTAAAAGCTTATATATATATATATATGAGTATTTGTTTCATGTATACATACTAAAATAAAATAAATCTTCAATCATTTATTTTAGTCACCATTACTTTAATCAAATTAGTAGCCTTTACTATGAACTTAAGAAATCCTATTGGACTTTTTAGAGCCTAAGATCCCATTTAATTTATTTGACACTAAAGAGACTTAACAAATCAAATAAACTAAATTAGATAAGTAATACAATTGACTAATTACATCTAATATGACTCTTAGATCAATTAAATGATAACTCATTATCAAAATATATCATAAATGTTTCGTCAATTGCCTTTAAATTTACATGATAATGAATAACTTATCTATATTATATAAATTTAGTTCACTAGGACCCATCAATCCTGGTCTTAAACATATTTAGCTTAAGGTGATCTTAAGTGACTAAATAAATCAATCCTTAAACAAAAGAACTAAGGTTTTGTATCATAATTATATAAGGCAACTTATCATATTCTTAACATGTACTTAATATTTAATTTGAGAGATTTTGTTAATAAATGTCGGTTTCATGCATTGACATCATAATTGTAATATATATTATGTATATAACATACAATACAACATGTTATTCTAATATAAATGATTATAAACTCTACTAAGCTAACTTCCTTGAGTCATAAAAGAAAGTTAGGTGGTCAAATCCTAAGGGAAACCAACATGGTATTCCAAAGTCTTTGCTTGTAACCTTCTTTTAATGTCTTCTTTAGTGTCTTCTTTTCAATTTTCATGATTATAAATAAATTTCTATATAAGTCTTAAATTTTCCAATTATATAACTTTTACATCATTGGAAGAGAACCTTTAAGTTATATTCAAGGGGACTTTATTTTCAAAAAAAAAAAAAAGAATTTACAATCCAAAATTTAAAGAAAGGCAAAGAACATAATCCTTATACATCCAAAATAACACATCCATTCAACTATAAACAAAGTCACATTGCTTTATTGAATCTTTAATCATCTATCATGTTACCATAATCATATTATGTATATTATGTATGCAAATAGAAAAACATATTTTTAATTCTAACTATTGATCTTATATCTAATTTAAAATAATAATACTAATAAATATTATTATTGAATTTAATTAATTTGATGTTTTGTATTCTAAATAGAAATCCTAATTAAATTAGGTATCAATCTTATAATTAATTCCATAATCCTAATCCAACTAAGAAAAAATAATTTTTGTTGAAATTTTAATATAGAAGACATTCTTTCAAATGCGAATTAAAGAAGAAAATTTTTCTAATCAATGAATACATTTCTAATTAGAAAACTTTATTCCTAACTATTCTCTTAATATAAAAAACAATCTTCTTTATGAGAATAAAATCACAATTTCTTCAATTAAGAAATTTCAATTTAATTGGAAGTTCAATATTCCCAAATAAAATAATTTAATCAAATTGAATTACCAAATTTTAAATGTCTCCAAAATTTCCCAAATAGTTGGGAAGAATTCCTAAACAATCTCATTATGGAAGGAGACAAAGCGGAACACAAGATAATCAAAATTTATAACGGGTCACACCACGAGAATGTTTCCCGTTGTGCCAAAAGGCAATGTACAGCAATAAGGTGAGTACCTACGAGCAAACATGCGACATTCGCACACCTGAGTTACTGCCATAGAGCAGCAGCCCACTTTTGATAGCGTGTTTGGGTAGCACCATTGTGTGCTGCCATAACAACACATTGGCTGCCCAAAAAGGTGGCGAACGTGTTGCCTTTAGGCTACACCATGGCTGCACAAAAGGCAACACAAAGTGCTGTGTTGGGCAACATTCGTTATGCTGCCCAACGACTGCACTAGCTGTGTTCGTTTTAAGTTTTAACCAACGCGCAAAGAATATCATGAATTTTTGTGTGTTAGTTTTTGTGTATGCATCCTTTGCACACCAAGAATGCTCTAAACATTGAAATTGGATCCCGAAAGACTTTCTAATTTCAAATAACTTTTATTTGATTTTATCTTGACCAAAACAATTTTTTAAATTAATTATTTGATTGAAAACACCATATCAACATATTAGTCAATCATATTGATTATCAATAATAAATATGCAATTGAATTATATTTAATAAGCAAACTTATACTTTGATACTAATGTTAAAAATTACAAAGATATTTATTAGATAAATATATAGTGAAAGTAGAGTTTCCAAATTCATTTTTTTTAAAATTGATTGGTTGTTTGTTATATATGATTACAAAACTAACCTAAAAGATAAACTTGTTATCAAAATATTCTTAATTCCTCTTTTAGCCCTTTCAGTAGGTTGTTCCAAATCACTACAATCTAAATATCTGAACTCTAATAATAATATGCATAGATAATTGAAAGCAACCCTCCAAACTTTTTTCAGGAGAAAGGATTTGAAGGCTAATATTATTGTGCTAAATTTAGTATTTTTTATATAACCAGTTAGATAGGTATATATAAGAATTTTGAATCTTGAATCCTCATTTAGAGACTTGTGTCAATTTCTTATAAATTGCACTTTATTCTTATATTTTCAAAGATTTCATATTTGAAGTTTTTTAAACCTTTCAATTAAGTTTAATTTCATTTTTATTTTATATTTTCACAATTATTCTTATGTGTATGATTTATTAGGATTTTAAAATATTATCAATGATATGAATTATAATTCCGAAGGACTAGATAAATTAAATCCTTTAATTTATTATTAATTCACCAATTAATCAATTTATATTCATAAATCATAATTGACGTTTAACACGTGTCATAATTATCCAAATATTAAGATTATTAAAAGATGGCTCAAAATATCCTTTCAATATACTATCTCTTAGTAAAATTTAATCTTTTTATTATACTAATATTTCAATTAGATATAAAATAGGAAATTAGTGTTTATTCTCTTTATTTAATTTTGTTCATTCTTAAATATAGATCATTTATTTCATAAATAAGATCTTAACCCTTTATGAATATTTATTCCACTATGGTCAAAGAATTTCTTAAATCAATATCTATTGAGAATAATGAAATATTTCCTCATAATTACTTTGCAATGCTAATTTTTTATTGATTATTTAACTATTTTCATATAGTTTATATTATACTTAATGCAAGTTCTCATAAGCAATCCTTGATTAAGACAACTTAAGTGCTAAATCAATGTATAATAATTTATATATGGGATAAGAGAAGTTGAATAAGATACATGGTAGGTGAGTTAAACTCATTGAAATTTTTTCCTATATCATCAAATATAAATATAATAAAGAGAAAGTGGTAATTAATATATTATTTTATACGTATACGATTATATTTACATTTAGTGCGAAATTTTTACAATTTGAACATATTAAAAATTTATATATAAAAGATCTTAACTTTACTAATGTATATCAGGTATCTAAAAAGTTAACTTTTAAGAAATTTTAGAAGTATTTTTTAGTCAAATAAAGTTATATTAGAATGATATTCACAGGGTATTTGAATAGACAAAAAATAAAGGTATAGGGAGCTAAAAAGAGGATAGAGATAGACAAGGTGATAGAAAGAGAGAGAGAAAATTTTAAAACTTTTAATTTTTTGGAATTTTTTAAATTTTTTATTCTTTTAAATTTTAATTTTTCTAAAATGATTAAGGATTTGAAAAAAAAAGTATTTTTTATAAAATTTTGATTTGTTTTAATTTATAAATAAATTGTTTAATTTTTGAAATAAAATAATTCATTTTTTTTTTAAACATACTACATCATCAACTTTGATGATGTGATTTTATGAGTAATATTACTTAATGGCAAGAGTGATGCTTAATCAATAGGTTCTTCTCCCCTGTTTAAAATAACATAAATGACATGGCAATGTGGTATACGAAAAACATCTTATCTCTTTCATGAACAACTTTTACTTTACAAGTTTACAACTAGCCTAAGACCCTTATGCACAATCTTATACCTAATAATTCCATTGAAAACAACTTTGTAATCAAAGCTTGCTTCCCTTTATGCAAAATTTTCCTAATCCTATTCCTAAGTCCATCCTTTCAGCTTTTTTAGATATCTTTATTTGTCTTTAGTCTAGTCATCACCATCACTTTAATTTCTTCAAAAATTATAATACACGTGGACGTAGCACCCATAATCCTACCTGGAATACCTCACATAAATTGTTGCCCACAATGTTGCATTTGATAGCCATATTGAATTAAGCTCTACACCACCTTTTAATAGGAAGCCTTACAATGTCATTGTGTGTGTCAAGCAATAATAGTTTTTTTTGTTGTGAGTTTTGCTCCAAATATGTGATATTTGGAGCCTTGGCTCAACTACATATAGTTTTGATAATTCATGCCTCATATGCTTTCTTTTTCACTTTGGAAAAATATACCTCACATATAATTTATGTTCTATCTTAAGCAAACACTCCCTTAAAACCCTCAAAATTCCTTACACAAATATGTCAAATCTTTTACATCTTGGAATAAAGTCAACTTGCCTCTAACACCTTTCCTTTGGCCAAATAAAAGTGACTATTGTTTACATCCATCAATTAATTGAAAGATCTTTATGATAATTTAGAGGTTTTGGCAAGCTTATTGGAAGTTATTGGGTGTTCATATAGTAATCTTTGAATTAACAAGATATTCCAAGTCTTACAACTAATAATTTATTAGGATAATTTAGCTCTTAAACAGACACACATATTTATATGTAAAATCCTCTAACTAAATGGGAGAATAGTTTAGTTAAATGAGAAAGCATTAGATGACAAATCAACACAAAAAGGAAATTAGATCACATAATTCTTGAATAGTCTAATTAAATATTATATAATCTGAAATAGTTTCCAAATATACTTGAGAATCAAACTTTTTAGAACTTCCCTCTAAGTTTTTTATGGTCCCTTCAATCTATATGGTACATAATGATGTGTCATATGTTAAAAACTGTGATAGCAATAACTCATCATGTAAAAAAAGTAAGAAAAACAAAAATAAAATACAAGCATACAATAATGGCTTGCTTGCTCACTAATAGACCCAAGTGTTTTTGGAGTAAGACTTATATTATTTAAGGGCTATGAAGTTGGGTGTTTTGGTAGGAGCAGATGATAATTGATATTAGGTACCATCAAACAAACTATAACTGATTTTATGAGTCATTCACAGTTCATAGTTTGAATTAGTTCATACTTACACATGCATGGTTTAATCTTTAAGACAAACATATAACTACTAACAAACATATAACTACTAACAAGATCAACCAGGTAGCATTCCTTCATGGTGCCATGCACAACACAACTTCAATCAAAAGGTTGGGATTAAGCATAAGAGTCAGCATGATAGTCATGCTATCAAGGGACAAAAGCTCCTTAAAAGGTACTAAACTATCAAGCATTCCTTATCATCACTCGTATGAAATTGGTGGAATTAAATAAAAAAAGAAGTGGAAAACCGCCAAAGTTCTAAAAGTTATAAAGGATTTGGTACTTAAATTTGAAATTCATGAATTTATACCATTTCATGGATTTTAAATTTATGGAATATAATATAAAATTTATTGCTTAAGTTAGAATTAAGAATTTCGCTCATTTGAACTAATTTTAAAATGCAGACATTTTAGATAGATTTATAAATATATTTTTTGATGTACTACCATTGGATGTAAATATAGTCATTAATTGCCTCGTCCCTTTTATTGGCAATGCACTCCATACAATTTATTAAAACATTTATACAATCAGCTAAAAATGTTTGTAGCACCACTAGTACTACATTGAGGTGTGTGTATTCAATATTGTCATATCATCAAAGAAAACCCCCACCTAAGCAATGTGTATAACAATTTATATCATATCTGGTTATTGATCATATTGTCAACACTAATGATTAAAATTTTAATAAATGGTAAGGAATCATTAAAAGGTATACTTCCTTGACAAGGTACCTATATTGGTTTGCTTTGGATCTTGATACAAAGGGAGTGAAAGTAATGATTTTTTTTTTTTAAATTTGACTTGATACTTAAAATTAATTATTGGTATTGTCATAGCCTAACAAGTTTGTTCATAGATTTATCGCTTAAGTATGCTTTTGCCACTTTATAAGTTCTAGCTTTACCATTATCTCTTCTTGAACTCTCATATCAACTTAATCGTTAGTGTACTAATGTTGAGAAATACTTCTAATTCTAGTTAGTTATTTATTTTGCAAGCTTTAGGCTCTCGGTTTTCATCATAATACCTCCTTTGCTCAGAACTCAATAATTAATGTGTTATATATAGGAATGGCATGTTGTGTGACTCTTCATCCATACTATCATAGTCTTAGGTTGATTTATGGAAACTTTCCTATGCTTGCCTCCTCCTATAAATCAATAGATTTCCCTAAGGTACCTACATTTCCATTATTTCCTTTTTCATCACTTGTTTAATCACCTTAACATACCCCTAATGTCACCCACCAATAAGTCAAGCATTCCTACTCATTTTCTCTCTCTCTCTCTTTTTCTTTCTTTCTCTCTCTCACACACTTATTTGTATATAGTTATCTGTTATAATTGCTTTATTATTTTGCTCTTATACCATTATTAAGGAGCCAACATAGTTAAAATTGTATAATTTGAATCTCCTTGTTTAAGAAGTGGTTTATTAGAATTATTATTCAGTCTTAACCAAATTTTGTCATTATGCGCACATCCTATGATGGTTGCACTTTTTTTTTTTGGCACTTAACAAGTGGTATAGACACATGGAGTTAATGATATTACTACTACACAAATGACAGACAATTGGAATTTGGAATCCTATTTAGGACATTTCTCAATTGACTCACTTGGATACTCCATTAGGTAGTGTGATATGGTATGGTTCTGTACCTTTTAAAATTGTGTTATTTTATTTTTTGGTATATGTAGTTTTTTAATTGATTTTGTCTTATTTGTTTTTTGGTTGGTATTGTATAGGTATTTTTCCCTATGATTTGTCACAAGTATTAATGGTTGTTCATTATCAATCTCCATAAAAGACAAATTGATATCTTGGATTTGTACACCACAACTCACAATAAAGAGGATTTGCTGATGGAGGAAAGATTGGTAAAATTACCATGTATAAGTATAGGTATAAGCAACTGTGAATGACTCTATTTCACTTTACATATGATCCATCACTTTGTGTACTACTATATAATGTAATATAACTTCCAAATGAAGGTATCTTTTAATCCCTCTTGTAATAAAATTATTACAACAATAGTTCATTAAAAATTGGCTATATATTTTTCATAGCATTGAGTTGCTTATGTTTTCTCTTTAGTTCTTAACCGATACTTAAAATGTGGTACAAATTATTTCAGAGAAAAATTATAAAATTTTCCTCTATATACAAAATGGAAAATAAGAAAATTATGAAAACCTACAGGTCATTGTGCTTCTCATCTAATGGATTAAGGTTCAAGTGTTGGGTTGAGTTATAAAGAGATAATTCTATAAAATTTTCCAAAATTTTTTTTTCTTTCTTGTTATAAGGAAGGTCAAAAAAAAAAATTAAAGAAGAATAAGATTTGACTAGCAAACTCTAACAAAGATTTCCTAATTAATTGTGTTAGAAGCAATTTTCACAAATTCTAACTTAAAGGGTTTGTCTGTGATTGTACAGAGAGATGTGTAATGTGTGCAAGTTGATCTATGGTACCATTTGGCCGCACTACCAAAAACAAGATGAATCAAATAGAAAGATCAACAAAACAATACAAAATAGAGAAGGACTACGTGGCTACATGATGAAAGTCATGGTTGACGTGGCCCAATGTTAGAAAAAGAGGAAACATTTTTGCAAAATTGGGAGCGGTGAGTAAAGCAGCAGCACCAGCGATGTCTATTTTTGATCTTTCTAGTCATTGATAATAGCGATAATTGGCATCACAATGTGTCCCTAACCAAGTAATAGGGTTTCAAGCATCGATGATGGGTAATAGTGCTAAATCAAGGCAGTCTTGTATGGAGCTTTCTAGGGCAATAAAGTTGGGGCTCTGGCCATAACAATCAGACCTAAAGTAGTGATCTAGGCGGAATGAAGCACATAACAAGTGATTGGTAATCAATCCTTTTATAACACCTATTTGCCATTAAGATTAATTAGTTCATGTGGCAAGTTATTGAAACTTGTAGATTTCCATCTATGTTGATTGGTTGAGGAATTAATATTAATTTGATTAGTTAAGAAAAATTTATTTATCACCTCGTGTCTAGTAACAATGATTTTTAAGGATTGTTTTTAAGCAGCTTTGCAATAACAATTGCTTCCTCAAAAGCTTTTTCTGTTTGCAAAATATATATTTCTATTCCTTTTCAAAAGGAATAATAATTGCAAAAGGTTTGCCCCATCAATAATTTAGATTTCACTACTCCTATTGAGAACAATTATTAATTGGAGTATAATCCAAAGAAAATGAAAGCCAAATTACTACAATTGGAAGATGAATTTGGGAATGTGAAGCTTTATGGAAAATTACACTTGTGTATAAATATGGAAAAGTCTATACTAAAGTTTTAAATTACTAACTATAGATGGGTGATACTATGGGATTCCATCAATTGCATTTATGGAAACCATATTGGTTTTGTGGTAATGACCACTAGTCGAATGTTGCATTCATATTTGTACACATATCAATTTAAAACCTTAGTTTAAATATACATCATTTATGACTTACCTTGGTTTTGTCTTTCAATCATTTTTCTTGTTATGTTTAGATATGGAAGAGTTTCCATTGCCATCATGCAATTTGATATAAAGTCAAAGGGGGTGTTAAAGGAGAAGCTTTAATGTAGAGTGTGCTAATTGAGTTTTCTAATTACTCACCCAATTTCTACCCTTTTAAGTTCCCTAAATCTTTGACAGAAAAGTAAGAACATGTAATTTCTTAAAGGCCAACTAAGTTAAACTAATCTTAACATTGTGTATTCACTTGCATTCTTATGATGCTTAAGCATGTATATGGATATATTTATATTCACACTTAAATGTCATTGATAACTAAAATCTAATACATTCTTTGGAATAATGGAAAAAAACCTTTTTTTCTTATTAAAAAATGTAAGTAAATTATTCAGAAGACAGAAGTTGATAAATATAATCATAGAAACACAAGGCATTTGTGCAATTTTAGTTTATAGCTACACTATAATTAGGGAGCATGGTGGGCTTTGTAGATGAATAATGTTGGCTAATAAGTTCAAGTAGATAAAATTTGAAACTAGTGTAGGTAGGCATGTATAGATAATGAATAGGTAGACAAAGTTGGTTGTAGTCATGTATGAAGTACTAAAAATGTCGCGCAACAAATAGTATACTATGTTGTTAATATAATAATAAAGGAAATATTTTAGGATGATCTATTGCATTGTTTTTTTGAATAAGTCAATAGTGAGGGATCAATCAAGAGCACAGGGGTTTACTAACAATGATCCCAACGTAGTCCTGGACAAACTTAGATAAAAAGATTGTAATATTAAAGAACTTAGAAGGCAGAAACACTGAAGGTCGATAAATACAAATGAATGTCAAAATTTTTTGAATTTTAAAAAAGTTAATAAAAAGGCTTGACTAAAGAATGTGGCGTGTTTAAATATTTGAGTTGAATTATTTATGCACTTGGAATGGCAAAGGATCATCAAAGAGGATTTGCTTTGTAGATGATTACACTCTTGGTTGAAATATTTTTGACACCGTGTTAGCTTTGATTTTTAAATAGATTACTTTCAATTACATTACTTGTAAGTCTAGATGTCATGGTGTGTGGCAATATAAAGTGTTTGTTGAATAAGGTATTAGCCATTACACCAAGACTTATAAAAAGTCAAAGGAAATAGGTATCAAGATGGACAATATCACTCCAAATTGAAATTTTTTTGTATTGATTGATGACAAGATTAATCCGGCAAATTGGATGGTGGAAATTAGGGACTAGTAAATGAAGGAGATATTGCCAAGACTTTAAGTTGGCTCATAACTATCTTAAATAGAGAACGTATTGTGTTGTCAAAATACAAGAAAGGGACACTCATAGAAATCTAGAAAGTGATTAAAAAGAAAGGAGTTCCTAAGAAACAAATGGTGTTAAACATGATAAACAAGAAAATGCCTAAGATTAAGTACAAGAGAATATTTTTGTTGTATTTTCTAGTAGCCTTTCTTAGGCCAATGCTCACTGCTAGAATCAACAAGAACTTGTTGGCTACAATATGTGATCCAATTCTTAAGAAGGCTTCATCTTATGATTAGGGGTTTTATATTTTTGAAAGTTTGAGAAAAGCTAGTCAAAGCTTTCACAAAATCAAGAAGTACGAAAAATTTTCAAGGGTTAGTGATTCTTTCATTGTCCTTATGGTATGTCAATGCATTCTTTGTTTTTATTGTTTAACTTGTGACATTAAAGCATTTAGTTGGTTTTGATTTGAAATACTAGTCAATTGAATGTGAATTGAAGTAGTTTATGCAATTTTTCTACTTAGACCACATTAACATCATGAGATCAATTGAATGGAAGAAAAAATCACACATATTAGCATAGGATGACAAATTGATCGATGATGTCATCAAGGAGGACAAAGTGTCCAAATTAGTGTTTGGAAAAGTTAAGGTAATTGGCTATCCACTAAATGACCTATTTATTTTTTCAACATTTTGTCAGTTTCCTCTGAGTATTTGAATCAAATATGCTTCGAGGTGGCAAATAAGCAAGTCAAGTAAGATTTGAGTTAGGTTATTTTGAGTTTTGGGTCATTCAATGTATTTTGAATTATGGGTTTATCAAGTTTCAAGCTCACCGAATCTCAGGTCATTTGGGTTATGGGTTCATTGGGTTTCAAGTTTATCTAGTCTTGAGTCATTTGAGTTCTGGGTATTTCAGTTTTCAAGTCATTGAATTTTAGATTTATTGAGTTATGGATTGATCAAGTTTCAAATTTATCGAATTATGAATATATTAATTTTTGGGTCCTTGGGGTTTCAGACTTTGATTATTCGAGTTTTATATTATTTTGAATTTGAGTTATTTGAATTTTTGGTTAATTAGATGTTAGGTCAATTAGGTTTCAAGTCATTTCAAATTCAAGTTATATGTATTTCAAGTTATTTTGGTTTCAAGTTATGAGTGATTGGCTTTTTCAAGCAATATTAGTTAGGTCGAGTTTGATTTTTGGCAGGTTAAGTCAGGTTATTCAAACTTGGTTAACTTTCTCCACTTCTAGTTATGTTATTATAGGTTATGGATATGTATTATGAGAAACCCCTTCCATTGGATGGGATGGGTTAGCTTGGGGTGTAATCTACCATAAACGTGCAAAGACACCATTGGACTCATAGGTATTATAAAAATCCTTTGAATATCAACAGTCATACAATTACCAATCAAAGGCAAATATTGACATAATGTTGTTGGTAATTGTTTATGTATTGAAATAAAGGACAATGTCAAAAGTTCACATAAAGAAAAGGATGAGGTAGTTGAATAGCCTGAGTGGCAACAATAACATTAAGAAAAAAGAACAATCTTGTAAGCAAATACCATTGAATGAGGTGGTTGTCAGTAATAAAGGTATATTTTATGAAGGTGGTGGTACATCCTGGTGTCTTAATGATAAAGGGCATGAAGAAACTCAATCATTGCTTGATGTTACGAGCTAATCACCTGACAGTCTGTATAGTTGAAACTAAATTCGATGAAACAAAGGAACACACGAGAGGAGCATACTCGTAATACTTTTGTGTTGTAGATATCAAGTTATAGTCATTTGATAACACAATTCCATTCTTTAAAGGCCAAGTTGCCATCTAGATAATAATATCCAAAATCATAACGATCAATCTCACAGGATTAGTATAAGGTCATCCCACCACCAAAAACCAATGCTTGTTAAGAGCAATATAAAAGAATTGGGCAAGGTCATTGATGATACAAGTCCATCCTTAAATATAGTAATGGATATGGAACTAATGTCTACGTAGAGGGCCATAAGGTGATAGGAAGTTATTACACTCTATCAATTCAAGTTTCAAGAGAATAAGACCTTTAATAGAGGTTGGAAATGCTCTTGAAGTAATTTATGGCCTAACTATTTGTCTACTTAGAACAACCAAATTGGCACAATTGGTCTAATTTCATTTTGTTGATCCATTTACATAAATGAGGATGAAGTGAATAGTAACCGATGAACAAATTTTGATGCTACTTCAATCATGCAGTGAAATGGGCACAAGAAATTAGTCCCTTTTGTTATCATATCACATTGACACTATAAATTGCATGAACTAAAGTAAACTCACAAGCCACCAAATTATTTTTGTTGTGTTGCAATGAATTTATCATAAGTACATCACTATAAGGGATCTCTCTTTATTTAGTCCATAATTGCACGGTGTTGCTAATGCTATAGGCCATCTCAGTATTGAGGTTTGTATTTTTGTTTATTCACTATAATTACATTACTAATGGTGTTGTTATACATACCCTCTCGTTGATAAGAATTGTGTCCTTTCTAGTTTGTCAAAGTGGCACCATGGCCATTTATGTGTGATTGCTTTTTGATAGAGTAGGTAGTGCTGCAATATGTCATAAACCCAATGTTCGGGGTAAGTTATTGGCCTCAGCATCAAATGTCTTACAAAACATAACTTGTTAAACTTAGTTAATGGTTTGAGCTTTTAGTCATATTTTATACATCCTAAGAACCTCAATTTTGGTATAATTAGTTGAAGGTGGGTCAGATAATATAGACAAAAACTAAAAAGAAAGACAAAGGCAAAAGGCATGGATTAGCTACGACTCAGTGGACAAAAAGTAATTATAAATTCGTCTTCTACTAGTCTTTTATTCCAATGTTGCACACAGAGCATTGGTCTACATTATGCCTTAACATGGGAGAACAAATTGTTGTCGTGTTGTGATTCCATTAATAAATTGGAATCTCTTTACATGCGCAAGGTTCTTGGTATGATGATAAGGCCAAATTCTGTCACACAATCCACCTCAATACAACCACATGCTTTTATAAGCTTAACGTAACTGTAAAATACTGTTGTTCTTCAAGTTAGGATGACTCAACGATGTCTTCAAAAAGATAAACTCAAGATATATCCATGACCTCAATAAGCGCCATGTGATGGCGTCGAAAGGCTTCCCTCATCAATAGACTATGCGAGTGCCTGATTCACATTCACAATCATATTTTACGAGAAATTCTCGGTGCATTGGATTTTCCCATATGTTACAAACAAAACTGACTAATCGCTTTATATGTGTAATGCTATATAACCCCCTTTACTGCATTCACGTATGTTTTTTAAATGGTGTTACTTTTCCCATGCTACCGAGCATGACTACTGTGTCCACATGCTCCTAGCTCTCTAGTTCTAAAGTCACCAGATAAAAGTTCTCTAGAGGTAAAATATTTTGATCAGTACCATCTGCTCCTCACATTTGATAACTTTGTACTTCGATTTAAGGTATGTTTGTTTCACATAAAATATTTTATAAGAAAGGAGAGGAAGGAGAGATGAAAAAGAGAGATGGAGATGAAAGTAAGGAAAAAGGGGAGAAATAAAGAGATGGAAGTAAGAAATAGGAATCAAAGAGTGATTGAAAGAGAAAAATAGAGATCGAAGAGAGAGATGAAGAGAAAGGGAGAGAGAAAGAAAGATGGAAGAAGGAGATAGAGAGACAAACAAATGGAAAAGGAAGATAAAGAGAGAGATAAATAGAAAACAGAATGAGAGACAAAGAAAGGAAAAAAAACAAAAGAAAAGAAAGAGTGAGAGACATGAGATAGAAGAGTGATACAAGAGACGGAGAGAAATTGAATGTATATGATAAAAATGAAAGGTAAAGAAGAAGAAGAAAGATGGGAAGAGAGAGAAACGTAGAGAGAATGATGAGAGAAAAGGAGGGAGAGAGAGAAAAAAGAGAGAATGAGTGATAGAGAGATGGGGGAGAGAGATGGAGAAAGGAGAGGAAGACAAATGGAGAAAAGAAAGAAAGAGACATGGTGATGTAGAGGAGAGATAGGAAAAGAGATGAAAAAAATCTCGACTTGAGAGAAATGAAAAGATGACAGAGAGAAAGATTTCAAAGAAAAAGAAATGAATTGAAGAGAGATAAAGATAGAGGGAGAAGAAGAAAGATGGTGAGAGGAGAGAGAGAGAGAATGAAAGAGAGCAATGGAAGAGAGAGAGAGAGAGAGAGAGAGAGAGAGATGGAAGATAGAGAGAAAGTGAATGTTATATTATAAAAGTAAAAACAAAATCACAATTTTCTTATACATACATTAAATATAATAAAATATTTTTGTCAAATAATAAAAAATAATTGATTTTTTTCTCAAATTTTTCTTTAAATATATTTTTTATAGACAAATTATTTTATAACAAACAAATTAACTCTTAGTCACACATTTGCCTTCACTCCTAATGCATAATATTTGTCATGTTTATACTTCAATGGTTGCACGAGAGAAGTTGACATTGAATGTTGTGAAGAATATATTAACCAAAAATTGCAACACGGTGGAGCATATGACTACAAAATTGAAGTGAATGTCGTGTGCAGCACGCACAATTTTCTCTCAAGGACATTTTTAGTTGGCTCCAACTTGTTTTCAAAATTAGTGTTCGAACAAACATGAATTCATGTTGTTGTCACTTGACCACATATCCACCGCGAAAAACTACTTGTGTGCATGCTTAGATCGTTGGTCAATTTGCTGAAATGCTTGACAAATATCCTTTTATAAAGGAGTTAATTACATTGCGGGTGGAAAAAGATAGGTAGGTACACATATATAGCGTTTTGGTTGATTGATATCTCTTACCAGATGTGAAGACGTATTTCGCTATTTATATCTTTCATCGAGTGAACTTTATCGACTTTGTTGCACAATCCTCGAGTCATGAATACCACAAAAGAACAGATGTGGTTTATATAAAAATTTCGAACCTACTAAACTCATTGTCTTCCTGTTCTTATAGACCCATCATGCCCCACACAAAGGTTGCGCAAATCAAAATTGTCTTTATCCTTGCTCAAATTACCGAAATGAGTATTTGAACTTGTTACTTCTTCTCTAGTTGTACTACTCCCCTGATCTGTGTATTGAGCCAATTATGTGGAGCTGTGATAGGCTTTATTTGAACAATATTCCTCACTAATTGAAGATACAAGATATGTAACAATATGTAACGGAATTATTATTTTCTTTCTAAAAAATAACCTATTGAGATATCAGGATTATCGAGCGAGCTAACATCTATATGGATCAGCCCACCAAGACGTTAATAATCAAACTAGTTGCTTGCACATGTATTACGTATTAAGAAAATGTATTCCGTTTGTGTCATGGCAACATGAAATAAAAATTGAAAAATGTATTTCGCATGTGGAAAAGCATGTATTCCATATTAACAAAATGTACTCCGCTAGTGTTACTTTGGATTTACAGGTGAAAATCGTCAGTCGATATATTCGTATGCACAGGATTGTCTATGTACTGCATTTTGGTATACGTGCACTCTACTCCAGAATATATGTATTGCGTGACCTCTATTTTATATTGTATTATCTGCAGGCCAACTTCTTGTACTAACACAATATCACATCTTAAAAAGCAAATATTAAGACAAATGGATTTCAAGCTCGTCCAAGAAATTTGGTCCTCTGCTACATTCATTGGAAAACTTAATACTGCATACCTTTGCTGCTAAGAAAAATAAAATTCAACAAACGAACAATAGGCCTCGTTCGAATTAATGTGTATAAATTCCACTGTGTACCTTCTCTAGATTGTCTATGTATTCTACTAGTTTGATCATGTAGTTTGGCAGTTTCCCTTTGCACGTGTACGTTTTGTAGATGTATATTAATAAAAGGTGACATTTTTTAAAGCAAATATTATGTCAACGAGGATCATAGCTCCTGCCAGTAATTTGGCTACAGCTTCAACGTGGAATGTACGAGGGCAGTGTCGCAGCACATTGCCTTGGAAATTCATACATTGTATTTGTCTTTAACATTAGGGCAGCCCCCGTGTAACTGATGTCTGGACATAGCATCACATTTCAAGGGAACTCTCGTAGTATTGGCCGATCAAGTTGCTCGTCATCTCTGACATACTTTGGCCTACCAACGGTATGACGTGTTTACCCAATTTCCCTGTTTAACAGCCGAAAAACACTTCTACAATAGGCCCATTGCTCACAGCTCACTAGGCCATTGAATTTAGATGTACTCTTTTACAGGCATAGTTCAACCGATGGTATGGCTGATCTACCCGAGTGGGTCAATCCTAATCAAATCACACATTATTGTCCTCTCTGTAATTTTGTAAATAATGAAATGTATTGACTGCATCTTGGCCGCTTATTCATGGAAGTACACAAAGAGTGTGTCAACGAAAAAATTAAAGTCCAAAGGCACACAAAGTCAGATCATTACACGGCATTCAGCATTTTCACCAAACTAACTGCATACGTGCGGTCGAAATTTACAAATAGTACGTACTACCATCTTGCCAAATTCCATAAGAAATTCATTATGAAGTAAAATAGGATTAACAAGCCAATGCTCCGCATCTTTAATATAAGATAGATTTAATGTGGTCGATAGCATTTGTACGTTCTACTTAGCATCAGTCGTTGCTATAGCTCATATGACCAGTTCTGACCGCGAATCATCTGTTCTGTAATAAAATCCAGTTATTATTAAACTAACAAGTTCTGACAGTGACTCATCTATCATATAGTAAGCAGTGCTGGGTCTCAGCACCATCCTGTCCTTCTACGAGTGTTGGAATATGGTTCAATAACCAAAGAAGTCCACTTCTACTAAAATAATGTATTCCATTGTTACAAAAAGTGTTCCGACTTTAAGATTTTCTATTTAATGGCACCTTCGTATCATGCAATTTCATTTATGTTACTACCAACAATTTTTATGTTATGTGCATCCGCTAGTTCGATCCTAATTCACATACGACATTATGTGAAAGAGGTATTAGAAATGAGTCGGGCAAGGTCGCATCACTCAACTATTTCCTCTTTTTACGATTAATATCTGAATATCGAACAAAAATTGATTGGTTCGGACCCATTAATTCCTCTACCGTACATGACATGAGGCAAAAGACTTCCCAATTATAGTTGGTTTGCACCGAAGGATGACTCAATAAAAATAAATAAATAAATAAAGATATTTGTAGCAAAATAGATACAACAGTAGTTGGAAATAAGCTGGCGGAGTGGTAATGACATTGGGTTAGCCACATTATCATAGACCTATAGATGTTCTGACTAAGATGGAGAATCAAATTTAGGTGAATAACGAAGGGAAAGTGAGAACACAACTTAAAGAGACTTAGAAATGTGTAGTAAACATGGATTTGGAATGCCTACATCTCACACCAAGCTTATTTCACAGTACAATAAAATAATGAAAATTGATTCATTCGGTAGATTTCAATTGAATTTTAAATTAAAACTTTGTTATTATTTGTTTTTCTTGAATGAGAACTAAATGTAAAATCAGCTATTGTTTATTAGTTTGTATAACTTAAAATTACACTGATCAACAATGCTTACATTTTTCTTGAATTTGGCCCTCATAGTTTTTATTAAGGCGGAGGCAAATCTATTAAGGAAAAAAAAAAAAACTTTGAAGCATAAAAACAGGGAAATAATCCCGAAGCAAAAACCAGGGAGCAGAAAGTGGCGTAGGAAACAAGTCTTTTTGGTCCAACAGCTGCTATGACTAGGCTGAATCCAGTGTGTGACAGTAGGAACTACCTTATTCATGGGATAATCACAATTAATTATTATGTATAAAAAGACGTGTCCATTATAATTAAAAATTATAATAAATTTATATTATTTATATTTTGTATTTTGGTAATAAAATTCCATATCGAGAAGCATTGAGATCATCTAAAATAGGCGAGGCCCCACTACGACGGAATAAAGGCCACTAATTACGCATGAGATCCATCTAAAATACGGGTTTCAGGGCGACTGAGTTGTCCTTTCCAGCGTCATCCTCTCCTGTCAACCAGAAACAGAAACAGGCGCGACCCCGTGCGGGGGCCAGCTCAAGTGGACCCCACTAATACCACCGCCCCCAAAGCGGAGCACGAGCCTGCCGTCGCGGCCAGCCGTGCTGGGGGGGGTGCTTGTGGCTCGGCGGCCAAACCATTTTGACATCTCACGGTTTTTCAATTGCCTTCCTTGGCATTTTTATGGCAAAAGAATTTTTTTAAATAAACAATAAATTTATAAATATGATATTTTATTGTCATGATTTTTCACTTAAAATATAAAATATATCTATAAAATTTAAATTTAAAATTATTTATATAATTCCAGTGTATCAAATTTATTTTTATTATGAAGTTAATTATGACATGATGTTAATAAATGTTATCTTGTTAGAAGAAATCTTAATTTTTAATTTTATTAATTTAACATCTTAAAAAAATATATAGTTACAATTTTGAGTCAAATTAAAATTTAATTAAGACTAAATTAATATAAACTTAAAATCTGAATTAATTATAGAAAAAATAATATAAGAATTGGGATTTGATGTTTTCTATTTAAAAA
This sequence comes from Bruguiera sexangula, assembly GCA_020141445.1. Lineage (NCBI taxonomy): Eukaryota > Viridiplantae > Streptophyta > Magnoliopsida > Malpighiales > Rhizophoraceae > Bruguiera > Bruguiera sexangula. The sequence continues at coordinate 4,244,326 of JAHLGP010020637.1, forward strand.
AAAACATTAAAAATAAAAAGGGGATCAACGCTCATTTTGAACGTCGTCCCAACCAACCGCCGGGCGCTTTCTTGTTTTTTCCGTCTTTTCCTATAAATTTCAAATCCCCTTTCCCAGAAATCACACCGATTCTCTCTATCTCTCTCTCTCTCTCTCTCTCTCTCTCTAAATCGCAAACTCTTCCCCTCCCTCAATGACATTTACTCTACATTTTCAATAATATTTCAAATTCCAATTTTTATTTATTGCAAAATTATTTTGCTACATTTATTTTTTTTTTTTGTTAATGTTATACATTATATGTTTTTAAGAAAATAGTTTTGGAATTATTTTTTGCAACATCCTTTCACATGTATTACTTTTTAAAATTCATTTATGTATGAAAAGAATGTCGTGTTCGAGATGATGCAATAAGGGTATGAGTAAGATCCTTAAAGAAGCTTATATCTCCGGCATCAATGTGAACGACACGGAGTATGAATTAGACATGCCGACTTCCCCTTTTCATGACAACAGTTCAATTTTGGAAATTTAAGAAAGTTAACCAATCGACCTCCGAAAAATAAAAATAAAAAAAAGAATTCAATTATCGATTTGATATTTTTACAGTAATATAATTTTTTCAATTAATTTTTTTTTTATTTTTTTTTTTTGCAAAACTTAATTTCATAAATACCATTATCTTTTTCAAGTCTTAAATTAGTTCTTTATCAAACAAGTGTCATATGTAGGTACAATACAATTATTGTCACAGAAGTTATAAATGAGTAAAATACGATGGGTACAATCTGCAAGAAGATACGTAGATAATTCAATTAAAATTTAATTAAGCTCAAGTCTTTTAATTTTTCAAAAATTTTCATTTTTCTGACACAAGTGCTTTAAAATTCAAATTTTTTTTATTTCTCTTTAAAAAAAATAAAAAAGCGATTCAACCAAACCAAACGCTTCAAAATTGGATTGAACTGAAATTAAACCAAACTAGAATTGAAGCTTGAATCTTAAATCGAATGGGAATTGAAACTGAAACCAACAATTCAAAGCAAAACACTATAGGTAAATTTCAGTTTTCTTAATCTTAGAACCAAAATTGCTAGTTCGATAAGAATATATACTAGAATTCATAGATAGTAACATCACTTCATTTTAAGTAATTAAATTGCACGTTAAAATGAAGTATAAAAATTTAGCTGTGGTAGGTAATGTTAAGATATATATATATATATATATATGAATTCTGTGGACCTTTTAACGTTAATTGCGGATTCAATTCAGCTGTGTCTTCATGCTTCCTATTCAGAGTATTTCTAAATATGAATATTGGGGGGCTTGGTATTTTGATCAAAGACAGGCCATCACGTTTCTCATTTGTCAACTATCAAAGGAAAAAAGAATGTATAGCTTTATTTACACCTATAAGTAATTCACTTCAACTTCAAGATATATATGATTGAACGTTTTGATCGCGAAATTGAGTTGTAAATCAACTCTTCGCCGGATGATTTAAATACTGGGGAAGAAGAATTTGGGGAAAGAAAGTTACTTCTCGCGGAAATTGGAGAATGTTTTCTGTTTCTCTAGTACCCGGACTGGCATTTTCTTATTATGGATTAGGACCTGTAGCACGAAAGCTTTACTTCATGGACTCATCTTCTTGATGCCATGTCGAATTTGAATTCTATTTATAGTTAATTAAGCCTTCGTTTCTAATTTTTCAAGATGACTGTATCTCAAAATTAATGTTGAAGTATCTAACATGATTTCATGATGTTAACCCCAAAATGACAAGTTTCCAATTCAAAAAATTTTCAGGTTGCTGGGAACATATTTAAATTACAAACTAAGGTTTTGAAAACTGAATTGGTAATCAAACCAAAAAGAAAATAAAAAAATCAAAAATTTAAAATTTAACCAATTTAATTAGAATTTAAATCAGTATTTAGTTTTAAATATATAAAAATTATAATATTTATATAAAAAAGATAATGTGGAAAATGTAATAATATATAGAATATAAGAGTGGTATATATTATAATATTATACTTGATAAATTTAATTTTATGTGTGTGTATATATATATATATATATATATATATCTACAATAAGGTTTAAAATTAATTAATATAATATGTTAATAGATATAAGTGATTTAAGTCAAATAAATAAATTAAGTACAAAGTGTATATATATTACACTAAACAATATAATTTCTTTGTTAAAAAAGAAAATATTTTAGTATATGTAAATATTCTAAATTGAAATAATAAGTATAAATATAATATAATATAATATAATATATAATTTTACACAATATTGTTGAAATGTAAATAAATATAACATATAAAAGTCCTCTCCAATTTTTAAGTCTAATGATCTAAAAATGAAAAAGAAAGAAGTCTGAATATAAGAGAAATAGTCCAAAAGCATACCCAATTGTATTTGGTGCAGCAGCAAAACGTTGCTGTTGACCAACCCAACCGAAAAATCATAACCGATTCTTCGGTTTACATTTCAATCGGCCGATTCTTTAATTTATTCTCCATAATTCGCAACTTGTAATGCTAAATCGGACTGAAACATAACCCAATTCTCAATTTTTTTGATCCGACATATCGGTCTAGCTCGATCTTCAAAACCCTATTACAAATACCGTATCTAATTTAGTAATAACGCATGAGACAATCTCGCTAAGTTAGCAGTTCATTTGGTGGAAGTAAGACCTATCATAAAAGGTGTAATTAAATCATTGATCTTTGAAATAAAGATTGAGTACCTATCGTATTGAGAAAAATTCAAGGCCAAAAAAGCAACTAAAATTATTTATGATGTTAGATCTCAAACTATAAAATTCAAATTCAACAAAGATGCAATTTGTGTTGATAGGTCATATTAATGTCAATGTGAAAAGAAAATACGAATCCATCTCATTTTACCGTTTCTCTAATGCTACAAGTGACATTTATCATCAACAAATTATTAGGAATTATATAAATATTTGTCAAATAAATACATAATAAAAACAAAAATTTTAAAATTCAACTTTTAAAATAAATTGATTATTTATTACACATAATTACACAATTGACTTAAAGATAGAATCATTGCTCGAGTATTTTTTATTCTTGTTCTATCAACTATTTTGGTCGGTTGTAGTAAACTATTATTGTTCAGACTTTTGATAATGTGAACCCTAAAAGACAAAGTTTATGAACCCAATATGCATAAAAAATCAAACAAGAATTTAAGAAACTTAAATCAAATTTTAATCATACAAATTTTAAACCTAATATTTAAAAAAATATGAACTTAAAATATATATAAAAAAATATAAATGCTACACTTTAAAAAAAATTGAGAGTAAAAAGTTAAATTAAATACTATAAGAATAGTTAGTGTTTGATAAATTCTTTAATTCTTAAGAGAATCAAATAAAAAAGTTTACTTTTCAATTTATATAATCATTTACTCTTTAACAATAAAATTAAGTTTGTTTATAACATAAAATAACAGCTTTAAAAAGTCTAAAAATAGAAATAATGATATACTCTTAAAATATAAAAATACTTATATTTTATTGTAAATTTTTATTTTATAATAAATTTTTACTTTATAACAAATTTTTACTAAGAAATAGATTTTATTATTTAATTTTGACTCATTCAACACTTTAATTATATTAATAAATTTTTTTTTTCAAACTTGAATTTATGATATTTATAATTTAGTTGGCATGAATATTTTTAATCAACTCATTTAGTATTTCTTTTATCTTTTTAACCCTTAAACATATCATTGGTGTTTCATGAATACTTAATGGATCTTTATAAACCCTTCATATATAGACTTTTCTATGTATCTCATCATTCTCACTCTCATCAAAAGAATTCGTCCTTAATTCATTACCTACATCAAAAGAGAAAGATTTAAATACCACCTTTCTTTACGCATATGTACCTAAACTTAATTATTTGATTTAAACACCACTTTTCTCTATACATATGTACCTAAACTTAATTATTAGATTTAAATACCACTTTTTTTTTATCTTATGTTGATATAAAAAAATATTACTTAATTTATTTTGCAATTTGTTGTCACAATTTTTAACTTTGTTTTTATTTTTGGAAGATATAATGTTAATTATGTACAAAATGACTAAAATACCTCACAAAACATTCTCTTATATTTTTCACTCAAAAATAGTATCATAAATTTTCGTCTTTACACTCTTAACATTTTTTCTCAATATTTATTTATACTCTTACCTTTTACTACTTAGATTTTCTCTCTTAGTTCTTTATTGTACTAAACAACTACAATCAAATTCATATTTTAACTAACTAATTTCAATAAATTGAAACCAAAGAAGATTAAAAAAGTATAATGAATAAATGTTATGGGTTAAAAGAAAATAATAAGATTAAATTATAATATATAAAAAAAATAATGAGATTTAAATCCTTCTATGAACTAGAAAGCAATAAAGTATACTTTTTAATTTAGCATTTTCTAATGTTGTAAGATGTTTAATTAAAAAAGATATAAAGTCTTTATCTTCCTCTAACCTAATCAAATATGATTTACCATTTTTTGTTTTTTTTTTCTCATCTTTATCTTCCATTAACCTAATCAAAGGTGTATTAAATGTGGCTAAAAAGAAAAGATAAAGTTAGGGTTTATAAATCCAAGGAACAAAATAATATAAAATGCTACCAAGATAAAAAATAAGAGTATAACTCAAATTTAGATAAGTAAATTTGATTCAGAATTATGCTCTAATACCAATTATTGTAAACCCCAAATAATGAAGTTTAATAACCTAACACACATAAGAAATCAATTAAAAATCCAAGAAAGTTAAATCAAATTTTATTTATGCAAACATTAAACTCAATATTTAAAAAAAAAATATGAACCTAAGATATAAATTAAGATATGGACGCTACACTTAAAAAAATAATAATTTGATAGTGATTAATCAGGTTAAATGCTACAAGAATAAATAATTCTTAATAAGTTTTACAATTCTTAAAAGAATTAAAAGATAAAATTTTCACTTTTTAATTCACATAATCGTCTACTTTTTAACAATGCAATTGAAATAATAATCCTAAAAACTATGAAAATAGAAATAATGATATACTCTTAAAAAATATGAACACTTATATTTTATTATAAACTCTTATTTTATAATAAACTTTTACTTTATAAAAAATCTTACTTAAGAGTAATTTTATTACTTATTTTATTCTATTAAATATTTTAATTATATTAATGAAATCTTGATCCTCTTTTAAATTTAAATTCACGTCATTTGTAATTTAATTAACTTGAATATTCTCAATCAAACTATTCAGTACTTCTTTTATCTCTTTAATTCTCATGTCATTAACCCTTCATTAATACCAATGTATTCTTAAAAACCCTCTATGCATTGACTCTTCTACGAATCTCATCATTTACATAAACAATTAAAAATAACTTTTTAAACTTTTTCTAAAAGAGAAAAGTTGGAGATCAATATTATTATGCTAAACTTAGTATTTTTGGCTAGCTAGATAGAAAGGTATATTTATAGATTCTCACTCTTGAACTTTAATTTTGGGACTTGTATTAATTTTTTTTTATATAAATTACACTTCAATTTTTATATGTTATAATATCCTATATTTGACTTAAAAGATTTTTTGAATTTTTGATTTAAGTCTAACTTAATTTATATTTTATATTTTTACAATTTCTTTGATGTGTGTGATGCATTAGAATATTAACATATTATAAATAAATATGAATTATAATCTTAAAAGATTAAATAAATTTAACTTATTTAATTTGTTATTAATTCACTAATTAATTAATTTATATTCATAAATTATAATTAATATCTAATCATATATCATAAATATCCAAATGTCAGAATTGTCAAAAAGTAGTTTGATATATCTCTTTAATATATGGTCTTTTAATGTAATTCAAATATTTTATAATACTAATATTTTAATTAGATATAAAATATAAAATTAGTATATATTTTGTATTATCTAATTATATTTATTTTCAAATATATATCATTGATTTGATAAATAAGATTATAAGTTTTTATTAATACTCATTTTACCTTGATTAAGAAATTTCTTAAATCAATACTATAGAAAACGGTGAAATATTCTTTTAAGATTATTTTAACATGATGAATCTTTTATGAATTATTCAACTATTTCTTATACTTTTTATCATACTTAATACGATTCTTAATTAGGACAGCTTAAAGGTCATATTAAAATATAATAATTCTCGTGTGAGATATTTTAATAATTTCAAATATACATATTACTTATACAATTATTGCATGAGAAATTTTATAGATACACAAATAATATTTCATTTAAAAATTTTCATAATAAGCTAGTTTAATGAATTTGTTCATCTATCAAATACTTACTTGTTTATTCAAGTATTTAATAATTTAGTTGATTATTTGTTTTCTTCGTAAAAAAAAATGTAATATATGTTAATTTTTTGACTTTATCAATATCTAATTTCAATAGTTAAGTAATTAAGAATATTTAAAAATAATATTTTAACAAAATAAAATTTTATAATAGTGATTCAATTATAATTATTTTTATAAATATATTTATTTTTTAAAATTTTATCTTTAAAATTTAATAATATTATTATTATTCATATAAACAATATTAAAGATAAAAAATATTTTTATTACTAAAATTACATGTATAAATTATTCAATCAATATATATATATATATAGAGCAACTAACTCATTGATTATTAGAATACATATTAACAAAAATTTCTCTTATGGCTTATGAATTGGACTTAACGATGCCTAATTTCCCTAATGCAAAAACATAAAGAGAGGTAATGTTTTTTGCTACCTAAAATGAGAAAACATAAGTTGCATCACACATTTTTATTTAAAAAAAATACGTTTATTACATATTAAATAGTGAGTTAATTTTAAATTATATTTATTAAAAGAATTCATTTTATAATTCTAATCAAAATTCCAAACATTCAAATTCAATTTCCACTGTACAATAAATAAGTTGAATTTCTGGTCTTTAACAAAAACAACACGGTTCTGCGAAGATACTTATGACTCTGCAAGAGCAAAAGGTTAAATTCCAGGAGTCTATAAGAAAGGGGCCCCGAGCCAAATTAGTCAAGTCAAACATATTTAACTATACCAGCTGCCATGCAAAGAGCCGTCGGCCTCAAGAAAAGCAGTTCAGTTTTAGGCAGCCGCCTAGCTAATTATTTGCGCACGCACACAGACATCTCACGATAAAAGAAAAACCCCACACCGCAAGTTTAGATATATCCCTACGACACTCATTAATCTAATCAGCATTCTCAATATATAACAGATTTTTAGGACGTCGATATTATCTATTAAATTTACAGGTTTTTTTCACTTAATTATATCTATATATCCAATAATTATAATATTCTGTATTTGATAAGTATTATTATTTCTGTCCAAATTATGTGTATGTGTATTTATTTTTTTACATGTAAATTTATATTCATAATAATTATATTTTTTAATGAGTATTTTAATTTTTTATTAATACTTCATAATGCTAAATAAGAATAAAAATTAAAAGTTAAAAAATAACTCAATTATAACAAAATAAATTTATAAATACTATATTACATATATATGATATTAAAAAATAAATAAATATAATATACATCATTTTAATCACACATTAATGGAATATTTATATTTTTACATTTGTGCCTACAAAGAAATTAAGAAAAATTAACGCTCAAAGAATTCTCCCTCCCATTGAAGAGAGAGAGAGAGAGAGAGAGAGAGAGAGAGAGAAAGAGGGTAAGAGAAAGACAAAAGTGGTTAGAGAGAGAAAGCCGGGGCCGCACTCAACCCCCTTACGGAGACGCCACCTGACAATACCAGCAATCAATATTGCACTCACTACGATTCAGAATTCTTTCCCCCATAAATCCCATCCCATCAATCCCTTCTCCGCTCTTCAAAACTATTGCGTTTCCAATATAACCCCTTTGTTTTAGGATTCCTATAATAATATTTGCTTCAATTTCTTGCATTTTCGTGGTTATATGGCTGAGGAGTTTCAAGAATCCGAGGTAATCTTCTCCGACCAAGACCACCACCACGACAAGAACTGCAACAACTATTACTTCAGCTGCCAGGAAATGGATCACCCCAACTCGACCGTGTCGCGTGACAACAACATGATGGCCAAGAAAACGAAGCAGAAGAAGTTGGTCAACATCCCGGGTAACAATGGAGTTGACGAGGAATACGACGGCGGCGAGCTAGTTCCGCCGCATCTCATCGTGAGGAGAAGGAGAGAGGGGAAGATGGCATTCTCGGTTTGCACCGGAAATGGGAGGACGTTAAAGGGAAGGGATTTGAGTGAAGTTAGGAACTCAATTCTCAGAATGACAGGGTTTTTGGAAACATGATGGTTAATTTCGTTGTTATATGTATGGTTGATTGGGGACTTAAGAATTGTTGCACATTTTTATTTAAAAGTGACGAAAAGGGGCTAAAAAAAAAGCAAAAAAAGACCCTTTCATCATGTGCAGCACTTTATTATTTTTTTCCCCTTTAAAATTATTAAGCTTAATCAAGTGTCATCCTAAATTAATTGTTGCAAAACTGATACGATGTGGAATTAGAATGTGACGTGGGTGTTATTGTAATCCGTGTACAGTACATATTGATTGTTGCTTTGGTTTGATTGATTTGTTTGGTAGTACCATATAATGTATAAGTGCTCAAGCTTACAGCTTCTTGATAGGTTATGGTTTCTCTGCTAAGGATGTAAGAAGGCTGCGGTGGGTTTCATGCGTTGGGTGCGCAATGCGCCCACCACCGCATGTTCTTGCAATTCTGCGTTGGAGATTTGAAGCTGAAAGAGGAAATCCCTCCATCGATTGTGGCAAGCTCCTCCCATGCCTTCCTTGTCCATCGTTTATTTTCCTGGTTTATCGAAAAAACAGAAAGGAAAAAAATAGGAAAAAGAAGAGCAGTCCATAGTCCACCTTGCATATTTACTTTTTATCGAATGTCCTACTACTCCAAGATATCACTGAATCTCGACATGAGGCAGTCTGTCTTTGACCACTCGTTTGAAAAATTTAGAATTAAGCAAAAGAGTTCCTTTAAAAAACAAAAAAAAAAAAGTATTCTTTTTCTTTTTCTAACAGCTGGTAAACAACTCTTATTCATGGCAACCTATAGCCTTCTTGTGTATAGAGAAGAAAGAAAGAAGCTGTACATAGTTTTTGGTGTTTTCACTCAATAATAATCAGCTGTCAGATTTTAGCTATTAGTGCGAAGGGAATTACCAAGGCCTTGACTAATGAAGTGGGCTCTATTTAATGCAAGCTGTTACAGGAGGTGGTCCTACAATCTCCTTCCGAACCCAAGGAGTCATCTAAGCCATTTCTTGACTTTTGGGACTGTGTACTTAATCGCATTGTCAATGCACTAGTTGTGCTCTGTGAATCTTTTTGATCCCTCCCATAAGGCGGACAGAAGTTGAGCTTCTCCCTAGAAATTAGTAAGCATGATTACTCTTAATAGCAATTAAATTGTCTAGTTGATATTAGAGATGTTTACGGATCAAATTGGATGGTTTGAGAAGAAATTTTATGTCGAAATCATTAATGGTAGTCTTTTAAAATCTCAATTCATAATTAAATTATAATTGTTTTTAAATTATTTAAATTAATAAGATAATTACTTATTGATTGTAAACTGTTTAAATTTTTTATTTTTCAATTAAATAAAATGTTACATAATAATGAGAGATAATAGCTAAATAAAGACTTATAATTCATATATATAGTATTAAGAAAACATCCAAACCAACAAATAGAAAACAAATTTACATTTTTACAACTTCATAATTTACATAACAACAAAATTATAATAATAAAAAGTATTTTTAAAATTACTCATATTAATTGAAATAAATTTTATTTTAATTATTTTTAAAAAATAAATAATACAAACAAAAATTAATATATTAGAGATATAAATAAACAGTATAAAAACTTTAAAAGTAAAAATCAAAATAATAAAGATATACTTTTAATAGCATTTTCAAATTTCTCAACATCTCCTTGAACTTCTTAAAAGTTAATAGTTGAATCATCATCCTGTAACCAATTTTGAACACAAATAAGTATCTTTATCATTTGTAGAACAAGTGAACTTTTATATGGATCAAAAATATGATCACCAATGCTAAAAATTGATTTTAAAGCAATTATTGAAATAAGAATCACTAAAACATCTGTTACCATGCTAGAGATGATTAAATACTTCATATACTTACCCTTCCACCAATTTAATAAGTTAAACTTGTTATCTCTAAACTCAATTAATTTAATTAAATAATGAAAAGCCTTTAATTTACTTTATATGATATTCTTGAATTGTCTATACTGATTAAACTTAAAAATTATTTATTGATTATTTTCCTCGTCGTCCTCCTCGTTATTACCAACATTAGTAGATTTATAAAATAGAGGTACTTGCTCACTTAAACTAGAACTTACAATAACTTTATTGTAGTATTCAAATAATCTCAAAAAAAAGTTATTCCAACCATTTTCTTAAAAAATTCAACTTCATAAATTCTTTTAAGGCAAAACCTCACACATCAAAGTTTCAAGTGAAGATCTAAAATTACAGTAACATATAATAATATATTTTTATTATTGAAATTATTCTAATACTTTTCAAACTTTTACTCCATTTTCTCTATCATCTTTTTCAACCATTTATCTTGACTTTTTGTCATTTTTATCAACTTAAAATGAATTTCACAAATCCTACAAAAAAATAAAAAAAGGAGATGGAAGTTATAAACAAAGAATTAGAAAATCATAAGGTGGCATTATGGCAAACTTTCAAAAAACTCACAAGACACTTAGTAATAGACCAATGTTTTGCATTAGGTGGTCCTTGAACCTTATCACCATCAAAATAGGGTAAAAATTTGGAATCTATCTCTTGTAGCCACTCAAAAACTTTGGTAAAATTTTCAATTGCTTCTAATGTCATAAAAGTGAATTCCATTTAGTATTAACCTCCAAACACAATAAACTTTTGCTTTCAATTTGAGAAAATTCAATAATCTTCTTAAAATGTTGTAACCTACAATGAAAGGGATGCACATAGTTAATTGCATTCCTAATCCTCTAAAAAGAAAAATTGAATGCTTAAGCATCCTTTCTTTCACAATAAGATTTAAGATATGTATGGTACAACAAATATAGAAAAAGTCACCCTCAAGTCAAAAGTTTAGTTATACCTCAAGTTAAAAACATAACTTAACAGTCTTTCCTATGGTTATACCTTTATGATTAGAAACTTGATAAAATTTTATAATCTTTTTGTTCAATTTTCAATTATTATCAATTCAATGATTAGTTAAACACATATAATTAAAAATTTGAATTGAGGTATATGTATTGGCAATTAAGCATGCATGTTTCTCCTTAGGAACTTTTTTTAACTTTAACTTTCTATCATAAAAATTTTTCATATAATCTCTAGAAATTGTATTACAAGATTAGGGTATTAATTTTTGGTTGCATAACCTTTAAGTATCCCATAAATCCCACACTTATAACCACCCTAAAAAGTAACTCATCTATTATAATCATTTTAGCCAATGCCTTCTCACAGTCTTTTAAATCATAACTAACAACTTATAAAAGACCACTAGTAACATCACCCTCCTTTTCTTTTGTAAGCACAAAGTTTAAAGTTTTTAACTTTTATCTATAATCTTATAAGGATAATTGTTATATATATCTAAATATGCGCACAAATGACTAGTTTCACTCTTTTTAGGATAACTAATATAAGTCTACTTATAGTAGTTACATGATGGTTTTGGGTTATTAAGGTCATTGTTTTTAGTAAAGTGATCCTATATAGTACTTTTTCATGTAGAGTTAATTCTTTTTTTTGCCTTGACTCTTTTATTATTTTTTTTTAGGGATTAGAGTTTTAGATTTTTAATTATTACCTTTATCAATTAAGGTAGAAGCAACACTCTTTGGTTTCTTAATATTAAGATCATCTTCTTTCGTCCCCTCTAACTTGATTTCCTAACATAGAAAAAATTAATCAATAATAACTTTTAATAACAATTACTAATTTAGTTTTAGATTTATTTATTATGAAATTGAAATTGAAATTTCAATGAATTTTTATAATTTAAAAATAAAAGTGTATGAAATAATTATTAATAAATTTTTCTGACATAGAAAAATAAAAATATAAATGAAACTATTTTTATTAAAGAAGAAAAAAACTATATATCTTATGGTTAGTTGGGCTAATTAGAAAGTTATCAATTACCATTTTTACCATCAATTTCCAAATTTATACGTTAGTATTGTGAATGTCTTTTTAAAAATTAGCACACTCATATTTCTATTGAATATCTCATTCTAAGGATAAAACCAAAAATAATAGTAAAAGAAAAACTCATTTCTAAAGCAGTGTACATTAATATGTCTCATCCCTATGGTCAAAGTTTTTAAATTAGCCTATTTGACATGGACGTCAACTCCTAATCTTCAAATCAACAAATAAGGAGACAATGAACAATAAAAATAAAAATTTTAAAAAGATTTAATATTTTATTTTTATATTAAATTTTATTTAATTTGTAGGTTTTTGTCAAAAATCAACATGTTAATTTATAATTCATAAAACAATATTATTTTATATGTATTTTTACGTATTAATTTACATAAAATTCACAAACATGTTGTACACATCTTATATATTTATATTATTTATAAC
>JAHLGP010020637.1:4257274-4301616 GCA_020141445.1 Bruguiera sexangula
TATATATATATATATATATTATAATTATGAGAAATAAAAATATATTATTATATAAAATAAATAAGTTAAAATTAATATTAACTATGTATATGTAATGTTTATATATTAAAGTATATATAAATAAAATAATAAGAAAAACATTATATAATAAACTTATTTTAGTCTTTTACAAATAAATATTTATAAGATTTATAATAAAAATTATTTTTTTTGTACATGAAATTTATGATTCAAATATTATAATTTTTTATTTTTTTATATTATTTTAAAATAAAAAAATTAAATCACAATAATTACAATTCAAGTCAAATTTAATTTTAAATTTTTAAATAATTTTAACTTTGAATTATTTTCAAATTATATTACTTTATTTATTTTATTTTTTTGAAAAGTTTGGATCAATCCGTGTTAAGTGAAAATTTATTACGTTTGTTGATGACAAAAAAATAGCAAATACAGTCCAATGACTAAGGTTAAAGCCTCTCTCTCTCTCTCTCTCTCTCTCTCTCTATATATATATATATATATATATATATATATATGATTCAAATATTATAATTTTTTATTTTATTTTTTATATTATTTTAAAATAAAAAAATTTAATTACAATAATTACAAATCAAATCAAATTTAATTTTAAATTTTTAAATAATTTTAACTTTGAATTATTTTCAAATTATATTACTTTTTTTTTTTTGAAAAGTTTGAATCAATTTATTAAGTCAAAATTTATCACATTTGCTGATAGTAAATAATTTTTATAACAAAAAAAATAGCAAATACAACCCAATAGTTTAGGTTGAAGCTTCTGTCCCAATTCTCTCTGTATATATATATATTTATAATTCAAATATTATATTTTATTATTTTATTTTTTATATCATTTTTTAAAAAAATTAAATCACAGTAATTACAAATTAAACTAAATTTAATTTTAAATTTTTAAATAATTTTAATTTTAAATTATTTTCAAATTATATTACTTTTTTATTTTTTTTTGAAAAGTTTGAATCAATCCGTGTTAAGTCAAAATTTATCACGTTTGTTGATGGCAAATAGTTTTTATGACAAAAAAAAAAAGCAAATACAGCCCAATGGCTGAGGTTGAAGCCGCTGTCCCAACTCTCTCTCTCTCTCTCCGTGTATATATATATATATATATATATATATATATATATGTATATATTACAGGGATAAGAGTTTAAGGCAGGAACAACGACAAGATGAAAATAATGAGAAAATTAACAAAAGAAATCATACTTCAATACAGAATCCAAATAGTAACCACTTCCACTCACTCCTGGTTTTGCATTCAAAAAGCAACACAAGTCTCTGGCCTGGATAATATATGCAGAGGGAGTGCAACAAGCAAATCTGAAAGAAAATTTAAAGATTGATTACCAATCTCTGAATTTAGCGTCCAACAGGTTATGATTTCACAAACAGTAATGATAGATCAGATTCTTTGCAAAACTGAAAAGATCAAAATATAGAGAACCAAAATGTTAAATTTCAACTTACATAATGCGAGAACATCAATGATGCAGGTTATGCCCCATGATTCTGAAGGGGCACAAATGATCTCAAGTGATTAGCTTGGCAAAAACTCACCCCATATTCTACGCAGTGAGTTAACCTCAGTTATACCAGAATGAACCAGAGAGGAATGTGCCTGCAAGGGCACTACTGGATGCAGATGAACAATAAGACAGGCAATAAATGATGAACAGAAGATTATCCGCATGCAGTTTCTGAAATATGGTCTCCAATTCTCCTGCAACACAATTCTCAGCCAATTGGCATTTCTGTTTGCCTGTTTTCCAAAATCAGCTTCTGCGACGTACAACTGCTGTCTTCTGGCTTTTTGGTACGTAAGCAAACTGGCTAAAATCCGCTCCAACACTTGACCTTCAGTGAATAGAAAAGGAATTTCAAATGAAGATTATAGAACTGTTATAAGAAAAATAACTTTCAGGGAAACAATGTATTACCTCATAGGACTACTGTTCCTTACATCCCTCAAAGGGGCACGGAGACCACTGGCACGAGAACCAGATGAGAACCTAAATGATGATATCACTGAAACAAATCTCTCCAATGACTTCTCTGCTATGTCAGAATATTGGCTTAAATGTGATATGTTACATCCAAACTTTCCATCCTCAGTTTTTGCATCCATAGGATTTTCCTCAAGGTTAGAAGCATTTGTACGCATATGCTTGGGTCCCAAATTCTCCTAAAGTAATCAAAGCAACAAATAAGTTTATATGTTAAGCAGACAGCTAAGAAACTGATGCGAGTGTCCAGTAACTGTAGTTAGTAAAGTTAGTTGGTGCCTAACCACTAGGTATAACCTAGTGGCCACCAAGTATACAATTTAGAGTGAGATCTAGGGTTCAAACCTCAGACATCACTAATGGTTAAATCCTCTCCCCCCCCCCCCTCCAACTGGATCAACCAAAAAACAAAAAACCTTTAGTTGGTGCCTTCCCAAAAGACTTGGGATTGCATAAAGAAGACAAACACTCCTAACTCATCTATTGCACATAAACCCCAAATGAAAAGTAAACTAGAAGAAGTCACCTACTTGATCTAAAATGTCATCTGGCGAGCTCTTCCTTTTTGAGGAGATACCATTACAATAGTTAGCCTTAGAAGCAGAACTATCAAGGATGAAGTCCTCGTTAATATCATTAATAGTGTCATCCTTGACTAAAACCGATTCTTGTTCATTTTCTTCAACATCATTCTTTACTGACTTATGGCGAAAATAATGGCTTCTCACAATGACCTTTTTGTTTGCCTTGCCTGTTTTGCGAGTACTCTCATCAATGTCATATCTGCACATGTCACTTGTAACATCATCCTTCACAAAAAACTGCTCTAGTTTATTGTCTTGATCACTCTTGTTGACTGTGTTATGCTGAAAGCAAGGACTCCTTGCAGTGGCCATTTTGTTCTTCCTTATTTTGCCCTCACATTCCTTTAGCAATGCCTGACCAGGTTTATCCACTGGAACTTCAAATTGTTGATGCAAGGTACCTTCTGGGCTACACCTATAATCCAACCTATCTTCAGTGCCTGAAGAACATAAAATTGGTTGATATTATGCACTAATTACACTCATAATTGTTGTAAAACCCATTTGAAGTAATTTGCAACCTACCAGGACACTGAAATTCTGAAAACTCAAGAACTTGAGTGGTAAAACCATTTTCCACCTACAGAAGGAGGAATATTATCATTGAATATGGAAAGACAAGAACAAGTTCAACCTGTGGATTTTAATTCAAATTTTTGCTATTCCCATTATTCCACTCACAATAGTGTTAGGAAGGCTGTCCCCCAAATTTTCAGATTCAAATGGTGATGCTGAAGAATTCATATCAAAGGAAGCAGCCTCAACACTGCAGTCTTCTTTGGGGCTCATAGCCTCAGTATCCAGTGAAATGGAATTTGTTGGTGATTTTCGAGGGGCCCTAAAGTTTCTTTTTGCTTCAAGTGATGCAAAGCCTTGTAGTGTCAAGGAAAGTTGGAAACCAATATGTAGCATTTGAACAGAACATACAATAAGAAAGCCAACCTAACAGAACTAGGGAAACCACATGAAGGATTCATTGGCTCTTGCCCTGCCATTAGCTTATCAAAAAGTTGAAAGGTCTCAGGACATAATGTATTTCTCTATCTAGAATTCTATTAATGAATAGTGTGTTCTTTTCCACCAGAAACTTCGATCACCCATTTTCAAGGCCTTTTTGGAAAAGGAATAACATCACAAACAAAACAAAGGGATACCTTGCCTTTCATGAGATATAAAACAACCTCTTAAAAAAAATCTACAACATGACAGCTTAGCAATCCATATAACAAGGAAAAGTCACAGTTCTGCTAACAAGACAGACTCCAGAAAAATAGAAGCTAAGATAATGTGTATTTTGGATTATCATGGGGGAAAATCTCTTAGATTATTTTTCTTGTTCCAAGACATGCAAAAAATAACTCAACTTGTGCATGTGATTGTGATATTGTTGTCATAGTTAACCAGGAGAAAATTTTCTGTAATAGATGATGTAGCAGGTAAAAACAAAATTCTACAGTTAAAGTTTCTCGAGAATTACTTTAAAAGGATACAGAAGTACTTAGTCAGGAGATTCTTCTGCACAGGCAAATCTAGCTTTTTCTTTCCACTTTCAGGTTTATATTTTTTGAACTCAGAATTTGTATTAAGCACAAGCCCTGAACTAATACTTCCTCCCTGTCCAAGGAAAAACTAAATGTCAAAAACAAAAAAAGGCACAGACTCAAGCAATATGTTAATTGATTATGATGACAACTCCCTCAATAAAGCACATGTGAGCAAATATCTAGCTGATATTGTGGTGAAACATGCTTGAGAGCAATACCAAAAGATGTTACAATCAGACAAAAAGCACCATGGGACAATTAGACAAGAAAATGTCCTCTAACCTAAGAAAAACAGGTTATTTCTAGTAGGCCAACACCCACCATTTATGAAGTAGCTTTCTTTCTAAAAGCCTCTTTTTTTTTTTTCTTTGGTTCAGACTGGCACCAAATATGTGACTCTAGCTATGTGACCTTAGTTAACAGCACCAATAGCCAACTAAAGTTATGCAACTACACATATGGCATATAGTTCATTCAGGCAAATATGAGTATGTAAGTTGGGGACTTAAAAATATTCTGATACTTATGACCAGACAATTAGAAAGCCCAGATTACCTGATAACTACTGCAAGAAGGAAGCTTCTGCAATTACTAGACAGATAAATAGCCACATTAAGGGGGTGCTTGTGTGAGTGTATGTGTGCGCACACATGTGCACAAGAAAGAGATAGAGAGAGAGAGAGAGGAACATAAGCCAAGATGAAGAAAACAGAGGATACCGTAAATGGCATTTGTGTAAATGGATCCAGATCTCCTTTTGCTATATCCTTGGCAACATGCTTCGGTATCAATGTGTTCACAGTTAAGGTCTACGCTAAAGCATCTTAATCAATCAGAAAACAGAATGCGGAAAACTAAACTAGTTTGATAATTCCATGTAGAGGATATGGGCCTAGAAAGTCAAAATCACTGCCAAGACCATCAGATATGTCAGACAAATGCACAATATCTTCACTAATTGGATCATAAACCCGTTGGTGCTGGAAAGTCAGCATTGCTTTCTGGAATGATTCTTCATAAAGAGAAGGGACAGATACAGTGCTATATCTCAAGTGCTTGATTACCTATATTGATTTAGAAATATTACTTAACAGAAGTCGATCACTTTAATCTGGTCAAGAATCAATAAATAAACCTTTCATCCAACCCTATATTCTTTTTCTTTTTTTTAATCTTGTTCTATAGCGTTAAGTTGTTGTATGGTGCATTCAAACTTACCTTGTCATAGCTCTTGAACTTTGTAATCAATGCATGAGCCCTTTTGAGTCCCATTCCTGGAAGCGACTGCAAATAGTCACAACCACTCAATATGCACATCTCGAGAAGCATTTTGTTTGTAAATCCCGCAAAACTTATTTCCTTGTTCCGCTGAAGTCTGGAATGATGAAATTCAACACCTTGCCCATACTTGTCCATTTTGAAGATAATCTTGATGGCAAAAATAAAACAGCTTAGTTGAAGCTCTGAAAGACAATGACAGGAAAAATTGCAAATTTCAATGGTAAAAGCAAATACAGGTTTTGATAAATAACCAGATAAACAACTCACTCTGGAGCAGCCAAATGGTATTAGATCAGAGTCCTCAGATATCACCGCATCAACTTGTTTGTTTACTGCCAAGAAGGTCATTTGAGCATCTGCCTCGTAAGGTGCTACAATGTAAGACACATTCTCCTGCTTTAACACCTTCCACATGCAACCACATCAACAGATAGAGCAACATTATTTAGTGCTAAGAACTACAAAGTTCTTTGCAGATTAGGTTAGCAAGCCAAATGATGCACTATCTCTACCTGGATTAGCTTGTGTGCAATTGAAGGTGAAATATCAACTGCCTTCTGGTAGCATTCATAAGCAGCTGCTGAATTTCCATTTGACTCATGCTCTACAGCACGAGCAAGATTTTCCTTTCTTATCCTACATCACAGTCAAGAGTTTATTTATTAGTACAGCAGAAACTTTCTACATTAGCATGCTTTTTCATGAGGTATGCATCAGCTGTTGAAATGTAGATAACAGGTTGATTAATGGTGCCAAGGAATATATAGCCAGAAAGCAACATAAGATTGAGAGCACCAAAGAGTATGATAGCTCCATTTCATGCATTTCTGAGAGACAGAGATTGGGCATTTCAATGAAAAAGTTCTTCCAAGAGGTGTAATAAAAATAAAAGGGAGGAAACTTGTTCTTTATGAAGGCATTGAATAATATTCTAGAAATCTTGTCAGAAAGCAAAAACAAAAATTAAAAAAGTTATAGGTAGAGGTGGAAGGAAACTCCTTATCACCTATGTGACCTTGTAAGTGACATATATACAGGCATGCAGTCATTTGATTGTACCTAGAGAGAAACCAAGACAAACACAGCTACACCTTCTCAGCAGCAATTGCTGCTGAGAAGGTTTGAAGACAGAACATTTTGATTCCAGCCAACAGAAGGAATGGAACTAGAAAGCAATTATTAACAGTTTAACAATGGTCAAGTGGAAAAAAAGAGATTTTGCAGCCAATTCGGGCCATAAAAATGAATACCTTGATAAGCTGTGACTTGATTGCATGTCTACTTAATTGCAGACACTAGTAATTGGGAAGCACAATTATTATGTCAAGGAATTTTGCATACCTTGCACGCTTGTTCTCTTGTTCAATCTTCATTGGAAGAAGACCTCCATCAAATACAAGAATAGGTGTGACCCCATAATGTCGGAGCAAATTTACTCTATGCATACAATACTCAATGTGCCTACAATATTGGACACAAAATGCAGGGGTCATACTCAAATGCTCCAGCATGCTTAAGAAATTGAGCCAAATTTAATCAAAATTTAAGCATGTTTACCCTTTCCTTAACTCTTGCTGCAAATTTCTAATCAGAAAAATATGTATCATTCAGTTTAAGAAATGGATAACAATTTACACTGATTTGCTAGGACTGGAAGCAATACAGTATCATAGGATATTGAAAGTGTTGACCGCTCACAACAGATTTAAAGTCATGAGAAAAGGTACAAAATGGATTGTCCAACACAACATTGAAAAAAAATGATAGAATATTCAAAATATTGAAAAAAAAAAAAAGATATGCTATCACAAAAACCAGTTTGATAAACTATTTTGTGTGAAAATAATTTTGGATGCATGGGAGCTACAGTCACAATGATAATAATCAATTGAGCATCCTTAGTTTCATAACCTTCAAACAATAAGCCTTCTCATGAATCCTATGGATTCTCTTAATGATTTGGGTGTACATGCTTTCAGTTTCTGCATCAATAACACATCCTCCGTTAATTTTTAAAGGCTTTTCCCTGCATCGACAATTGCTAACTTTTCTGGTCCTAAAACCCTCATAGTACACTTCCAAAGAATATTCACCTCGCTGAAGCTCACTGATTCCCAAAGAACATGCAGAGATAAAAAGAAACGGCACAAGTATTACCAAAACTGAGAAACAGACAGGGATCAGACCATAAAAGGCGCAACCTTTAAAGATAAAAATTTATGATTTTAAGTGCAATAATATGCACAGAAAGGCCGGGGCAAAGGTCACCCATTACCCAGAAAAAATTTTGCAGGGGCATAGCGTATATATACCCTACCTAATAATTCCATTGCCCGAAGACATACAGAAATCATTATAATCATCGCAGTTCTAAGCACTTCCAAGCGGCAACACAAAAACACCCATAGACTAAAGGTCCAACAAACAGATACCCAGTATCCCAATTTCCCAAATTTCAACCATTTCAACCGCAATCTGGAAAACTGCAAACAAACAAAGACGCAAGTATCTCCAATATCCACGCAAAAAAAAAGGCAAAAATTCCATCAGGCAAAGAATATCCATCACCCCAGATCGATGAAAGCCCCAAACTCTTTCAGCAAGCAACATTACGCGATTGCTGCAATGGTTGCCCACATTACCAAGAACAAACATGGGTAATAAAAATCGTAAATGTAGGAATACCCATTAAACCAAGCCGATCAAATCTCAAGATTTTCAACGAAAATCACAAATATAGAGAAAGAGAGAGAAATACCTAGAAGTGGGCAATCCTTTGCAAAGCTGAGTGCTGCAAGACAAGGCGCCTTTGTGGAGCCAAGAGTAAGTATCAACAGCAACACAACAACCCTTCAAATCTTTGATATGGATCGGCACCATTGTCGATTTCAAGAGGGGCAAAAGCCCTTGTATTCCCATTATCGCTCTTGCTGCTCTCTCCCACTTTTCCTTCTTGACGTTTAGAGTATGTCGCATGCACGAGCTCGTTTTAGCTGCTTTTCTTTTCCTTTTGTTTTGCTTTCCTTATTGGAATGGCGAATTATTGACTTTTATCATATGAGAGAGAGAGAGAGAGAGAGAGAGAGAGAGAGGGAAGGGGAGAATGGCATTGGCGGGAACAATTTTTGGCGAGCAGCTCCGTGAAAATGGAATCAATTAACCTATTTTTATTAAAAATGTTCTTATAAGTATGGGATTTAATGAATTTAGATTCATGTAATTTTTAATTTTAACAATTAAGACCCTTTTTTTTTTCAAATTCATTAATCTTAGTTATTTTTTTTAATTATCCAAAATTTTATAAGATTTAATCTTTTAAGTAACTAAGATTATTTTATTTTGAAAACATTTTAGAATTTATAATATTTTGAATTTTCATGGGTTTATTTTTTGTAACTCCAACAAAATTTTTAAAAATAAATTTTGAAAAATAAAATATAATTATGATAATTTAAAAGATTAGATTTTATAATATTTAGATTTTGTAAAATTTTTGGAATTGAATAAAAACTTCAAAATTAATGGAATAACGGAGAATCTCAATTGTTAAAACTAAAAATTATAGATGTTTTATAGTATAAATTAAAATTTAAGAGAAATAAAACATAAAGGAGGTCAGCCGGGGAAAAGGGTTGGAAGCATTTAACTGAAATAAAAAAATGGCTTTTCTTTTCTTTTTTTTTGTTTTTTTGTTTTTTTTTTCATTTTGATTTTGCCATTCGTTGTCTAATCAGTTAACTTTCATTTTTTTTTTTCAATGGGATATTTTAGTGAAAATTCTTTTTGAACGCAAATGTAAAGAGAAAATGTACTTAGAGGCCAAAACAGAGGAAATGTGAAGAGAAAATTATTTCATCTTAAAAAAATTTTCTCAAAAAATGCCATTGTTTTTTTTTTTTTGAACGTCAAAAGTATAAAAAAAAGGTTCATTTTTTTTTAATTAGTTCTTATTGATATTCAAATTTAAAATCTTCAATATGAAAAATAAAAATTATTTATTTTTATTCACAAATTAAAAAAAAAAAAGAAAAAATCTTAAACCTAACGGCTATCAATTTTAAGTTTGGTTGGATTTGTTGCTCGTTTTGGGCCCAACCATATTCTCAAAAAATAAAAAATTGGGGTTTATTCATAGCCTTTTTGTTTTTATTTTTGGGTTTTAAGGTGGTGAGTAAAAGTGTGTCGATTTTGACATTTAGATGGATTAGGGTTTTTTCATACGAAGTGGAGCAGAGCAAGCGAGCGAGCAAAAGCCTGGGGAGAAGTTGTTGTGGGGGGGGAGAATTGAAGGAGAAAATGTTGAGGGTAAATCGATTAATAAACCACAGTGGAGGAGGAGGAGGAGGAGGAGGAGGAGGAGGTGCTTCATTTCTCTTATTATTATGCAAACACAGTCATCAACACAATCGTCTTCTTCTCAATTCTCAGCTTCCTTCTCGAAAAACCACCGCCCGCTTCCTCGACATTTACCAGGTACACCTCTAACTTCCCCCACCGAAAAATTCTCTTCCTTTTCTTTCTCTTTTTTTTTTTTTGGTTTGTTTTTCAATTTGTTATTTTATGTTTTAAGTTGTGGGATTTTTATACAATTTTTGTTTCTCTTGGCTTTTTTTTTTTGTGTATAGATATATATATATAATTATTTTTACTAATTGTTTTGGCGTTAACATTTGCAGCTTGCGAACAAAGACTCGATTGAGAAAGAGAAGGCCAGGCTGTAAGTTCCCCCCTTCTTTCTTTTTGTTTTCCACTTTTATTTTATTTTATTCATGTGAGTTTGGAAAACGTTATTTTGTTTTTTTTTGTTTTTTCCTTCTTTTGGTTTTTTGGGGTTGTTCTTATGTAAGTACAAGAAGATTTAAGTTTAGTTAAACATGAGGATGATGTTTTTTTTTTCTTTTAGGGCAGTAAAGATGAGATGAGCAGAGGGTACTTTGCTGATATGAATGAGTTTAAGCAACACGGTGGTAAGGTAATATTGTACAAACTTTAAGTTTGCAATTGCCCACTGTTGTAAAAGCTTCTCTTGATACATTTTGTTGTCAGAGCTTCATTGATATGTTCTATTTGAACATCGTTTTGTTGTTCAATGCATTTGCTTGTGTTTATGGCGGATCCTTGGTCCCGTCAAAAGGCATGGTGTGTCCTGCAAATGTTACAGTACATTGGAGCAGGATATAACCGTATAACCTAGTCTACCGCCATGACGGTTCTACTTTGATTCACGTGAAATGGATACATCCTGGATTAACCAGAGGAGCTGCAGCTGTGTGGTGTCCTGAGGCTGAAGCCTGAATTGTTTTAGTCTTGTTTTAGTCTTGGCATGCTCTGTACGGTGAATGTTGCATTGCCAGGCACTCTGTTAGGTTTATGCAATTTTGTTAGAGGGGCTCTTTTTATGTTTGTGGGTTTGACTCAGCAATATGCTTATGCAGATTGCAATCGCAAATAAGTTAATAGTTCCTGCAGTGGCAGCTGTGAAGTTTCCTGACTTAGAAGTGAGCTGTTCGGATGGTAGAACTATAAGGCTTCCTGTCAGGTCCAACGGGAATGAGGTGAACTCTGCCATATCAGATATTCCTAAAGCATCATTGCTGTGCCTTTCATTTCGTGCAAGTTCTCAGGTACAGAGTTTGTAACTGCTTTTTTATTGGATTGCAACTCTGTACCATTCAACTTGTATTGTGTAAACTTTAATCTGCAATTATTACAAAAGGGTAGCAAATTTTCTGTTTGAGTTTTCAACAGTTTTAGATCTGTCTGAATAAGAGAACAAATTATAGGTAAGGAAAACAGAATGCAAAATTGTTGGATTGCAACTAACATTACTCAAACTTGTATTTTGTTCAATCTGCAATTATTAGAAAAGATGGTGAATTTGCTGTTGGAGGTTTAACAGTAATGGAAGTGTGCATATAAGAGAGGATGAGTTATAAGGAAAACATGAGGGCAAAAATTGGCAACAATAAATGGAGAAGAATTGTTAAATCTGAACAATGAGCAATTCCAAACTAGTCAACAATAATAGTTAGACTATTACAATAAATTTACAGTGCCAGTCTGCACTTTTTACAGTGATGTAAGATCTGTACACTAAGAAAAAGTTTGACACATACTAGAATGTGTAATGAGCACTCAATCTTGAATGTTCTTGTGGCAATAAGGAATTGATTTCCCTCTAATGTATGTTAGTTCTCAATGAATTTATTTAGTTCTAAATCATCACTCCTTCCTTTTTACAGGTGATGATTAATTCTTGGAGTGTGCCTTTCCTTGATGCATTTCATGATGCAAAAAATGTTCAATTTTATGAGGTACTGATGTGCATGCTGTTTCAGTGTCTAGTCAGACTGCAGGTTGATTAAATGTAATGGAAAAGGAGTAATCTTGCAGTTCTTATGCTTTTGAGCTTGCTACTAAATTGATTTACCAAATAGAAAATGAAAAAAGGAAAATCGGTGCTTGTATTATGCATATGGACAGATGTTCCGTGGATCCAAATTTTGTCATTGCTTCTCAGGTTGCTTTACATCTTGAAGAAGTATCCCATTAAACTAGGGAGCAAACAACCAAAGCACAAAGTAGTGACACATGCTGCTTCTTCAACTAATGAAGAACTAGAGATTATTGGTTGATATAATTTAGCAAAGAAAATGAAAATTACATCGGGGTGCATGTGACTTCTCAGATCTTTCAGGTTTTCCTCATTTTTGATAAAGATGTTATTATTACCATTTACAGGTGTCATTTATAGACTCTTGGCTCCTATGTCGGAATCCTGTCAAGCAGGTTCTTCTTCGGATTATGAGAAAATCTAACAGTCATCCAGATGATGCACTTCAGAGACAGATTGTTTATTCATTCGGTGACCATTATTACTTCAGAAAAGAACTCAAGATTCTGAACCTTCTTACTGGGTACTAACATTTTGTCAACTTTGTCTTTATGCCATTGGTTTCCAGAAGGAACTGGTTCTAAGATATGCATTCTCATTGTTTAAAATTCTGCAGGTATATTTTCCTACTTGACAAATTTGGTAGAGTACGATGGCAAGGCTTTGGGTCGGCCACTGAAGAGGAGTTATCCTCCCTTATTTCTTGCACATCATTCCTTTTGGAAGAGAAATGATTTAGTCGAGCCCCTGGATCTTTTTTTCTTTTTTTTTTTATCTGAAATTCCATAGTCCAGAATACTGTCATGGGATATATCTAAAATTCCAAGGAGCTTGTGTCTTAGCAGTGTCCTTGACCATGTTCCCAATAATGTTCTTGTTATAAGAAAACTATTCCAGTTCCTCTCTCCTACGTGAATGCAGTGGTACTGGCCTGTGCAGACATGATTGATGGTTGTGAGATGGTGGCTGTTACTCGCAGGCCTTTGGATGCCCTGCATGTTGAAACCTCGGATCACCAGAAAGCCTTTGTTTTCCTGGAGTCTCGGATGGTAAACAGTGAAATAGTCAGCAATGTCCGCAAATCATTTTTCAGCGGATCTAAGGATACAAGTAGATGAGCGAAACAATTGTTGTTTTTATGAGAATATATTTTTCTTTACGCCATTGTATAAATGGATGCGGGTTACTCTTGATGCTGACTCCAAGGCGTCGTGCTTCGGGAGCACATTGTTGAATATGTGTCTAATTGAGCCAAGTCCTAATCATGGGACCAATGACAGGTTGGAGGAAAACACTGGGGACCTGTTAACTCTATTGCTGGACAAATACGCGGAGACCCCAGTGGCAAAGGTATTTCCAGCTGATAAGCTTGGGGTGGAGCTCAGTGAATAGAACTGAGAGATCTTTGAGAAAGACGCCATTTCATTTGTTCTGAGCATATTCAAAGACATAATACCACTACCATCATCCATGCAGTCTATTAAAAAATGATGATGCAGATGATCCTGTTTTGTATTAATGAAAGCTTTATCGATGTTCAAAAGGGAGCACCACTTGCTCTTGGAAAGTGGCCAGCAGCGAGAGCTTCTCTCGCTGCGCTGACGGGCAAAATGCCCACAAATGTGTGTTTGGGCCATTGGCGTGCAAATCAACACCTTTGCCTTGTCTCTCCTGGGGGGCTTCATCCCTTGCCTGCCTAGCTACCTACGCACTTCCTTCTCCCAGATGGCCCCTGCCAGCTAATTGTTAATGTATTACATTGTTTAAATATTTTTAAAGAAAAAAAAATTCCGACAAAATATCTGCTGTTCGGTTCGCGTTCTCTTCGACCACCTTTTTCTATTTTTCTTCTTTTCTACTTTTTCAACCCGTGTCGCCGGATTGGATCTCCTCTCTGGTACCGCGACATAGGATGTGTTTATTCTGTGTTTTTTTCTTTTGTTTAACCTCAAGGGGCATGGTTGGCCAATTGGGCCCGCTCAGGTTTGGCAGAGCATTGCGGTAAAGGACAGGCAGAAGCTACAGCCTCGCAGGCCTGTATGCATCATCAGAAAACAGCAACAAACCTGCGGGCCTTGCAGATGCTGAAGGACACGCATCCGCAGTTCACAGGAACCATCCAAGTACCTTCGGAGAAGGTAGGGAATCTTAAAAGCATCGATTCGACAACTAAAAATTTAACAAACGAATTTCTCCCTGAAAATTGAGGTGGGAGGAATTAAAAAAAAATAAAAAATAAAAAGGAGTGACTAAAGGTAATGAATTTTCTTTATGCTAAATATGGGTACCAATTTTGCAGCTAAGATTGAAATTTATACATCCTCTTCTCCTTAATCAAACAAAAACATTCTATTATATAT
This sequence comes from Bruguiera sexangula, assembly GCA_020141445.1. Classification (NCBI taxonomy): domain Eukaryota; kingdom Viridiplantae; phylum Streptophyta; class Magnoliopsida; order Malpighiales; family Rhizophoraceae; genus Bruguiera; species Bruguiera sexangula. The sequence continues at coordinate 4,271,495 of JAHLGP010020637.1, forward strand.
AATAGCGGACGTCTCCAACATCGTGCATGTTTGGTTATTGAGAGAAGGGTGAAAAAAAAAAAAGTAAAAAATTAACTTTCTTATATTTGAGAAGCATGTGAGGAAAAAAAAACAAAGAAAGAAAATAAGATAAAAATTCACTATAAAAACCACCACTTTTTTTCTCACCAAATTAGTAAAACAATTCTAAAAAATATACATAAATAATAGCCTTGATGAAATCATTATAATATTATTTTAAGATCTTATCTAATTAAGGTTATGGTCTTCTAAACCATTTACTCACCTCTTAATTATTTTCACCTACTAGGTGTTCTTTCTCCCTGCTTCATTGGTACTAATGATGCATAAAAGTGCCTGAACATATATGATTTTGTGCATACATTAATTTTTGTGTACTATTGTGTAATATTTAAATAGAAAATTTATATTTTTTTATTTTCTTTTTTCCTATATCTAACTTATCCAAATAATTCATAAAAATTATTTTTCTTTTCTTTATTTTTCACATTTTTTATGATGTACTTCAAATCCATATATAATCTTAGAGTTCCCTTGTTACCGTAATAATGCAACAATTATAATTATGTATGAAAGGAAAAAATAATAAATTATCAATTAATCAAATAAGAGAGATATCTAATATGGTATTTATGAAAAAGAAATGTAAAATTTATGAAAATTGAGATAATTACTCTTATTATATAACTTATAGTCTTATAAAATTTTTAATAGATAATACAAATATATTTGACTTTTTAACATATGGGGTGGGATAATTTACATTTTTTAGTTATTAACTTTATCACTTGTTTTCATTTGTATTATTTAATTTTAATTTCTTATAATTAAATCACACAATTTTAATTTAATTTTATTTTAATCATTATATCATTTCATTAGATAAAAATTTATAAAATTTATCTTTTAAAGAATATATTTTTATTCAATTAATTTTATCAATTAATATATTAATAAAAATCGAGTTAAATTTTATAATTTGAAATGTTATAACTAACAATAAGGTTAGAAAATCTAGAAACATTAATGAGTATTTTTTAAAAATTATCTTTTATATTCACTAATCTACCCACCCTAAAAATGATTTAGTTTTAGATATAATTCCACATATGCAAACACATCAAACATTAGGCAATGTTTGATGCACCACATGAATTTTTTTTTTTAATTTTTAAAAGAGTAATTTTTTAAATAAATTTTAGATCTTTTTTTGGAATCTTATATAAATATTAATAAAAATTTTCTCTTTTAAAATTTTTTAAGAAGAAGAATATAAAGAGAAGTGTTTTTTTTTTTTTGACATATTAAACATGACTTGACATATAGTACTCTTCTAACTCTTGAATAATATTTTAAATTAAATTATTTTAAGGATAAGTAGATTGTTAAATAAAAAAATAATTATTTTTGAATTTTTTTAATACTTTAATTTGAAAATTTTAATTCTAGTCTTATTTATATATTAACTAATAAATTTAATCATATAAAAACATATTTTTTTAAAAAATAAATTTTATAAATTGTTATTTAATAAAATAATATAATAATTAAAATAAAATAAATAATTTAATAATAAAAAATTAAATAATAAATATAGTAATAAAAATATAAATTACTCGTACGAGGCGTCCATGACGTAGCAGGCATTTGCCCGGTGTTTCCACGTGGCTAGTGGCTACTGGGTACGGGTCAAAACAACTGCCCTCAAGAAATGAGCTGCACACTAACAAGTCGGCAATGGCATATTTGGCCCCTTTTCTTATGCCTACTGTCTCCTCATTGATTTCGTTTTCCTTCTTCTTCTTTTTCTGTTTAAAGTAATAAAAAAAAAATTCCTTGAGATGAATTGGTACATTTAAACTGTTCAGCTACTTGAAAATAGAGTTGGGGCCATATGGATTCATCAATTGGATTTGTCTAATTTAGTTTAAATATTAACAAAAATTCTAAAACTTTTTTATTAATATTTTGAATTAAAAGATTTGATTAAAAGATGTGGTTAAAGCATGAGTTATATTAAATATAAAAAAAAAAACAAATTGTGGAATTTTATTTTAATTTTTAATTTTTTTTGCATGAAATAATTAGACATACAACTCAAAAAATAAAATGTGTAACTAAAAATTAAAAAAAATATACAATCAAATTTCATTTAATATTTTTATAATTCGCTACATATTTTATTTGATTTGTTATATATTTTAATATTTTGATTGAACATCTACTGAATTTTAATTAAAAATATGAAATTAAAAAATAATTTTGTATTGTAATGTCACTCTGTCCATCCCCAAACTTGTTTTTCTTATGTAACAAGACTCTAAGCTTTTCATTGATGAAATTGAAATAAAATACAGTTGAATTTGATTCGTATAATTCTTTACCAAAGATTATAACTTGGGATTCCGGGGAACGAAATAGTAGCCTAATGGCTGGTCATCCACTCTTAAATCTGAAATTTAATGAGATCAAACTCCATTTATAATGCACTCATTAATTTAAAACCAATATCGATAATTTATAGTCTGAGAGAAAGACCAATGGAGTCCAGAGCTGTATTAGTCATAAAGCAAAAGGGCAGCTCAAACTTTGTCTTTTTAAGGGTGCTTTCAATGGTAATAAAGTACTGAAGGAGAATGAGGGCTACACTGTTCTCTTTTATTTTATAACGAAAGCTGACCCAGAAAAATAAAAAAAAAGTTAAAAATGCAAAATAATTGTGCATTGGGTAGTGCCAAAGTAACCAAAGAGGGCTGCTGAAACTCAGAAGATCTTGGCTTTATTTGAAATTGGCGGTTGTTGTAGGGCCCCTCTATGCAAATAAAAAAGAAGATGACCCCGTACTGTCAATAAAGAAATTTGGTCGGATCGACAACTTTCCTTATCCGTAAAAATGTGCCCTGCCGTTCATTTTGAAATTTAATAATTACTGTAATTAAATATGAAGAAAATTTTATAAAACTAATAATTAATATTTCATGATACTTTTTTTAGTATTATAAAAAATTTAAAAAAAAAAAAACAACTCCTCCTTTCAATCTCTTGTCCAATTGAGTCAAAAAAACAAAAAAAAAAAAGAAAAAGAAAAAGAAAAAGGCAATCTTTAAACACTGATCAATAATTTCGTATTTATAATAAAATATAAATATTATTTTCAATAGCCTCGTCACAAGTTTAGGGAAAGCTTAGGTGTTAATCATAAGTTTATCAAAAACCTAAGGCTCAAATTTAAATTCATATAAAGTTCGGAGTCTGAAATACTTTTTTTTTTGTTTTTTTTTGGAATTATGAACCAAAATCCGCTTGGCCAATTATTGTATTGCTTTTTTTTTTTTCCTTTTTAAAGTTTTGGCATACATTTTATCATTTTATTAATCTTTTTATACATAATGTGATTTTTAATAAAATATTTATTTATTTATTAATAAAAAGTCCAAATTAAAGAACCAACTCTTTCCAATGTTTGCCGAATGATAGCAGTACCAAATGGGGAATGTTTTTAGCTTGGCTTGTTGCAACTTAAGATGCATTTAAGTAATCCAAGTAAAGAATAATACTAAAAGAAAATAAATAAATAAATAAATAAATAAATAATAATAGTAATAATAAGGAAAAGAAAACTGGTAGAAATACCCACATGTTTCTACAGTACAGGAGAAAAGCACACAATAGAAAATTAGAGGGACGCATTAGCTCCTTAATACTTTGATAGTTGTTGCTGATTAATCATAATTACCATCTTTATAAATTTAATGATACTTAAATGTTAAATCCTAGAAAAAGCTGGGTCTGTCGCTAAAGATCTATTTGTTTGGTCGTCTGTAAAATATTTATATACACATTTTTAAGGGGTAATAATGCTTGCTGCTTTATCGCTCATAATCCAATATAGGAATAAATGAAAAAAAAAGAAGAAGGGTAAGAGAATAAATAATAAAATAAAAATAGGAATAACCAACTGTTAAAATTATCTATGTTTGAAATTACTATTGTGTAATTTCTGGCTTCTCTCTATTTATTTATTATTTATTTATTTTGAGAGCTTCTGTCTCACTCTGTTTCTTGTTGCTCTGAAATTGGTCTTTTCAATCTCTTTCTCTGGGCTTGCGTCTCGGCATCAATAAAAGAAAACACGAAACCCGACAGTCCCGAGCCTTTTGAAGCCAAGCCGTCCCTCTGTGCTTTATCCTTCGAGATAAAGCCAGAGAGAGAGAGGCAGAGACACAGTGCGAGCTGCCGTAAAGGGAGAGGTGGATAAATGGGGTGGACCGTTTCCGCTGGAATTGTGATAGCCGCCGTGCTGGTGGAGGCGGCGGCCACGGTGCTGTGCTCTTTTCCGGTGACGCTGACGCTGGAGAGAGGGATTCCGCCGGGCCACACACTAGAGCTGAGTCAACTCAAAGAGAGGGACAGAGTCAGACACGGCAGAACGTTGCAGTCCTCGTTTGGTGGGGTGGTGGATTTCCCTGTTAAAGGCACCTTCGATCCTTTCCTCGTTGGGTAGCTTCGTCTTTTCCTTTGTGTTGTTTACATGCTGTTGAATTTTGGTTTCTTTTCCATTCTTCTTGTTTAGTTTAAATTTGCTTCCTTTTTTTCTTTTTGGATTACGGTTTTTCAAGAGTGAAACTTTTGGACTATGGAGGCTTTCCCATTTTCTTTCTTCCTGAAATGATTTTTTGTTTAAAGATGGTTCGGTCCTATAAAGAGAAAGTAATATATGCAAGTTAGAGTCAATCAATGTCTGTCATTTCTTTTATTGTTGTGTCCAGTGAAGTTTCTTTCTTTCTTTCTTCTTCTTCTTTTTTTTTTTTTGGTTTTTTGGAGCTAATTTCTCTCACTTGTGATTTTTGGTTGTTCTGGTAGGCTCTATTATACAAAGGTGCAACTGGGGTCTCCTCCAAAAGAGTTTTATGTACAAATAGATACTGGGAGTGATGTTCTTTGGGTTAATTGCAACTCCTGCAACGGTTGCCCCCAAACAAGTGGACTTCAAGTGGGTTCACTTTCTCTTGTCCATCTTCTGAGTTAATTTGTTTCAATCGCATTGAGTTTGTGAAACAATAGGAGCAATTTAGTGCTGCAATATTTTCAATTGTCGTCCCTCGGTTCTTTTGCAGATACCACTTAGTTTGTTTGATCCTGGGAGTTCATCAACGGCTTCATTAATCTCTTGTTCAGATCAGAGGTGCAGTCTAGGAGTTCAATCATCAGATTCTGCCTGTGCTTCACAAACCAATCAGTGCAGTTATACATTCCAATATGGTGATGGAAGTGGCACCTCAGGCCACTATGTCTCAGATTTGTTGCATTTTGATGCTATTGTTGCTGGGTCTGTGACTAATAATTCTTCAGCTTCCATTGTTTTTGGGTGAGCTGTCATGAATCTGTTAAAATCATAATATTAGTGGTGTCATAATTATTTCTTAAAACTGGGAATTCATGGATTTGGATGGGGTCTTATTAAACAGGTGTAGCACATTACAGACTGGAGACTTGACAAAATCAGATAGAGCAGTTGATGGAATCTTTGGATTTGGGCAACAGGACATGTCTCTAATCTCACAGCTGGCTTCACAGGGAATTTCTCCGAGAGTGTTCTCTCACTGCTTGAAAGGAAACGATGCTGGTGGTGGTATATTGGTTCTTGGAGAAATTGTGGAGCCAAATATCGTTTATACTCCACTTGTCCCATCACAGTGTGTCCATCATCCTAGACCATTTTTTTCCCCCCTGAGAAACTGAATTATTTTTATAAATATATGGGCCTATAACTTCATGAATATTCGGCAGACTTCCAATCGTTGATTTTTTAGGAATATTTGTCACAAGGAATTGCATTCCTTTAAATCCATCTCTTACTGGTTCATAGCTAGTGTGAATCTGCTTATCGGAGTGGATAAGTGGTACATAGCTTAAGGTTAGGGGCCCTTACCCATAACATCTTCATGGCTATTGTTTCTTGTCTTGAATGGCATTTCAGCTGCACAAGATTAGAGTATTTCCTAAAATTGTCAGTCTTGCAACATGCAAATATTGGTTGTGTGTTAGTTGTCAGTGGTTTCGATAATGGGAAGTTATTGAAATATCTAGTCATCTGGCTTTGGCTTACACAAAAGAATATGGAGATGGGATCCTCCTGAATCTGGGAAGTAAGAATTATTCCTGGTCACTAATCATGGAATTAAAAATGACTTCATCTTAAGTTCTAATATTGTGGCCAGTCTGTTGTGTTCAGTAATGCAGCGTTTTTCTTCCTTTGGAAAAAATTGACAGTTACTCTTTTTGGCTTATTCTTATAAGGTTGATTTACTTTGAATCCCAGTTTTAGGCATTGAAAATTATGATATTCCCTCTATTCACCTGATTCATTGCAGCTCTGCATGGAATAAGCAAACTATATCCTTGGTTTAAACCAACAACATGACCTGATGGATAGGTTGATTGATTTCCTCAGTGTATTTATGATTACACTCTACTTTTAAAAGGATAAAGAGGGAATTCCTTTCAGTGCTCTGTTTAAGCACACTGACAATTACCTGCACATTGAATTTCTTACCTAGCAATCACTGACTCTATGAGTTCTTATCTGGGATTCTATCTTTTATTCTTTTTATAATTACTGATCACTTTTTTCGTGTCACGTTACTACTATAGTCTGATGATGCTTCCTTAGATTTAATATGAAAACATTGCTGTGACAAATGACATAGATGCTGTGCCAATGATTTCTTACCATATAATGTGTACATTGGCTGATTGAGGGCTCTTTGAGTTTCCCATTGCAATTTTGTATGGATTTGTTTCTCCAATAAACCCACACTACTGCTTATGTTAGGCTCCTATTTCTGATGATACAAGTCAGAAATGTAAATGTTAGTCCAAGTATGCTTCTGTATGCAGAGTCACATCTCTTCAAGTAGAACTGAGGGCTGAAGAAATGTGCTTTTTGTGAAATCACTTAGACTAGCTTTTAGCTTGTTGATTGTTAAATCTTCCAGTCTTAGCAAGCAAAATCAGCTCTATGACACAGGCTCAATTCCAAAATAGCTAACTTTAAGCTATGCAATCTCAAACTTAGATAGTTAATGATTGTTGAGAAGAACCTTTTTGTTTTCTTTTTACCATTTGATTTTGGTCTGTCAAACCTCCTTGACTGAATATCCATCTTGAATATTTCAGAGCATATGGCATTCTACTCAATCCAATTAACTTTTGTCCCTCTGAGATTGCAGGTCTCATTACAATTTGAATCTGCAGAGCGTATCTGTTAATGGGCAAACCTTGGCCATTGATCCATCAGTTTTTGGAACATCAAGCAACCAAGGGACAATAGTTGATTCTGGAACAACCTTAGCATACCTTGCAGAAACTGCGTATGATTATTTTGTCAGTGCTGTAAGTTCCAAAAAACTTTTTCTTTTTGTCTTTTATCATTAAAAGTGAATATTAGAATCTTCAAATGAACATTAGTAAAGATCTTCATAAGAAATGAGAATCTGCCCTGTGTTTTCATATTTTTCCTTTCATTTTACTATAATTTGAATATAACCATGGAAGAAGTCACATTAAATTTTTAACTATACTAGTTAACTTCTTTTGCAGATCACAACTGTTGTTTCACAATCTGTGCATCCAGTTCTTTCCAGGGGAAATCAGTGTTATTTGATTACCTCCAGGTTCAGTTTCTAAATTTGCTCTCTCTAAGTTCTTTGTCTATTTTGTTTTTTACTAAGTTCTTTGTCTACTTTATTAGCAGCGTCAACGACATATTTCCTCAAGTTAGTTTGAACTTTGCTGGTGGTGCATCCATGATTTTAAATCCTCAGGACTACCTTCTGCAGCAAAACTCTATTGTGAGTCTCTGTGCTTGCCAGTGGTGCATCTATGATTTTAGATCTTGTCAGTGATTGCCTAGGATTCAATATTTGGTCTATATTTTATCTTCAATTTCAGTCTTCTATGTTCAGCTTCTGTTTCAAAATAGTGGGAACAAATTAACTTTTAATATTTGTTCTATGCCAGCTTTGCTGTTTACTTGCCTAGTCTTTTTATGGGAATATGTTGACTTTTTGGCAATTGTTTTGTCCCCCCTTGCATGCGTATGTTCAAGTCTGCTGCCTTGAAGTGGTGAGGAAACCTGCCCTTGTTTTCCATTTGTATCTATGGTCCACTTAGCTCTCTTTTTCATCCTTTCAAACCATATTTCAACTTCAGAAAGCTGATTCTTGTTTTCTTTTTTTTTTTCTTTTTCTGTTTCATGTTCTGTTACATTCATTCCTGTTGTTTAGCCACTTCGGCTTGGTGCTGCCCCTTCTTTGCCTTATTTTTTGCTGAAAAGAGCAATAAGTAAAGCATGGTGGTGATTTACATCATGATTCTGTTTCACATTATTCATTGTTTTGGCACACCTTCTGAATCTTTAATCAGGGAAATTAAATTTGTATTACAGGGAGTTGCTGCAGTATGGTGCATAGGCTTTCAGAAAATTCAGGGTCAAGGAATAACAATTTTAGGAGGTATAGACACCAGTCTTTGTCCTGCCACTGTGCATAGAAGTTTTATAATCTATGAGTCGGCAATATCAGCCTTTTACTGGGGCTCTCAATTTTTTGGCAGTTCAACTGCTATGGAATACCTAAAGTTCTTGTCAAAGGACAAACAGGATCTGTTCTATAGGTTGTACCTCTGTATCCTTTGGCTTTTTAATGTCTTGATGCTAGGAATATTGTAACTAAATTGCATATAGCAATTAGTTCTTCTTGCTATTCTTGAACCTGTCTTTATAAAAATTGCTCCACAAATTTGTTCATCATGAGCTTTTCCATGTCATTTTTATTGTCAGTCTGTTTCATTTCGATTTTTGCAGAAGAATCTGCTAGTATTAGTCTTCTGGCATTTCAGCCTTTTCTTGTGACATGTATCTCGGTATACCATGTGTTCATTGCTCAACTATCAGCAACTTAGGTGAATTTAATTGCTAAAGCCCTCTTGACATTGCCAGATGCATAATTCTCGATACAGCACATGCACTGATCCAGTGATCATCACTCCCCTGCAATAGTTTATGACTTACATATAGTTCCACAACCAAGTCTTTGTCTAATTTGGGGGATTCTTGCTCATGATCCACTTCTGTTTTTTGCTATTTTGAACTTTATATATATATATAGCAGCTACTTTTATAACAAGATATGTTATAACAAGATTGTCAAGTAGTTTGTGCTTATGCAAGTAACATTGTTGTTTTATTTCTGCAGATCTTGTTCTGAAAGACAAAATTTTTGTCTACGACATTGCTAATCAACGTGTTGGGTGGGCTAATTATGACTGTAAGTTGCAATTCATTTCTACTGTTGGCAATGGAATTATGTAAAATTAAAACAATTTGATATCTAAATCAAGGCAACAAAAGTTGGCTGAGCCATGCAAATGGACATTTTTTGAAGCTTGTTTTCTCAAAAGAAAACGGTACTTTCTTTTCAGCAAAATAATTGTACAAAAACATTACGGTCATCTTACACATACAGTGACAATTAACTGTGAATCTACTATCAGGCTCGATGTCAGTGAATGTCTCTACCTCGACAAATACTGGAAAAAGCGAATTCGTAAATGCAGGAGAGCTGGATAACAACAGTTCACAGCAGACCCTGCCTTACAAACTGATACCAATGACCACAATAGCTTCCCTTCTGCATGTCTTCATGCTTGGCAGTTACATGTTCTTGTAGCATACCCTTCTGATTCTCTTCGCGGGCTACCATTGTTCCTTCTATTGTAATGCTCATTCCGGTTTATATTTAATGCAACCGGCAGGGCTATTTACTGTTGATTAAGTGGCAGCCAGTGTCTGCCTGGCGTGGCTTGTGGTTTTTGTTTTTAGCCTTCTTTCCTTTTTTTTTTTTTATTATTTTTCAAGCTTCAGATATTTATCTTGTCAGCTGAGTATACGTATGACTTTCGTTACAACAGTCACCCTATTGGTAGATTTGTAAATTACATTCGTATGAATAGAAGTAATTTATATAGATTTCTTAATTTATTTTTTTGTGCCTTTTTGACAGATTTTTGTACATCTAATTGCTAAAACTTCTGAGCCACACGGTCTTTCATTATTACCTCATAATGATATTGAAAAGAATCAAATGATGAAGAGGCATACGAGTGTAATTGAAAACAACGAGAAATTCGACAAGAACCGGAAGAGAAGTGGAACATGTTCTGTTTGTGTATGATATCAGCGCATTGGAGCTACTCATCGACTCCTTCCAATAAAAAACCCTTCATTCCAGGGTCTCCTGTGTTTAGCTTGAGTTTGGGTCGTTTACATGTGTGTAGGATCTTTCTTAGGTCTAGAAATTTACAAGATTTATGATAACAACTTATTTATAAGCATATTTGTAGGATAAGCCTATTGTTTATTAATTAGGGCTCATAAATGTGGTAAAGAACCATCAGTGATCACTCTAGAAAGATGAATGAAAATGACACAATTATGATGTATGAAAAGGATACAATTGTCTGGCTAGGGAGAAAACTGCTTACATTTTTTTCTTTTTTTTTTTTTTGAGGAAAACACAACACAAATTGCTGAAGTAAAATAAAAATTAAAAGAGTCGGACTAGAAGAATGCAATTGTGCTCAAAAAGGGAGTTCTCCTGTCCAAACCAACCGCAATTCTGTTCAAAAAAAGAAATATATACTGCATGCAAGAGACAGTCAACCTGAAGTAAAATAAAAATTAAAAGACCTAGACTAGAAGAAAACAAAAGAGCTCATGCAAAATGCAGAGCCTACTACACCCTTATAGCAGTTAATAATTCCGATGTACCCAACAAATACAATCGGTACAGAGGCAACGATACAATCTCAATTCATAATTTAGGTTAGCATATACTGCAACCAGAGATATTGTTTAAAATCAGCTCAACTGGAGCTCGGAGTACCCATTCCATCGAGCAGCCAGTTAGATAACAACTGCAAGAGAACTTTTCTAGTGCAAAATCAGCAGGCATTTTAAGACCAGCATAAAGTCTAATGGTTGTGCTAAATGGGACACAAGCAATTTAAGTGAACTAGCTAACGAGTTTGTGCTCTAATTAACAAAAAATGCCCCACTTTGGGATCCTCACGTTACTTAAATATGAGGGCATCACGTCCAGGACCAACACCAATATAATGGATAGGTACACCAACAAGTTCCTCTATCCTCCCCACATATCATTGTGCAGCTTTTGGAAGGTCCAAGTAGTTTCTAACAAATGAGACATTGTTCATCCATCCCAGTAACACATCATATTTAACCTAAACAGAGTGAAACAAAACATATTAGCAGTTTAAACAAAACATCATATTCCGAATAGGTTTTCAATTTTTATTTTTTCAAACAAGAGAGAGATTAATTACGGTGGCAGATAATCTGCAGAAAATTATTACCAAAGTAAGACTGCGACTTGAAACTAATAGACAGATACACAAATAAAGTAAAGAGAATTAAGAAACTTCACTAGGAATCCAAGAGATGTTATACACTTAAGCAGTGAATCTGTATCATTTGAATGGAGGCCCAAAACTTAAGCTTGAGACTTTATCTTGATAATAAACTTGAACTTCAATTTCAATTTGATTGTCCATTATATCCAATATATCAATAACATGAATATTAGTTAGAGTTGGGATATACAAATTTGCCTTCAACTGTTCAAGAAGATGAAGATTGGCAGGGAATGATTTAATTGGTGCACCTTTCAACATTTTTTATAAGAAATGCCCAACTAAATTTCACGGAGCTCTGACAAAACATCAAGTTTGGTGAGATTCAAAGATGAAAAACCATGAATATGACAAAAATATTTTAGTGCAACTACATCAAGACATCAACATTGATGAGGACGACCAGTAGTAGTCCCAAACTCTTGACCTGCAAGCCTAAGGAGGTCAACCCCTTGACCCAAGATCTCTGTAGGGAAAGGTCCAGAACCGACCCTTCCAGTGTATGCTTTCACCTGCAAGTAATGATATAAGAGGAAGCAATCATGCGAAGGCTAAACAGGAGCTAAAATAGGACACAAGGGCATAAAACTTAGGCAAATAGAACATGGAGGTGCATTTATTAGAAGCATATTTGTTAATAAAATATCAGAATCTAAGATAATATACCACTGGATGCAAAATTCTAGCCAGCACTTTTATTGCTCACAAGAAGCCAAGAAGGTAAGTTAGAAATTATTAAAAAAAAAAAAGAAAGACAAAATTAACAGTACACTCACCACTCCAATAAGATCAACGACTCTTGGAGCAATGCCAGGACCAACGTAGATACCGCCAGCAGACAGGCTAGAGGAAGTAACATAAGGGTAAGTTCCAAAGCCAATATCCAACATGGTCGCTTGACCACCCTCAACCAAAATCTTCTTGTTCTGTCCAATGGATTCATTAATGACATGAATGGTATCTACAATATAAGGCTCCAACCTCTCAGCAAATCTCTTGCATCTCTCAACTTCATCCTTAAACATTTTTGAACCATAATTAAAACCCTTGAATCTGGAAGCAGCATCTGACAATTAAAGATCAAGCTTTTGAGGGAAAGTATCCATGTCTCAAATCACCAACTCTAATCCCAATCCAAATCACCTTGCTGGAATAAAAAGGCCCAATCCCTCTCCAAGTCATCCCAATAAATGACCTGGCAAGCTCAGCTTCCCTAAGACCATCCACTTCCTGGGGGAAATCAAACAAGAGGTGTGCATGATCAGAGACCAGAATACTAACTTTGCAGGAGACCCCAATGTATTCAAGCCCATCGATTTCCTTGAAAAAGCCCTAGAAGATGAACCACAACACTATTTCCAATTAGACAGATGATATCTTCATTGAGAATCCCTGAAGGGATGAGGTGGAGTGAGAATTTCTTGCCATCTGAATTATAGATGGTATGTCCAACATTAGCCCCACCCTATCACTCATTTGCAATCAAATATTCAAAATCAAACACACACACACACTTTGGGAGCACCAACAAAGGGCATCCTACTATACAAGGCTCCCACTGTGATGTCTCGAGAAGGGTCAGAGGTAGACAGGAAGTTTCTATGACTTGACTGTTATACAAAAGGCTCCAGTTACTTCAAGAGCAACAACAACAACAACAAAAACATCTAAGAGAGAGCAAGGGTACCTGGCATTGAGCAAAAATGTCAAAATGCTGAGCAAGGATGTTGACAAGCTTGCCTTTCCCTTTGTCGCCCCACTGGGAGCCTAGGGTGCCAGAAACTTGACTGAGGGAGCCAATTGATTCAGGCAGTGAAAGTCGCCTTGGTAGCCATCAGAGAATGGGAAGAGGAGGAGGATTCAACAGATTGTTCTGAATAAGGGGAGTGCTGGTGGGAGAGGGCAGCAGGATACAGCGGTGCCAGGTGGATGGGGAAGGGATAGGGCAAGTTGGTTGCCACTCACGAACATAGTGTGCATGTCTCCATGATTATTTCTTTTTTGAACTTTGGCATATACCATCTGCCACCTTCTTGGGATCTCTGATTAACCTGCTCATCAAAAAATAATCTCTGATTAATCCCTATTCCTGTCTTAACATTTTCAGTTTGGAATTTGGATATTAATGGAAGCATAGCATATCCACTCGAAACCATCAAGTCCAGCAAGGTTGTCAAACAATCAGTCACAATTATAAATTCCATTATTAATTTGTTTGTTGCATTCCATGTCAAGTTTCAGCCTTGCAAATAAAGGGGCAAACAAACATACACATGCAAACACACACAAAGGAACAAGTTTCAAGCTTTTAAGAAGGGGTACAGTGGGATAGTGGGGAAATTGAGAAAGAGAAATTCCCTTTCAGAGTCTCAAAAAGTAGAAGAAACCCAAAATATACAAGAATCGTCGAATATTAACAAACAAACAACAACAGCAAATGCAAGATGAATAGTTGATTTGCATTGCCATTACCCCACCTATCTCACTTTCTTCACAAAACAACAAATGAGCCATCCCCAAAAATTAAACAATCAGCTCCATAGAGAAACAGAGAGAGTACTGCACTATGCCTCTCTCTCTCTCTCTTTTTAAGCAACCCCACAGGTGACGTAGATTTGACCCGACCTGAGTAGATCATTGAGAAAGAAAGAAAAAAGAAAAAAGAAAAAAAAAAGTGAAAAAAACGAAAAAGACTATAGGCATAGTTGGTGGTGCTCAAACAAAAGCATTTTCAGTTCTCATTCACAAATCATAATGCGCCATCTAGTCATAGAAATCAAAAATTAGCATACCATCACCATACATACAGTATAACAATTTAAAAAGAAGAGATGCACAAATCATGTTAACAAATTTGTTCAAAACAAGCACGTTAGGTGAAGAAATGAGTCCAGTGTAGAAGCAAACAGCCATCCCATACACAAGCTCTAGACCTGTTTCTTGAGTGATAGAGTCAGATTTCACAGAGTCAGAAACTCAAGAAAATGAGTGTCACCTACTGCTTGGCTACAAAAGACTCATGAATATCATATTGGACCTTACTATAGCAAAATCAATTGAAAAAAAAAAAAATCATAGAAGTATCATATAAATTTTATTTTTTAAAAAATTAATCTTGTAATGATTAGAAATACCGACAGAATTTTTAGGGAATAAAATCAAACTAGAGATAGGACCATTTCAATAATTAAATAAAATCACCAAATTCTGACCCACAAACTAAATATACAACTCCCTCCGTACTTTCATAGATTCAGTTGGAAGAAAAGACCCAAAAGAAAAAAAAGAAGATAAAATGGAAAAGAAAAAACTCATTTACCAGATTAGGAAGGACCTGCTAAGGGTGGGAAGATTAGGAGGGTGAGGTGAGGTAAGGTACTGGCCTCCATTTCTCTTTGATTTATGAATTTTAGACCAGGATTTAGGCTCCCTTTATTTATTAGAAAATAATTTATTTGTAAAAAATATTTTTCAATATTTGAATATAATTGTCAAAATATTTTCCTAATGTTTTTTTACCATGACAAACAAAATAAATGAACTCACATCAAATTAAAAAAATTTATTCTTAAAATCAAAATCGACAAGTAATCAAAGGCTTGATTTGGTTTATAGATATTTTTTCTTTGCAAAATCAAACTTCAAATTCGAGTTTTGAGTTCCAAATTGAGAAACTTAAGTGAGCAAGATGAATTTAGTTAAATTAAGAAATTTAGTCATATAAATTTAAATTATGAGAATGTTAGAATTATCATAAAATTTAAATTAATTAAATTATATTTAAATTTTATTATATATATATATATATGATTTATGTATAATATTTTATTAAATTAATAAAATAAAAAATTACTATATTATCATCTAATTATAATTAATTGAACTCTAATAGTTGTATCAAAGTGAGTGTTTTGATGCAGATTAAGAGGAAATATAAAGTCTGGAGTTACTTACCATAAGAGCTGCCGGAGTCACAGGAGTCACCGGGCTACCAATTTTTGTCGCCGGAATAACTGCCCGCCATCACCGGAGCACCGCTGCCGATCACCATGCGCTGCCGCAGATGCCACCGAAAGTTGCTGTCTGCCTTGTTAGAAGCTACCTCCGGCAATGCCGAACATCAATAACCTCAAATATGGCCTCCACGCAGCCATAGAGTTGCCGGAACGCCATCAGAAATTCGAAACTTAGTCGTCGTCTTTCTAATGTATGATGTGTCTTTTTTGGTCGCCGCCACAGCACCAGAGCACCGTTGTTCAACTCCCTAGCCATCGATCACCTCCTCCACTCAGTGACGCACCGGTGTATTTCCAGTTGTTGTCAGAATCAACATTGGCAACAAAGAGGAGAAGTAGAAGAAAATTGGGGCCAAAATTGCAAATAACAAACGCTTGGGTCATAATTGAAAGTAACAAACGTTTGGGTCATATCGAAAACAAGAAACGTTTGAGGACCATTAGAAAATAATAAAAGATAGAGGACCAGATAGAAAATAAAAAACGTTGGGGTACCAGATTAGAAAAGGTAGAAATTTTGGGTGTTGATATGTAAATTATCAATTTTAATATGAATGACACAATTCTAATTTCGGTTCCCATTATAAATGAAAGAGATTACAAGTGATGGTATATGTAAGTGAAAATCTTATTTGATTATAATAAATTATTGAGTATTGTGGAAAATAAATTTATAATACTTGTAGTAAATGCAACAAATAAAAAGTTATTTACCATGAGTTACAGAAGAAGAACAAAAAGACATTCTATTTCATTTATCAAGGGGTGAATAATGAAATTTTTGAGAAGATTGCAAGGACAACCTTATTAAAGCAAATATAAGATACTTTAATGATGTCATTTTAAGGTGCACAAAAAGTTAAAAGGGTTAAATTTCTAACCTTACAATGTTAGTTTGAGTTTTTGTAGATGAAAATTTCAAAAATTATTTTAGTATACATAAGTAAGGTTCTTTCACTAAAAAATCAAATAAGAATATATAAAAAGTAACTAAATAATCAAGTAAGAGTTGAAAAGATTTTGCAGATACTAACACCATAGTACAAACATATCGTGATTGTAATAAAAGAAGCACATAATTTGTCACACATGTCAATTGATGAACTGACATGTACATTGCAAGCTTATGAATAATGCATGAATAAGAAGCATATTGAGAAGATAATAGAGTAAAGTGATCAATAAAAAAAAAAGTAAGATTCTTCTTATAATAGAGGTGTTAGCCCTCTAAGCCCCTTAATAGAGAAATAACAGTATTAGCAATGCCTTATGCCAATGCCTGGCATGGAGCTGGCAGAGCTGGTGTGAGTCAGACACGTCAAAGGAAATAAGGCAGCAGGTTGGGCTAGTAGGAGTCCAGGTTAACAACACACAAGGTTGGTGCACGGACAAGGAGTCTGAGCCAACAAGGCATGAGACTGGTGCACAGGCAAGAGTTCGGATTAGCAATGAACAAGACTGGAGCATGGGCAGGAGTTCAGACCAGCAATGAGCAAGATTGGCACATGGGCAGGGGTACGAGCCAGCACCTGAGCTGGGCAGTAGAAGGATAGATGGCAGCATGGGCGAGACTCTCGACCATGCACCATGAAAAGAGGAGTTCATGGAGGACGTGGGGGAGAATCCATTAAGTCTCTACAACCCTATTTACAGAGGACATGGGAGAAGTATGACTATATGAGTCTGATGTGTTAGCAGTCTCTCCTTAAGACAAGGAACACATGGCAGCCAGCAAGTGTAGGTTGAACCAATCCAAGTAAGGTGGCAGGCTATCCTTAATTGTAGACTCATATTCTGCCTAACTTGTAAGAAGTAGTGGGAAATGTCTCACTAAGCATGGTTGGCTTGACAGTCAAGTCATGCAGCCTATATATAGGTGCCAAGAGACACCAAGGATATTTGCATATATCCAGACACGAGAAAGAGAAAGTGTAGAGTGAGAAACGCTTGTAAGTCTTGGCAATCCCTTGTACTTTGTGTTAAGTAATAATTGTTGGGAAGGTTTCCCGTAAGAGTGTTGTTGTCTCTCTGCATGTGAGTGTGTGTGAGTTTGGTTGAGACTAAGTGGGCTACTTAGTGCCATAAGAGACCAAAAATTTGTATGGAACAGTTGGCCCTGTGACAATAAGGATGTAAATGTAGTGGTAGCTATTGCAATAATAAAGGTTGAAGGGGTCACAACAACAATTATAAAGATAAAGGTAATCAATACAATGATTGGAGAAGATTAGACTAGACATAAATAGGTCAAAGTCGAGGAAGAGATCGTGGTAAAGGAAAGTATGACAAATTCAATGTTAAGTGTTACTCATGTCATAAGTGTGATCATTATACTAGTGAGTGTAGATTGAAAGGGAATAATCAGATAACTTATTGTACATAAGAGGAAGATACAGATGATGGAAATCAATCCTTATGATAGTTATTATAACTGTTGAAATGCCAAATTATAACACATAGTTCCTTGATACTAGGTGTATTAATCACATATGTAAAAAGAAGGACCTTTTTATTGATCTTAATAAGTCAATTTGCTTCAAAATCAAATTTACCTATGATAGTAATGTTCCAATAATGGGAAAGGGGTGAATTCTCATTAAGTTAAAGAATGAAAATCATAATTACATCTTAAATGTATTTTTGTACTAAACATAAAATGCAACCTACTTAATTTGGGCCAATTGTTTGAAAAAGGATATAACATACAATTATATGATAACTATCTCTCAATTGTTAATGAAAAAAGTACACTTATTTTCAAATTCCCTTTAATGAAGAATCAAATGTTTTGAGTTGATATTGTCACTAATATTTACACTTGTCTTAGTGCAGTTGTAAAAGATGAGTCTTGGTTATGACATCTTTGTTTTGGTCATTTGAATTATAGTAATTTGAATTTGCTTACACAAGAAAATATGGTGACAAGTTTGCTTAAGATAAATTATACTAATTAAATTTGTGAAACATGTATTCTTACAAAATATATTAGATAACCTTTTATGACAAGAAATCGGGGTTCAGAGCAACCACTCTAACTAATCCACTTTGATGTTTGTGGCCCGATGAGTATTTCATCAAATGATAACAATAGGTATTTAGAAGTTTGATGATTTTCTTACCTTTACTAATGATTTTACAAAAAATATATGATTTTATTGCATACAAAAGAAGTCTGAGGTGTTTGATTATTTTAAGAAGTTTAAGAATGATGTTAAAATATAAAATGAGTACTATATTAAAATTTTGTAAACTGATAGAGATGGTGAGTATATTTTTAATGAATTTAAGGAGTATTATGAAATATAGACAATCAAGTATGAAGTGACAATTCTTTATACCCTACAATATAATGGAGTTGCTAAAAGAAAGAACAAATCAATTATGAATATGGTGAGAAACTTGTTAAAGTCTAAAAAAGTACCTAATCTCTTTTAGGTAAAAGTTGTTTTGTATTTTGTTTACATGTTAAATAAATCTCCAACAAGTATTTAAAATGTCACTCCTAAAGAAGCATGAAGCAGTTTTAAGTCTAGTGTAAGACACTTCAACTATTTACTTATTGAATAAATCAACAAGTATTCAAAATGTCACTTCAAAAGAAATATGAAGCGATTTCAAACCTAATGTGAGGCACCTCAAAGTCTTTGGTTTTATTACTTATGCTTATGTTTAAATAAAGACAAGGACAAAGCTAAATGATTGTGGAGTGAAAACTATCTTCCTTGATTACATAAAAAAAATGATATAAGTTGTTCATTTTTGTGACAAAAGAAGTGATTATAGGCAAAGATGTGACCTTTGCTAAAGATTAAGTTTGGAATTTTGATATGGAGGAGCATAATAACTCTTAGAGATGTCTAGTTGTTATTTTAGGAGAAAAGGAAACTTAAGTTGTAATCTTTAATGCAAATAAGGAAGTCTTATCAATTGCTATATAAAATCTTACACCATAAGCTCCAAATAATGGAAGGCTAAGTAGAAATTGCCAATAATTAGTTAAATTGCAAGATTATGATGCAATCCTTAATAATGTCATTTATGATGATGAAGATTTGGTGTATTTTCTAATGTTTATAGATTACGAACCTATGTCATTCAATGAAGTAATTCAAGATACAAAGTAGGTGAATATTATGGATAAAGAAATCAAAACCATTAAAAAGAATAAAACATAGGGGCTTACTAATATTTTATGATATTAGAAAGCAATTAACATAAAATGGGTTTTTCAGACTAAGAAAAAGGCAAATATAAAAGCAAAGAGATATAAAGCAAAATGATTGCAAAAGAGTTTGAACAACAACCTAGTCATGACTAATATGAGATATTCTCCCCTATCACTCAAATGGATACTGTCAGACTTATAATTACTTTGATTACATAAAATCATTGGAAATTTTATTAAATGGATGTGAAGTTAGCTTTCCTTAATGGTTTTCTTGAAGAGAAAGTATTTGTTAAGTAGCCACTAGATTTTACGAAGAAAGAAAATAAAATGAAGGTGTATAAGTTAAAAAAAAAAATATGTAGCCTAAAACAAACACTTAGAGTATGAGACTTATATTAATTATTTCTTCCATAAAACTAGCTTCTAGAAGTATTCTTTTGAGTATGCCTTATATGTGAAAGTCAATGATTCTAGTAATATTTTATTAGTGTGTCTATATGTTGATAACTTAATCTTTATAGGTAACAATCTCAAAATAATTGAAGATATGAAGTAGTTTTGATGTATGAATTTGAGATGATAAATTTAGGCCTAATGTCTTTTTTTCTTGGCATTAAGGTCATTCAAGATGATGATGAAATCTTGATTCATCAAAAGAGGTATGTTATTGAGCTTTTAAAGAAGTTTCATATGTATGATTGCAATCTCATAAGAACTCTTATTAAAGTTGGCATTAAATTGTCTAAGTCAATGAAGTAATTGTTAATTCTACATATTTTAAGTAGATTGTTGGAAATTTAAGATATCTTATATGCATGAGACCTAATATATCTTATGAAGTTAGTTTGATTAGTAATTTTGCGAGGCCTCCCTACCAATCTCATATATAAGTTCCTAAAAGGATTATTTAATACATAAAAGGAACTTATGATCACAACTTATTTTATTTTTCATTTAAAAGTTGTACTCTTCTTCATTTAAAAGTTATGCTCTTGTAAGCTATTTTGGTAGTGATTAGGATAAAAATGTTGATGATCACAAAAGGACTTATAGTTACTATTTCAGTTTTGGAACTATTGTTTGTTCATAGTCATCCAAGAAATAATCTATTATGGAACTTTTAACCTTTGAAGTTGAGTATATAACTGCCACTTTAAGTACTTGTCAAACTATTTAGTTATGTAATTTGCTAAATGAGATATATATTCTAGTTAAAGGTCTTATGAAAATATTTATTGATAATATTTCTACAATCAATTTGGCCAAGAATCTAGTACTAAATGGAAGGAGTAAATATATTGATACTCGTTTTCATTTTCTAAGAGATATTGATAAAAGAAAGGTTGAATTAGCATATCACAAGTGTGAAAATCAAATAACATACATTCTTATAAAGTCATTGAAGTATAAAGTATTTGTCAGATTGAAGTAGATGTTGGATTTGAGAGTATTACCAAATTAGAATTAATGAGGGATATTAATACTAATTTAGATTAGGATAAAGTAAATTAGAAGTTAAATTAGTTGAATTTTATTTAAGTTTTATTAGTTAGATTTGTTACTATATATCTATATAATGTGTGTAGTATTTTATCATATTAATAAAAGAGAGAATTCTCTTATAACCATCTAACAATGGTATCAAAACTAAATGAGTTCTAACAAAACCCACGTCACCTACCTTCAACCCATAAGATTACAACCAAGTCAAAGAAACTCATGCCACTAATCCCTTAAAGTTTGATTCAAATTGACTTTGACGCTAACAACAACTCTTTTAACCCATTTTATTGTGACTATTATAAGACAAAATTGTCTCTTGGGTGATTTTAATAACAATGATGATGACTATATTGACAATAGCAACGACAATGGTGACAATGGTTATACCAATGACAATGACAACAACAGAAACTTAACGGAAGGTGTTCTCTCCTTGGCTCTCTCTTTTTCCTATGCAAGGCTTAATGAGTTTTGAAATACAACTTTTAGTCTTTATAACCAGGTCATTTAACCCAAAATTTTGATAGTTTTATTATGTTAATTGACAAATATATATATATATATATATATAAGGAGTTTTTTTTTACAAATAGTTAACATGGAAATAAGAATCAACTATTTTATTTTTCATGTCTATTTATTTAATGTAAAATAATTTTAAAAAATATATTTTTTTTTGCTTTTCAATATTTGATACTTTTATTTTTTGTTGCATCAAATAGTGAAAAGCAAAAAAAATATTTTTTTAAATTATTTTACATTAAATAAATAGACATAAAAAATAAAATAGTTGATTCTCATTTCCATGTTAACTATTTGTAAAACAAACCCTCCTTAATATTATGACATTGAGCTCGAGGGTGTAATCCAACTTACTTTATCAATATGATAAAATAAGAACTTCTATTGCTTATAACCTTTAGAAACTAAAAACTAAAGTATAATGAATTAATTAGAATATGTAGATGATAATTAGAAAACATGTCTTGAGCAATCATGCTCAATAAAGTTGATTGAAAATTTGTAATTGTTCCAAATTTTGTTTTCTTACGTCATTGCCTATATGCCTTCCATTGATATTGGTTGTAAACTTTTCAAAAAATTTGAAGTTAATACTATGAATATGATAGTTAAGATGCTAATCCATCCATGTGAGCATTTGAAACACTAGGATCAAAAAATATTTTTGAGCATAATAAAAAGGATACATCATGTCTTAGGTATCAAAAATCAATTTGACTCTATAATTTGATCTAAATTTATTCAAAAAAAAATTTAAATACACCATGACTTACAAATAACTTGAAGTTTAAGTGATTTAAACTCAAACACAACTTGAAAATACATCACAATGTTATGAAATTAAATTTTTTGTAAAAAAATAAAATTTATTTAATATTTTTATATATTTTTAA
The DNA here is from genome assembly GCA_020141445.1 of Bruguiera sexangula. Taxonomy (NCBI): domain Eukaryota; kingdom Viridiplantae; phylum Streptophyta; class Magnoliopsida; order Malpighiales; family Rhizophoraceae; genus Bruguiera; species Bruguiera sexangula. The sequence goes on from JAHLGP010020637.1 coordinate 4,294,111, forward strand.
TTATTATGTTATTTATATATAAATAAAAATATATGCATTATATATGCACATTTTTTTATTTTTATACGTTATACATACGTGTGTGTATTAAATTTAATTTATATAATTTTTATTTGTCATATATATATATATATATATATATAATTGTTTTATATTAATATTAAATTATTCATTTTATATAATTTTCTATATAATTTTGGTTTAACACCTCTAAATTTATGTCAATATTTCACGTATATGAAAGAAAACTTCTTTGTTCTAATTTGTTTTATTAGATAGAGATTCAATGTCTCTATAATAACTTTTTCTTTTATTTGAATAACTTATTCTTGAAATTTTATTTGTATATATATGTGTAAGATATGTAAAATATTATAAATATAGAAAATAAAAATGAATAATTTAAAATAATTATATGCCAAAAAAATTATAATATTTTACATATCTTACACATATATATACAAATAAAATTTCAAGATTAAACTATTCAAATAAAAGAAAAAGTTATTGTGAATACCTTGAATCTCCATCTAATAAAACAAACTACAACAAAGAAGTTTCCTTTCATGTGCATCATATATATATTATGCATGAATTACCTTTCATTTTACTTATTTTGTTCTCTTCAAAAGAAAATGTCAAGTTGCTTGTAAACTAAACATTTCAATATCGAGTCACATTTCATAAGAGAAGTTCAAAAAATGATGAAGTTAATCTAGTATATTATAGCATAAAAGCATAGCTAATAAACATCTTGACCAAAAGCTTATACAAGTTAAGATTTTGAAGGATAGAGGGATGTTTTAGGTGTGCAAAATAGAAACACCAAGAATGAGTAAAGTTCTGAAGTTATAATAGTGCTCCTTTTTGCAAATCCATGAAAATTGCTCATAACCTCATTCTTTTCTCTTAAATTTAAAAATTAGTTATATTAGTTGTAACCTTTTGTATCAAATCAATATTTGAATAATTTATATTGTATTTCAAATGTATTTTTTATATATATTTAAATTAATTATATATTAATTCGATGATTAATTTAAAATTTAAATTTAATTTTAAATTTGAATACCAAAAACTTTTAAATTTATAATTAATATATTCATATTTTGTATTTTGAAATCTTTCTATTTAACGAAGATGCAAGTTAAAGAAAAGATGATCTAAGTGATCAATTCAGCAATCTTAGTGTTCTCTCTTGGTCCATTTTTCTTTGCAGCAAGTCTTTCTTCTCTTAGCTGTTTGTGCATCAAGCAACAACCTTCAAATACCAGTTACTTCAGTAACTAACTGTTTTCTCTGCAACTAAACCTTCAGTTTATCCGAGGTACCCATTGAAATTTGTAATGCTGTCGTCTGTGAATTCTCTGTCGCCATCCCTACAGGCTGTCCCCCAAGACAAACCTCCTGATCAGGACATGCTACATGTGCCCTCCCCGAGTCTTACATCCACTTCCATTCCAATCGTAACTCTGCCTCCATCGATTCGTGACAAACTGTTGAATGGGAATTCTTCGTCGTTCTCAGCAGGCACTGCTGACCTTATTACTTCTAGGAAAAAGGTCTTGATTGATTATCGGGATGGGAATCCGTTGTTGCCAAGGTTAATGGTTGATTCTAGTCTTATGAAATCATTAACTCCTGGCAAATCCGTGAGTATCTGTTGGGTTTATTGGTCCTATTATATAAATATATAACTCAAAATATTTAAAATGAGTATAAATATTCTTTTGATTGAAAAAAAAAAAAAACCTAAAAGAAGGGGAGAGCGCCCGTCGGTCCTGAGAAAAGAAAAATAAGACCGTTGAAAGGGAGAGAAAAAGAAAGAGACTGTAGAAAGAGAGAAATAAAAAAGTAGTGGTTTTTGATCTTATATTTGAAAATGATATTAATATCTGATTAATTTAGAACTTGAATAGTTGATAGAAGATATTCGGTTATTATTTCTGAACAGTAGAGATTGAGTTTCGATTACATCTTTTCAGTTTTCATAGGTCTATATTTTGGACAATTTTCTGTGTGTAATTTTAATCAACCGTGTAATTAGAAGATTGTTTATAGTCCGATCGAACTGATTTTTGGTCCGTAGTTGAAGGACACATAGATCTTCTTTGTAGATGATTGGATTGAATTTCTGTTAACTGTAAGGGTAGGTTTTTCATTCAAACCAAAGTCTCTCAATTCTGATAACTCTAAGCTCTCACGTAGAATTGGTAAACTTTGTAGATGATTATTGACCTGTGATCCGATTGAATTGAAATTTGGACAGCTGGTAGGAGACATTGGGGTTTATCTTGAACGGTTGGATTACTACCTTGAGATTTACTTGTTAAGTTGTAATTGACAATACATGATTAGTCTGTTTAATTTAAAGAGATTAAACCATAAAAAAAAAGACTTAAACAGTGGTCTGTAATTTTTTTTCTCTTTAATTTAAAGGAATTTTCTACCTAAAATTAGTGTATTTTCTTATATGATTTATTTATAATATTATTTTTATTATTTAATCATCTACTCACATATTCAATTCAAGTAAATGCAAGAAATTTTTTGAATTATTTATACTCTACTCCACGCCTTCTCCCATATCAATACTTAGTCAAGAAATTTGGAACAGCTTTGGGAGCCTTAAGGAGACATGGATATTTTGGATTCGGGATGTGGTTTCTCTTTAGTCAAGTTTAATCGCGACGAGGATTTGAACAAAGTGATTAATGATGGTCCATGGGTTATTCAGCTCGTTATTTGTCATTTCGTAGTTGGGAACCAAGCTCCACTCCCTCTGAAGCTTCCATTGATTCAACCTTGGTGTGGATGCGGCTACCAGAATTATCCCTTCTTTTGTATAATAAAGATGTCCTCATGGCTATTGTTTCTTGTATTGAGAAGCCTCTCAAAATTGACTAGAACACCACCTTCGCAATTAGAGGTCAGTTCGCAAGACTCTTGCGTCGAGGTTGATCTAACAAAGTTGTTGATCTCTCAGTATTGGTTGAATGATCGTTGTTAAGAGGTTGAATACGAAAGTCTCCATAAGATCTGATGTGGGAGATTTGGTCACTGCCCACAATCTATTTCCGAGAACAAAGGCACTGTCAATACATCATTTGAGAAGACTCCAACCTCGCCGGCCGTTCAATCAGAATTGTTGAGCGACAAGCATAAATTAAAATCCGGACAATCAAGAATGCATTCCTTCTTACTCCTTTTTTTTTTTAATTTTTTCTTTTGTCGTGTCTCCTCATAGTGTTTTGCTAAGAGAGCACTCTTAGCTTCCTCGTTTTGTTTCATGAATCTTCTTTACTGTTGAACATACATGACATTCATTATCTCAATTAAAAAAAATTTTGTTGAGATCCCTTAAATCTTCAAGAGAAGATATTTTTAACTCAATTCTCTTAGGCATGCTAACCAAAACTTGCTACAAAATACTTAGGTATAGAAGATCATTTCCTAAAATTCTGATTTGATTTATCAGTTTCATCAATCACTCATTATAATTTTTTATCTTTTTTGTTTCCTATATTTTAAAATGTTCAAATTCTTTTCTCATGTTCAACCGTTATATTGTTATAGTCTTTTCACTTTCTGTAAATTCCTCTTTCAGCTTCTCTCATGTTTCCTGAGTTATTTCACAAGTTATTTTTAATAACTTATATGACAACTGAATGAATATAGGGTAAGACTTTAAATTGCTTGGACACCTGCTCACTCTAATTCTTGAGTTGTAACATGATTGGATTTATGGGTAGTGGTGGTACTACTCTTTCATTCTGTTCGACCTCCCAAAGATTAAATATATTGAAGTAGACTTCCATCAGAACAGTTCACTAAAAATAATTGGCCTTGGAGAAAATTTTAGAGAGGTCATTTGTTGTAATCTGATAAGATTTGCTCGTAAGGTTCCCTTTTGTTTTTCTCTATCTCTTGGGTTTGATGATGTGTTTTTCTTAACTTTCATTCACTCGCAAGTCCCTCAATAACTAATAAAAGTTTTGATACTAAATTTGGTGTTCAAGAAGAGAAGAATTGCAGCACAGAATGTAAAAGGCACAATCTTCTTCTTGTTAGTTTGCATCTATTTTTCTGGTTTTTGGAGAAGAAACAATAAGAGACCTGCAAGTTTCCCAGCAAAATCTCATTTCATCGATCTTTCTTTTAGATATATATATATATATATATATATATATTGATCATTATAAATTCAAAAGCACGACACAACACCAGCTTATACAAGAAGCAACCTTTTAAATTTAAACTCAAATACAAGTTTGCTTGCTAAGGAAGTTAATAAAAAAAAAAAAAAAAAAACCCAAATCAAATGATGAAGTCTTAAAGTTGAAGGTAGACTAGGCCTTCGACAAACTTGTGGGCTTTGCTAGGAAATTGAGCTGGGAGGTTCTTTGGGACATTGACAAGGTTTGGGTCTTTATTATCAGGTATAAATACTTAAACTCAGCACTCTCGGTCCGAGCTTACTCTGATATGGAGTCTGATACTTAGAGGGCGATTTCTATAAGTTTTAATGCTCTGGAAAATGGATTTGGCTTCTGTATCGGTTCAGGCTCTAGTGTAGCTCTTTGGTTCGATCGTTGGGCTTCGCCGGAGCTGCTGGCTACTTTGGCTCCTTCTATTCCTCCTAGTGAGAAGGGATTCCGGGCGAGCAATATTATCTGGAATGGAAAATGGGAATTAAATAGTCTTTTAACTCATCTTCCCCTGGAGGTTCAAAACCTGATTGTCTCGATGTCTCTCCCACGCCACTCCCATGTGTGGATACCGTCTCTTGAATAACGAGTTAAAATGGGTGCCATTTAGCTGGTGCTGGGTACAAATGGCTAGCTCAAAGTTAGTTCTCGCCAGAATGGGAGGCATTTGTGGGTAGGCTCATGGAAGCTAAAAGTTCCTTAGAAATTCAAAACTTTCCTTTAGCTTATAGTCAAGGGTAAATTGCTAACCAACACCGAGCGGATGAGAAGGGTTTGTGTGAGTCCCCGGTTTGTTCTCGATGTCTTTCAGAGTCGGAAGATATTCTTCATTTGCTGCATGACTGTCCTCGTGCTCGAAGGGTGTGGGAGGATCTTTACTCTAATACTTTTCCTCCTCTTTTTTCCATGATGCTTTAGAGGAGTAAGCTAAAACAATAAATATGGGATACAGTAGGCGTTCGTTTTTTAAGCCGTCAAGGACTGTTATTTTTGTGAGCTTGCTGTTCTATGTGGAAGGCGCGGAATGAGGAAATCTTTCAGGATAGTAGGGCTAGTGCATTCCTTCAAATACGAAAAATCCACAATCTCTCCACGGATGTTAGATCTAGCTTTGTTCCTCCTGAAGAGGATACATCTTATTCTCCCTGACTAGTGTGGTGCGACATGTCTCCAAAGGGCTCCATGAAAATCAACACTAATGGTCATGCCCAAGGGAATCCTAGTAAGGCAGGCTTTGGTGGTATGTTGTGCAATGAATTTGGAGTTTGGCAAGGAGGTTTTATGGATTCGGCTGGTGTATGTACAAATATGGTTGCTGAGCTGCGGGGTATTAGGTGGAGTTTGTAAGCAGCCTAGGAGAAGGGTATTCGTTGTGTTATTATTGAAACTGATTCTATGGAAGCTTTGTATCTGATAAATCGTCAGATACTCGAATTACATCCTCTCGCTTTCCTGCCATGTGAAATTTGGAATCTATGCGAAAGGACTTGGACGATGGAGTTAAAAACATATACTGAGGGAAGGCAACTCTTGCACGGATTACTGCACAAAGAATGGTGCTCACTGTTCTTCTCGCAAAGCTTGGCTTGATCATCCTCCGGTGGGCCTTAAGTTGCTTTTGGATGGTGATAGAAATGACATTGTTTTCCTTAGAGGCTAGCAGTTTATTGCTTTGATTTCTTTTTCTTATGTACTCAAAAAAAATAAAAAAATATTTATTTATTTATTTATCTAAAATTTAATTACTCCTTTAACTTTCAGAATAAAATAAAAATAACCTTCAAAAAATAAAATTTTATTATATTTTTTAAAAGGTTCAATAATAAATTGAAATTTCGTTCGTTTCTAGATGGGAGAAGAAAGAGACGAGAGCAGTCTTGATCTTGATATGGACCATAAAGAAGACAGAAGCAAGGCTTAAACAGACAGTATTCGACGCCAAAAGCAATGAAATCATCAAGATACAACTCACATGTCAGCCCACCAAAATTCCTTAAATATGCTTTTGAACTATTACCTTCTCGATGCATGCAAACTATCTAATTCGCATGCCAAATAAAACCACCCTCAACGATTTTCTTGCATCCAAGACAATAATATGATCGAAAAGGGCAGAACTAGAATAGTAGGAATTGGGACAATGTTTTGTAAATTGAACCGATCATTAAAAAAGGGCAAATCAAATTTCATAGTTAACTGATTTAACTAATTAAAACAAGATTTTAATTTGTTAAAATAGATATTTCATAATAAATATATATTTATGTAACTGTAATTTTAAAAGATAATCATTACATCCGATATATTTTTGACTAAAATCATTTTTATTAGATTAATTTAAAGATTTTTTTTACCTAAAAACTTATAAAAATAACCTTTACTATGTATTAGATCTGGCTGTTGCTCACACCCAAAAAAAAAATACCTCATGCACGCACAAAAAGTATTGTGGACCCTATTTTTGCCTAGTTATTGTGTGTGTATACGGCGATTTACGACATAGTAATACAAATTGTTATTAAATTTTAGTTTTAATAACTAAATTAAAAAACTAAACAAAATTTATAATTTAATGATAAATTTAGATAAAATTTATAATTTAATTATAGTTTCAACAAAGTTTTAAAATTAAACTATAATTTATTTATAATTAAAGTCAAAATCTTTTTCATTACAAATTAAACTAATTTTACAATATTTTAATTTATTTCAATAAATTGGACTAGTTTAAATTTTGATTAGTTTTTAAGATCAAAGTTAAATGGTCTAACCAATCAATCCAATTTAATTTTCAATTTTCAAAACATTGAAGTGGGACGGAAGAATAAAATAAACATTTAAATAAATAAAATGAGGAGACAAAGTTGAAACACAACTAAATTTATGGAAAAACAAGATGTATTCTCTACAATTACTTTGTAGACCAATCGAAAAGGATATAGCGGTACTTGGTTGCATCTTTGTCATGGGTAACAAATATCACTCAGCTCAGATTCGGCCACTCCTATAGAACATTTCACCCCAGAGAAATAACGAAGAATCGATTAAGAATGGACATAATCTAAAAATTTTATCATATTGTATGTGAAATTAGAGGCATGTTAAAGAAGCATTGAGAGAAGAGAAGGGAGAATGTCTTCTTTTAACTTTTTTCAGCCTTATTTTTTGACAAGAGAAAATACTCCTCGATCAGTTCGACTATAGACTGGGTCCCCGAAACCAACCGAGGCCCTTTTTTGGTCAACCCTTCGCTAAATTGCCAATTTTGCTTTACCAACTAAAGGCCATCCAACACCGA
>JAHLGP010020637.1:4301626-4394691 GCA_020141445.1 Bruguiera sexangula
AGTAAATCATGATCATCGTAGTCAAATGCAAATAAGTAGAGAAGAGCAAAAAACATCTTGAAGTGCTTAGCAGGAGTTACAATTTTGAGGGTGGCGTTCTAAGAACAATGTCCAGAACTTGTATAGTTTCCTGCGGTACATCCAATTTCCTACCACCTAGAAATTGGCGTAAATGATGAACAGCCACCTTTGTTGCAAATTTGATAGCCACTTTAAATGCTCGTTCCTTGCTGCATAAGAAGCAACACGATGATTGTCTACCTTAAATAAAAAAAATGAAAGTGTAAAAGCAAATTTATAGTCACTGCATATACATGTAGAAAAGCATATGTGCGCACAGCTGTAGATGTACCATTGTACACAGTAACGGCACAAAGATTAGCTACCTGGTTGTCCTGGATGACCCAGCATTGCCATCTTTCTGAAGAAGATTCACAACAAATTCCTTTGATTTAAAAGGCAAAGGCCCAGCAGTGTATAGGCTTTTTCTGCCATCATAAGCTGGCTTCCTACGCCCAAGATGCGAGGCACCATATTGTTCAACAAGCCGAGACATAACATCCCGATTTATTAGCTTCGAGGTCACCTCGGGCCTTATAGTGACCTGAGTTATATTAATAGAAATTGCCAAAAACCCATCTCTGAATGAGTGCAGAAAACTGAAGCATGGAAAAATGTCTATATCATACATACACCGTATCAGCATTTTAGAATATGAAAATTTTAAAATACAGAATTTGTAAAACTTCAAAAAGAAATTCCACAAAAAAAAAAAAAAAAGGAAAAGTTCGGAGTCAATCACTCCCTTTTCCTGCTGCCGGAGAAAACCTTCTGGAATTGTTGTGACACACAGGAAAAACTGGGGAAGTTAGAGAAGAGGAAAGGGAGAGAAGGAGAAGAGGGAAGAGAGAGTGTGCGAGAGTTACATCATAGTGATGCAGATCTTTTTCCGCGACTTGAACGAGAAAGTGATTTGCCTTTACGACACATCTCTTCCCAATGGTACCGAATCCAGGTCTCGGCGGCGGAACACGAGCCTTAGATGACGACACCGCTTTGGACGTCGTACTCGAATCAGTCAACGTAAGCTTCTTTTCAACGTCAGCGCTTATCTGAACCACCGATGACGAACTGGAAGCAGCCGCCTGAACCACATGAGGGGGCGACGCCGTCGAAGAAGACGACGCGACTGTAGAAGGAGCACCGTAAGAGGCCGGCGTCCGACCACCGCCACAGCGAGACATTGCTTGATTTGATTCTGGAGAGAAGAAGGAACGTGCAGAGAGCTTTCTACAACTTTAGAGGCAGATGCTACGAGAGTGTGTGCGAGACTGAGTGAAAGGAAGAGAGGCCGTTGGCGGGTAAATTTGTACCCCTCCCAAAAAACAAAGAGGGCAGACCAGTAAGACAATTATACCCTCCATATTTCCGTAATGTAATTTTGTCATTACATACACAATGATTTTTTCCCAGGGGTAAAATAGTCACTCTGCTATAAAAATGTACGGAAATCGCTTGGTGTGGAAGTAACGTTGCGTTCGCCCGCCGCCCTCCTACAGTACCCAGGATCGGCTCGGTGGGCCCGTGGAGGTGTGGGATCCACAACACATCATCTTTCGAATTTGTTTCAATTCCCTACTCCCTTGCAGCGCACTCCCTTGCAAGGTAAGTCGACGATTCTTGGCCTATGGAACTTGCAAGAGAAGCTTTCTTCAGGGAGTATTCAGTTGTAACGCGCGAGTAATCTAGGTGGACACGTTTTGGCCTATGGAACTTGCAAGAGAAGCTTCCTCCAGGAAGTATTCAGTTGTAACGCGCGAGTAATCTAGGTGGACACGTTTTGGCCTATGGAACTTGCAAGAGAAGCTCTCTTCAGGGAGTATTCAGTTGTAACGCGCGAGTAATCTAGGTGGACACGTTTCGAGCAGATATTCGTAGACCTTTGGAAATCACCTATACGGACGTGTATTTCTAGACATTAAGCCAACGAGATATTATTCTTTTATGGTTTTTTATTGTTTCTTTTTTTTTTTTGTCGTTTTGGCAAACTAATCGAAGTTGAATTAAGGTTTTGTAATAAAATTCTTAGCAAAAGTGATACTGACCATCTGTGAACTAAATCAATAATTTATAATATGATCATGCACTGATGGCAATAATTACCTAACAATGCACTCTCGTGCAAAATAAAGGAGGTCTAACGAGGATACAAGGTGGGATTAGGGTAAGTTAGCAAAGTGGACATGTCCACATCAACAACTCCTGTTGATTAGGAGAGAGGTTTGTACAATCTAAACATCATGCAAATACATATTAGTCTAATCGAGGGACGTGACCTGATTTTTCAATTTTAAAGTTATTAATTCACATGGCAAAAATAGAAAAATTATTGATCCAAAATGGTGACCCCCTCAGCACCACAAGTGTTGAGTTTGTTCTCTTCAAAGAATACTAAAGGTTATATTACAAAATTGAAATACCAACTAAAGAAATCGTTAAATAAGAAGTAATCAAAATAGAAAATGAAACAAAACAACAAAAGAGTATCTCAAAGAGAGAAAACATAGAATAAGATACAAAAATGGGAAAACAAATACAAGAAAAAGGGCCTATAAAATTGATTTAAATGAAAATTAAATATTATAGTGCAATAAAATATGAATTCATAAAAATATGAGGTCACAATTTTTCAAAATTCATTTGCTCTGTTGCACAATCACTATAAATAAATAATTTTAGCCAATTTTATTATGTTGGCATTTTATTATAATATTAAAGTATGAATTGTAGTACAATGGAGAGAATAAAAATAAAAGTATAGATTATAAAGAAGAAAATTTTGGTTATTTGGATTAAGTAATATTAATCAATAAAATTGAATATAAATATGAATAAATTAAGAAAGGTTAAGTTAAAAAGAAGAAAATTTTGATGGTTTGGTTTAAACATATTACTTTATTTTTTTGTCTCAACCAATTATTTTGTCTTATCATTTTTTTATTAACTAAAACTATAACACACAAATATAAAATAATCTTTTTTTCTTTTTAAAAAGATAAATAACTCTTCTTAAATTTAATTATTTTGCCACTTTAGCGATAAAAAAAAAGCCTCTAAAATTAAGGAGAGCACAACTACACTTTTGATTGTATAAAATTTCTCATAGACATAATAACTAATTTCTTAAATGAACTATTGTTAAATATTTTTTAATTAAATAATTTACTTAAATTATCATACTCGACATTAATATTTTAAAATGATAAAAAATGGAATGCATTAATTATATTATTTTCACATGAGCATTATATAAAGAGATTATTTAGTAAGAATTTTTCGATCTTTATTTGTAACATGATTAAAGGATATTTACTTTCACAAAATTTTGCCTATTATAATCAAAAGTTTCATTTCTTCTAAGTTTGTGTAGTTTTAAGGGCATAAAAATTCATTAGAATCCAAATATATATAAAATTTAAAAATTATAAATATAAAAAAGTCATTAAATTATTTTATTAATTATATAATCTTTGTAATCCCTTTATATATATATATATATATATACACACTCTTAAATATATTAATATAAACTTTTAAGTTTTTTCTTTTTAAAAATAACATGCCAAAATTTTGTCAACTCCCTGTTTCACTTTTGTAGTAGTATAAGGTATTTAAAGATGTATTATGCTACAAAGAATGATAAAATATATTTTGAGAAATGTAATCCACTTTATATAATAGCTAAAGTTTTGTGCAATCTAAAATTTGTTGGTTAAATGCTTCAAATTGATAAATTTGTCATGGTATTCCAACATAAAAACTTTACCAATGTCAGACCTCATGCTTGACATTGCTTGTTCTAAACCTAAATAAAAAAAAGGAGAGTTATGGTAGGTTAGCAACCAATGTAAAACTTGTCAAACCCTTATAATATGAATTTTTTTAAACAATTTCACTCAAGTCTCCCTTACATGTAATGTTCTACATCAGAACTCAGGTGTAGTGAATAAAAATGAGTGAGGGTATAAGGTATACCTTATAAGTGATGTGCCATGATGCCGTTTGGGTATGGTGAAAAGTATGTAAAGGTTTTTGCATGTTTATCAATACATGTGAGTAAAGAAGTTAGTCCACAAAAAGAGAATTTATCTTGGAACATATAATGTTAGTACTTTTATAAACAAGCCAACAAAAGTGATAGATAGTATGACGAAAAAAGGGGTACATATAATTTGCTTACGAAAGACAAAATGGGTCAGGAATAAATGTATGAAAATAAGTAATACAAGTTTTATATATTTGAAAGTTGACTTTCTGGTCGGATAAGTAGAGCATTTTAAATGTAATTGGAAAAAATAAAAATAATCAAATGTATCCTATAACTTAGGAAAATTGTATGTAAATAGAGTAAATAAAATTAGACTTCATTTTTAAAATTGTTGACAAATTACCTTAAAATTTTTAATAATTTTAAGTGGACTATTATAAGTAATAACAAAAGGTATTTTAACTCATTAATATTTTTTATTTAATTAATAAAAATAATTATAGAAATTTAATATTACTAACACATTTACTAGTTTTTATATTGTAAGATTTATGTGATGTAGTTAAAAAAATGTTATTGCTATCTAAATATTGTAGTTATGAAAATATTTTTATAGTAATTAGTAGAGAAAAATTTAAAGAATATACTCTAAAGAAGTGTTTTTGAAAAGTAATAAATCAAATTAATTATCCAATAAAAATTAAAATTTATAGTTTAACTAATTTAATATCGTAGTTATGATTACATGTTTAACTAATAAAATAATTATATATAATAATTTTTAACAATAATTATTTTATTAGTTCAATTTAAAGATTTTTTTACTTAAAAACTTATAAAAAAATTTAACTATAGATTAAATTTGGTAGTTGTTTACACAGAAAGAACACTTCATAGATGCACTAGTGGTATTGTGGGTCTCACTTTTGCTTTGTCATTATGTGTGAATGTTGTGTTTCTTTGTGTGTGAATAAAAATTTTTATTAAATTTTAGTTTTAATAATGAAATTAAAATTTTAAATAAAATTTATAATTTAATTATGATTTAAACAAAGTTTTGAGATAAAATTAAAAATTTTTATATTAAAAAATAAATTAATTTGATTACAAGAGTTAATTTTTTTGTTAATTTAAGTAAATTTGATTAGTTAAAATTTTTTAAATTAAAATAAATTTGTAATTTAATTGATTAATAGTTTGAACAATCATGATCTAATTTAATTTTCAAAACACTGATTGGAGGCAGAAGAAATGGTATGCCAACTTCTTTTAATATCTCTAGTTGTATGTACTAGTATAACCTTTACAGTTGTAATGCCACCATGTGCAAAATTATTCCAAAAACACAAGAACAAAATGCCCACTGACTCGACACCTTGTTTACTATTCTTCTTTATTTTTACCTTGATGATTTCATAGCTCCCTCTTCTTTAATTTCTTTGTTTAGAGAGGAGATATTATTCTTTGATGGTTTTTAATTGTATTTTTTGTGGTTTTGCCACACTAATCTAAGTTGAATTAAGGTTTTGTTAATAAAATTCTTAGCAGAAGTGATAATGACTAACTGTGAACTAAATCAATAATTTGTAATATGATCATGCGTTGATGGCAATAATTACCTAATAATTCAGTCTTATATAAAATAAAGGGGGTCTGGTGAGGATATAAGGTGAGATTAGGGTAAGTTAGCATAGTGGTTGACTCAACATGTCCATATCAATAACTTATGTTGATTAGGGGAGAGGTTTGTACAATTTAGACATCATGCAAATACATACTAGCCTAATTGAGGGATGTGACCTAATTGTGCATTATTTGCAATGATAGTTACACGATTTTTTTTCAATTTAAAGTTATTAATTCACATTACAAAAGTTAGAAAATTATTGACCCAAAATGATGACCCCCTCAGCATTACGAGTGTTGAGTTTGTTCTTTTTAAAAATTACTAAATGTTATATTAAAAAATTGAAATACCAACTAAAGAAATTGTTAAATAAGAAGTAATCAAAATAGAATATGAATCAAAACAACAAAAAAGTATCTAAAAGAGAGAAAACATTGAATAAGATACATAAATGAAAAAAAAAGGGGCATATAAAATTGATTTAAATGGAGATCAAATATTATAGTGCAATAAAATATGAATTCATGAAAATATAAGGTCATAATTTCTCAAAATTTATTTTCTTTAGTGCACAATCACTATAAATAAATAATTCTAGCCAACTTTATAATGATGACATTTTGTTATAATATTGAAGTACGAATTATACTACAATGAAGAGAATAGAAATATAAGTTATAAAGAAGAAAATTTTGGTCATTTGGTTTAAATAATATTAATCAATAAATTGGATACAAATGCAAATGAATTAAGAAATGATTAGTTAAAAAGAAGGAAAATTTGATGATTTGGTTTAAGCAAATTATTTTAATTTTTTTGGCCTAACCAATTGTTTTGTCTTATCATTTTTTTATTAACTAACACTATAAAACATAAATATAAAATAATCTTTTATTTTTTGAAAAAGATAAATAAGTCTTCCTAAATTTAAGCATTTTGCCATTTCAGCCAAAAAAATGCCTTTAAAATTAAGGAGAGTAGAACTACACTTTTGATTGTATAAAATTTCTCATAAACATAATAACTAATATCTTAAATGAAATTTTATTAAATAATTTACTTAAATTATCCTACCCAACATTAATATCTTAAAATGATAGAAAATGGAATTGATTTAATGCATTAATTATATTATTCTTACATAAGCATTATATAAATTATGTGATGAAGAGATTATTTATTAAGAATTTTTAGATCTTTATTTGTAACATGATTAAAGGATAGTTATTTTCACAAACTTTTGCCTATTATAATCAAAAGTTTCATTTCTTTTAAGTTTGTGTAGTCTTAAAAGCATGAAAATTCATTAGAATCCAAATATATATAAATTTTAAAACTTATAAATATAAAAAAGTCATCAAATTATTTTATTAATTATAGAATCTTTGTAATTACTTTATATGTATAATCAAACACTCTTAAATATATTAATATAAACTTGTAAGTTTTTTTTTTAAAATAACATGCAAAATTTTGTCAACTCCCTATTTCACTTTGGTAGTAGTATAAGGTATTTAAAGATGTATTATGCTACAAAGAATGATAGAATATATTTTGAGAAATGTAGTCCACTTTATATAATGGCTTAAGTTTTGTGTAATCTAAAAAGTGTTGGTTAAATGCTCCAAATTGATAAATTTGTCATGATATTCCATCATAAAAACTTTGCCAATGTTGGACCTCATGTTTAGCGTTACTAGTTCTAAACCTAAATAAAAGAGTAGAGTTATGGTAGGTTAACAACCAATGTAAAACTTGTCAAACTCTTATAATATGAATCTTTTAAACAATTTCATTGGGGTGTCCCTTACATGCAATGTTCTACATCAAAACTTAAGTGTAATGAATAAAAATATGTTCTACATCGAAACTTAGGCGTAATGAATAAAAATGAGTAAGGGTATAAGGCATACCTTATAATTGATGTGCCATGATGCCACTTAGATATGATGAAGAGTAGGTAAAGGTTTTTGCATGTTTATCAAGACATGCAAATAAAGAAGTTAGTCCACAAAAAAAAAAGATTTGTTTCATAACATAGAATGTTGGTACTTTTATAAACAAGCTAATAGAAGTGATAGATAGTATGATAAAAAAAAAAAGGATGTATATAATTTGCTTATGAAAGACAAAATGGGTGGGGCATAAATGTATGAAAATAAGTAATATGGGTTTTGTGTCTTTTTAAGGCTGACTTTTTGGCAGGATTAAGAGAGCATTGTTAAATGTAATTGGAAACAATAAAAATAATCAAATGTATCTTATAACATGGAACAATTGTTCGTAAGGAGAATAAATAGAATTGGACTTAGTTTTTTAAATTGTTGACAAATTTTGTCTAGGTGAATTGCCAACAATTTTAAAAACTAAGTCCAATTTTATTTATTCTCCTTACAAACAATTCTCCTATGCTATATTTTTGGAGTAGAAAAAATATTTTTAAATTTACCTTTTTTGTCATAAAAATACTTATAATTTATTTTTTAATATTTTTCTCTGATCATTTTCTTTAAAAAAATCCCTTAAATTTAATTATTCTTTTTAATAAGACTCCTCATTTAATTTTTTTGCTCTTTTCATTTATATAAGTAAAAATTCACTTCTCAATAAATACGATAAATTAGTGCATTACGCGAATCTAATATTAACGTTAATATATATTGTTAGAATTGAGATAAAAATCCTAAAAACACTTATATAATGATATTTGCTTAATTTTATAAATATTTAAATTTTTATTTTAAATATTTAATTTTTTTAGTAGACTCTTACATATTGTAGCACTTGATATTAATTTAATAATTAATTTATAATTTAATTTATATTATAATTTACTTCAATTTATATTAACAAATTTTTATATATATCTAAAACTTATGTAATTGAAATATTTATGATTAAAAAAATTAAACAAAATGATAAAAATAATTTTAAATTATTTTTGATTTCTTAAAGAAGAGAAAAAGGAAAAATATATTTTGGAATTTCTCTGTTTCTTTTTATAAATGAAAAAAATACTAATAATTTAATTTTTTTCTTTTTTTATTTCATTAAAATAAAAAAACTATATTGAAATTATTTTTAATTTTTTTAAAATTATAATTTCAGTTTCTTTTTATATTTTCTATTTAAATTAAGTATAAAATAAAAATAATTTTTTTATAAATATAATAAATTCATGTATGATATAATACTAATATATATATGTATATATATATATATATAATCAAAATTATTAATGAATTTAGTTATTTTTTCTTATATTATGTATTTTTTATATAGCTATATTTATTTAATTTTGAAATTTTTTAATTAATTTTTATAATTTTTAATATTTAGTATTCAATTATAATTAATTTATAATTTTTTTGAATATTTAAATGAAATGAAATTTTAAAAATAAAACTTTAATCAAATAAAATATTAGTTTATGTGTAACTCATAACACTATATATATATCTTGATAGCGTAATGTCACATAGGTACTCTTTGTCCAGCCCAACTAGTAAGTTGGAAAACAAAAATTCAGGTTAGATTGAGCTTCTGCAAGCTGTTAGTATTGTCTAGTCCTTTTTTTTTGCCCATATCTAGCAACATAAGGTCCTAAAAGTGTGTGAGAGTGCCTACATATAGAGACTTGCAGCGAAAACCAACAATGACACTTACCTATAACTTTCTTGAAAGGACTATCTTTAATATTCTATAGAATATTCTTTGTAAATATTCTAAATATTCGTTTTGTAACCACACATTAAGGAGGTGGAACAAGTAGACCACTCCTTCAATTTATACAACACACATTCAGACGCTTACTTGCAAAGCTCTTTTATGCTTTCTACTTCTCTAGTACTTCCAACTCTCTTACTTGCCTTTTAATGCTTTCTGCTCATTTTCTCAAACTCTCTAAATCTTAGTTCATCTTCTCTTGTAAAATTGGCTAAGTGTCATGCGGGTTAAGACAATCGAAGTCTAACTTCGTGGTATGTGGTATCAGAGTAACAATTCAATCCTTAGGTATAACCTGATTGTTTGTTAAAGCTACGAGCATGACAAGCAAAAAAGGATTTGTTGTGACCACTGTGGAGGAGCAACAAGCTTGTGGGCATAAGGAGCAGTATGTTCTGGCCAAACATAGCAAGTCCAAGGCTTTAGCAAAAGAAACCATGGACTTTCGTGTTGCTGGTTTAGAGAGGAATGTCACTAATTCGAGCTTTATAGTAGGCAAACCCAGCGATCAAGTTGATAATTTGATCCATGAGAATGCATAAATCACATAGGCTGCCAAATACATGATTGAAAAGTTTAATCGCTTATTTAGGGGAGAACTACGCTCCCTGAATCAAGGGCTGTCTAACTTATATGAGTTTGTTAAAGGAAGGATTCATAACTTCCATAGGTAGATCGATTTGCTACGCAGAAGTAGCTCACTCATAGCTGGTACGACTACCCACTATTAGTGCCACTGCAATACATGGCTTAAAGGTTCCCAAGCCTACTATGTATAATAACATATGCAATGCCACTGTTATGAAAAACTTTCTATTTAACCTTGAGCAATACTTTGAGACCATGACGGTTGTTGACAAACTTGCCAAGGTAAGTAATGCCCCAATTGTTTTAAGGGATACTGCCCAACTATGGTGGAGATGGAAGCATTTCGAAAGGGAGAAAGGTTTATGCGTCATTAATACTTAGGAGCAATTTAAGGTTGAATTATACAAGTACTTCATGCATCATAATACGAATAGTGAAGTTAGGGAAAAGTTGTGTCACCTAAGGCAAACAAGTAATATTTCCAATTACATCAAAAAATTTACTACCCTTATACTTAAAATTGATATGTACAACAAGAAATTTCTCTTCCACTATAAAGATGACTTAAAGGATTGGGCAAGAGTCGAGTTAGACAGGCACAATGTATAGGCCCTAGATGCTACCATTGCCGCTGTGGAGACCCTCATCGATTACTCAACCTACTCCAAGGGTAAGAAGTCAAACTTTGGTAGGAAAGGGGTAGAGAAAACCAGCTAGAAGAAGTATGATTCTAGCCGCAAGAAGGGTGGATAGTAAAGATCCTTAAGTGGCCATCCTAAGCATGGGAAGAGCCCCTCAGGTAAACTTAACTTAGGTAATCCCCTAAAACCTTGTTTCATCTGTGACAGACCACATTAAGTGAGAGACTGCCTCAATTGTAAGGCAATGATTGCCATGGTAGCAGTGCTTAACAAGTAGAAGCCCAACAAAGGGCCACAAGTTGACATGAGATCTATCTAATAATTGGGTAATCTCTCAAAACTTTTCTCCCTAATAGTCTTCAAAGAGAAGAGACTGTTGTACGTTGACGTCACCATTGAGGGCAAAGTGGCTTATGCGATGCTAAACACAGGACTGACACATAACTTTATGGATATACAAGAGGTCAAGTGTCTAGGCCTCAAACTTATGAAAGGAAATGACACTATTAAAGCTAAGAATTTGGAAGCAAAGCCTATCTAAGACATAATGTAGAGAGTAGCCATCCAAATTGGAGAATGGACCAGTAAGTTGGACTTTATCATTATTCTTATGGATGACTTCAAGGTGGTGTTAGGTCTTGCATTTTCCTACAAAGTTTTGGCTTTTCCCATTCCTATTCAAGTTCTCTTATGATCCTCGATACTTGAAAGATCTAAGTGATTCCTTTGAAACACAAGAAGAAGTTGCAACTATCGATGATTTCAACCTTACAATTCAAACGAAGTCTTAAGTTGGGTCCAAGTTATGTGGCTACCATAAGGGAGCTAAGTGATAGGAAAGACATAGTAGTAACTACTCTAGCGTTGCTGCAACCTATCCAGGTTGTCCTTACCAAGTTTAAGGACGCGGTGCCTTCTGAACTACCAAAAAGCTTCCATTGAGGTAAGATGTGGATAACCACATTAAATTGGAACTTAATGTCAAACCTCCTTCCATGGCCTCTTCTCACATGACATCCTTAGAACTCATGAAACTAAGGAAACAACTCTAAGATTTGATAAACTCAGGCTACATTTGACCTTCGAAAGCCTTTTCAATGCCCCAGTCCTCTTCTAGAAGAAGAAGAAGGATAGATTGCTATGGTTGTGTATTGATTACTGAGTCTTGAATAAAGTCATTATCAAGAATAAATATCTAAGACCCTCAATAGTTGATCTTTTTAACCAACTTGAGAGGATAAGGTATTTTACAAGTTATTACTAGGTTCGCATTACACAAGGTGATGAGCTAAAGGCGACTTGTGTGACACGCTATGGAGTGTTTGAGTTTCTAGTCATGCCCTTTAGTCTCACCAATGCACTAGTTACCTTTTGCACACTTACGAACAAGGTATTACATCCTTTCCTTGACAAAATTCATGGTAGTTTACTTAGATGACATTGTGGTATACAACAACACACTTAAGGAGCATATTAAGCACCTTAAGTAAGTCTTCTAAGTTCTCCAAGAAAACAAGTTGTTTGTTAAGAAGGAGAAGTGCTCATTCGCCAAGCAAGAGGTAAACTTCCTATGTTACAAGATCAAGGATGGTAGGCTTATGATGGATTTAGCAAAGGTAAAAGTTATCCATGAATGAGAGCTTTCAACCAAGGTCCTAAAATTATGATCTTTCTTAGAGCTTGTTAACTATTTCTATTAATTCATCAAGGGATATTTTGTCGTAGTGGCGCCCTTAGCTGGCTTGCTAAAGAAGAACCATGCTTGGCATTAGATGAGGGAATGTCAAGCTTCCTTTAAGAGATTTAAGCAAGCAATCTCCAAGGAACTCGTTGTGGTTTTATTGGACTATGAAAAACCTTTCGAAGTCTACACTGATGCATCTGACTTTGCCATTGGTGGAGTCTTGCTGCAAGATAGGCATCCCATTACCTATGAAAGTTGCAAGTTAAACAACACAGAGAGGCAGTATGCCATTAAAGACAAGGATATAACTTCCATTATCCATTACTTGTGCACCTAGAGACAATATCTCTTTGGAAGTAAATTCATAATCATGACTAATAATATCGTTACAAACTACTTCTAAATGCAGAAGACACTTAGCCTTAAGTAAGCTCGTTGGCAAGATTTATTGACAGAATTTGACTACACACTGTGATATAAGCTGGGCCAAGCCAATGTTGTTATTGATATGCTGAGTCAAAAAGCGGAACTAGTTGCCTTTTCCATTAGTACACCTAAAAGCAACTTCTTTGAGTGAATCAAGGAAGGTATAAGATAAGACAATTTGGTTAAGAACCTGATAAGATTGGTTAGCGAGGGAAAGACTAATCGATTTTGGGTAGACAACGGAGTCTTAATGATAGTTAGGAATTGAGATTTCATGCTTAAATAAAGAAACTTGTGAAAGAGACCCTCAAGGAATACCATGATTCCCTATGGGTTGATCACCTAAGTATGACACAAATTTTTACTTTTATCCAACAACACTATTTTTTTGTTGTAGATGCACACAGATGTCAAGGGCTATATATAGACTCACTTAGTTTGCTAGCAAGACAAAGTAGAACAACAACATTAAGCAGCTTTACTTGAGCCCCTACCTATCCCTAAGAGATCTTGAAAAAGTATCTTAATGGACTTTATTGCGACTCTACCAAAGTTCGAGGGATTTGGAAGCATTATGGTGGTGGTCGATTGATTTAGCAAGTGCAATACCTTTGTTCCAACTCGTACTGACTACAAGGTGGATGAAGCTATTAGCCTATTCTTCAAGAATGTGGTAAAGTTATGTGATGTACCAAAAAGCATAATAAGCAATAGAGACCCTTACTTTACGGGCAAATTCTGGCGTGAGCTATTTAAGTTGTTAGGGACCAATCTAAATTTCTCAACAAGCTTCCATCCTCAAAGTGATGGGCAAATCGAGCAAGTGAATACCTTGCTAAAGCTATATCTAAGACACCATGTTAGTTCTCACCAACAATATTGAACGAAGCTATTCAAATATTGGGTGAAGCTATTCAACGTTGCCCAATTCTCATACAACCTCTAGAGGAGTGAGGTTATAAACAAAAGTCTTTTCAATATTTTCATGAGATAACAGCCATTAATGCTAAGTGCTATTACCTCTCCCTACACTGGTAACAACCTATCTGCCTATAAGTTTGCAAGAAAATGACATGAGGAAATGGACATAATAAGGGTTTGCCTTGACAAAGCAGCCAAAAGGATGAAAAGATGGACTGATACCAAATGATGCCCAAAAAAGTATATGAAAGGGGACATGGCGATGGTGAAACTACTGCTTAACTAATTCAAGTTTCTGCACAAAGTCCATGAGGACTTAGTAAGGAAGTATAAAAAGTCATTTTCTATCGTCAAACGTGTAGGAAAGACTGTCTATTGAGTCTAACTCCTACCAAAACTTAAGATCCATAACGTTTTCCATGTAAGTCTTCTAAAACCTTTCATGGAAATGAAGAGGATCTTAGTCGAAGTGAGTCCAAACACGCACTAATTGTCATGGTCACTAAATTTGACAAGGAATTAGAGCATATCCTTGTAAACAAAGTGATCCAGAGAAGGGAGTTCCTAACTACACTGAGTACTTGATGAAATGGAAAGGTGTTCTAGAACAAGAGGTTAGTTGGAAATAAGAGGACCAATTTTGGCAATTTGCTGACCACATTTGGTAATATAAAGCTAAGAATGCGTTGAGAACATCACAGGATTGAGTGGGGGAGGGTATCATATGGATACTCTTTGTTTAGCCCATCTAACATGTTATAAGGTAGAAGTTTAGGCCATATTGAGACTCTGCAGGCTGCTAGCACTGTTTAGCCCCTTTGCTACCCATATCCAACAACAAAAGGTCTTAAAAGTGCGTGGAGTGCCTACATCTAGAGACTTCCAGCAAAGGCCAATAAGGACACTCACCTATAACCCTCTTGAAAGGACTATCTTTGTAAATATTCTAGGTTTTTGTTTGAAGCAACACATTAAGGAGGTAGAGCAAGTATAAATAGGTCACTCCTCCCATTTGTACGATACACATTCAGACGCTCAATACAAGCTCACTTAAAAAGCTCTCTTGTACTTTTTACTTCTTTAGCACTTCCAAGTCTCTTACATCTCAACACTTTTTGCTCATTCTCTCAAACTTTCTAAGGCTTACTTAGTTCATCTTCTCTCACAAGATTGGCTAAGTGTTACATAAGTTAACACAATTGAAGTCTAACTTTGTGATAGTAAGCTATTTCCCATCGTCACAATGAGTTTGCTTCATCACTGGCAAATTAGATAGAGAGGTAGACCACGAGCTAGTGAGAGGGTCATCATTATTGACTTCCTCCTTCATCAACCTATTCCATCACTGACATTGGTGTTTCGATGAGATTTTGCTTTTGGTCTCAATTTTCTCCTTTAAGCTATAAAACAACATAACAAAAAAATGATGGTTCGATAAAAAAGGAAGAAGATGGGTCTCGTATTGGGTTAAAGAATTGGAAAAAATGAAAGAAAAGGAGATACAGATAATTGAATGAAAGGAAAAAAGTGTCTTGAATTTTAAAGGGCCAAAGAAACTCAAACATGAAGAAAGTAGGATAGTACGGTTGTTGTTACCTTTTTGACCAAAAATGGTGTCGTATGTTTTTTTCCCCTTTTTAAAGAAATCTCATTACGAGTTTTCAAAAATTGGTTTTCATATTGTTTATCAAACAACAGAAAAAAAAAATTTCAATATCTCAATTAATTAGAAAAAAAATTTATTTTTTTAATAAAAATTATTTTTAAAAAATATATTTAATAGATAAATTATTTTTTAATAAATAAAAAATTCTTAATCAACAAACATACTTAGCTTAATTCTAAGGCTTTATGCATCTTTTTTCATTTAATATTAACTAATTTTTATGCTAAAAAAATTTGATACTTGAGAATATTCTTAATTTATTTAGGTTCTATTTATTTTTTGAAAAATATTTTTTGTATAAAATAATTTATAAGAAAAATATTTATAAAAAAACATATTTTTTGATGACGTGAATTTCAAAAAGTACAATAAAACTTATAAGTAAAATAAGAAATTCAAAATTCTAAAAAAATTAAATTTGATTTAATAAAAGAAAAATCTTCACCTAATTTTTGAAGAAACATGAATTTAAAATATAAATCTAAACCCAATATTGAAGAAAATATAAATCAAATATAAACCTAATATTTAATGGAATATAAATCAAAAGAATAAAAAAGTATATTAACATAATATGCCTATAAGAAGGGATTTGGAAATGATGTGTCAAACTGGAATACCATAAAATAATCATTTTAATAAATTTACAAAGTTCAATGAAAAATTAAAAGAAAAAATTTTCATTTTTCTTTTCACCAATGATTTATTTCTTTTCATAATAAAATCAAACTTATTTATTTATAAGTTGAAGTAACATATCTAATCCTGGAGAAAAAAAAAAATTTCTAAATAAACTGATAGCAAATGAATTAAGGTTGGTTCAGTCAGATTCATTTTGATATACCTGAAGTATCACACTCAATTTCAAAAATTTTAACAAAATCAAGTAAAACAAGTAATGATGTATAACTTAATTTTTCCTTAATCAAATTAAAAGTCTTGTCTTGATAACTATCCTACTTAAAACTCACGTTCTTTTTAACAATTTAAGTTAAGGGTAAAGTAATAGTACTAAACCTTTAACAAAGCATTTATAAGAATTACATAGACCATGAAAACTAAGTACATCACTAATTGACTTAGATGTAGGCTTGTCATGAATTGCCTTAACTTTTTCCTTATCAACCTTAATACTTCTAACACTTACAATATTATCAAAAAATATGACTTGATCAATGTAAAAGGAACATTTCTTAAAGTTAGTATATAATTTCTTAGTATATAAAACACTTATAACAAATTGTAAATGATCAAGATGTTCAATTAAGTTTTTGCTACAAACTAAAATATCATCAAAACATATAACTACAAATTTATTAATGAATACATGCATAATATATTTCATCAATTGTATAAAAATACTTGGTGTATTAGTGAGATCAAATGACATAACAAGTCATTCATACAAACCATATTTAGTTTTGAAAGTTGTTTTCCACTCATCTCCCTCTTTCATCCTAATTTAGTGGTATCCAGTTTTCAAATTAATTTAAAAAGACATATAAACTATGCAATTCATCTAATATGTCATTTAATTTGGGTATAAGATAATGATACTTTATAGTAATTTTGTTGATTGTTCAACAATCAATGTATATTCTCTATATCTCATCTTTCTTACATATAAGCAATACTGAAACTATACATAAATTTATACTCTCCCTTATATAGCCTTTTGCCATAAACTCCTCAACTTACCTTTGAAACTCTTTTATCTTCTCAGGATTACTTCTATAGGCTAGTCAATTTAAAATTGTTGCATTAAGGATGAATTCAATCTAATGTTGTATTCCTCTAAATGGAAGTAAATTGCTTAATTCTTAGGGAAAAATAACATTAAATTCATGCAAAAGAGAAACAACAATATTAGATAAAAAGGGATTAAGTTATTAGTACTAAAAAAAATAATATTAGGTAAAGAGGGATTAAGTTCAGTAGTATTAAAACAAACTTATTTATATAAAGGTACAATCATCAATTATTTTGAATAGAAAGTTCTTTTAACACATCTTTTACATACAAACTTTCAAATTTTCTTTTTTACTTTTTTCTTGTTTTTCTATTAGTCTCCTCTCTTTTCTCTTCTTCCTATTCCTCTTTTCTCCTCTCAACCTTAATTCTTATTTTTCTTCCACTCTCTTTTTTAATTCTTAATTAATTTTCATAAATGTGCTAAGGTATCAAAGGTATAAGAATAATAGATTTATCATTTATTACAAAAGATTACCTATTCTTAATCTCATCATGCATTCCTTATCGATCATATTACTATGGTCTTCCTAACAAAATATGCTCAGTATGCATAGATACTATATCACATAAGATCTCATTAGTATATTTCCCAATAATAAATGATACTAATACTTATTTAGTTACCTTAAACTCCCCACTTCATTAAACCATTAAAATTTATTTGACTTAGGGTGCTTTATAATGGGTAAATTAAACTTTTTGACCAAATCAATGCTAACTACATTTGTATAGCTACCCCTATTAATGATTATACTACATATCTTATTTTTTATGTGACACTGTGTATGAAAGATATTATCTCTCTACACTTTATCATCTCCTTAGCTTATGCATTTAATGCTTTTTTAGCCACTAACATATCTCCCTCAGCTGGATACTTCTCCCTATCACTTTTATCCTTTAATAATGACATGGAGTCATCATCAAACTCACTTTTAGTCTCAATATTACCATTATCCCGCAACACCATTGTACATTTATTTGGATATTAAGATGTGATAATTCCTTTTCTTAAATATTTAAAATATTTAACATCTTTACTTTTACTATGTTGGGAATTATAATTACTTTTCTCCTATAACTTACTTTCTTACTCTTATAAGATTTAGCCTTGGGCTTGTAATCAATCCTTTCCTCTCTTTTGCTTCAATTAGGCTTCTAGGATGAAGTGAAATTTGAATTTTATCTAAACTTTGTAGAACCCTTACATTTGACTTGCCTTTTAACTTTTATTGTCGTGTGCACCATGTCCTCCAATTCCACATAATATTATAATTCAATTACATTGGCAATGTCTTTATTTGGACCTTGTAAGACCCAAGTGATGGTTGCTTCTCTATCCTTCTCCACATTAGCTAATAAGAACCGTAAAGATGAAGGGTGGAAAGCTTCAATAGATGTAGGAGGTCCATTGCACATTTCAGAATGCCCAATAATACGAGCTAGAACTTTAATTGATGTAAAAGGTCAATTGCACAATCCAAGAGGCCCAATAAATCGAGCTAAAGCTAGAAAGATGAAAGAAGTACTAAATGGGCTGATTAAGGAGATTCAGGCCAACCAAATTTCAAATGGTGTGAATTCAAACTTGGAAGAGAGTCCAAGTCTTATTAATATCATTGGAATAATTAAAGTGTTAGGACTAAGTAATAACAGTCACTCTAAATTAGGAGTTTATTTTCTATGTAAAAATTTGTACCTAGATAGGAATTCCTCCTAAATAAGGAATTGTCCTAAGTAGGAATTTGTGCCTCATTAAGATTGCAATCTTAGCCTATAAATAGGCACCCTTTGTAACATTAGATTAAAAAAAAATATCAGACAACTTTGAGTGAAATAAAAAGTAAAGGTTTTTCTCCCTCAATTCTTTTAAGAATTAAAGAATTTATCAAAAGGTACTTCTTTTTGTGGCGTTCAAATTGACTTATTACTCTCAATTCCTTTCTTGTCTAGAGTGTGGTGTCCATATCCTTCTTGAATACCTTAGATTTGTTTCCTTCGAATATTGGGTTTAAGGTTTCTATTCTTAAACTTTGATTTAGATTTTCTGGTTGTTCTTTAATTCCTTGTGTGCGTTGGGTCCCTAAGCCATGTCTTTTTAGGGTTTTCCACATCTGTTAGTATCAGGGTGCCTATTTATAAGCTAAGATAGCAATCCTAATGAGGCACAAATTCCTACTTAGGACAATTCCTTATTTAGGAGGAATTCCTATCTAGGTATAAATTCTTACACAGAAAATAAACTCCTAATTTAGAGTAACTACTATCACTTAGTCCTAACTCTTTAAGTACTCCAATGATATTAATAAGGCCTAGATTCTCTTTCAAGTTTGATATCATACCATTTGAAGGTTGGTTGGCCTGAATGTCCTTAATCAGCTTATTTAGTCCTTTTTTCATCTTTCTGGCTCTAACTCGTGTTATAGGGTCTTCTGGAATATGCAATAGACCTCTTGCATCAATTGAAACTCTAGCTCGTGTTATTAGGCCTTTTGGAATGTGCAATGGACCTTTTGCATCTACTGAAACTTTTCATGCATCATCTCTATGGTTCTTATCATTAGCCTAAATCATGACAATCTCTATCTCTTTATAGTTGTCCTCTACACTCTCAGTGCCTTAAGTAAGTCCTTATAACTTTTAGTATAAATCTCTATAAGAATGATTAGTGATGAACCTCCTTCTTATGATAGTTTTCATCTCCTCTCATGTATTAATAAGCCTATCATGATTCATTCTTGTCAAAACAAGTTATTTCCACCAAATAATAGCATAATCAATAAACTCAATGACAACAAGTTTTACTTTTTTCTATTTAGAGTACTTGTGACAATTAAAAACCAACTCAACCTTTTTCTCTTATTCTAGGTAGATTTTAAGATCATTTTTCCCTTATAATGGAGGAATTTTTATTTTAATATCACCTAAATCACAATCATAAGTGTCTCACCTCTTAAAATCTCTTCAACTATTTCTATTATTGGTGATTTTGACCGAAGTAGTTAAATCATCATAATCAACATCATTATCTCCATCATCATATAGTCATTAGGATGATTATGCCTCTTTTCCCTTTATGCATTAACATATTCCTATATCCATCTCCTTTGCAAATAAGTTATAATAGCATTTTACCTTTCCATTTGATCTTTTATCGCACCAAACATAACATTTATGTGCTTAAACTATTATTGTATAGCTTGGAACATGAATGAATTATCTTTCTTGCCTTCCTCACTTACTCTTTTATCTTTTGAAGTCATATTGTTAACTTGTATCAAAAACTTTAGAAATAACATCACATGCACTCCCTTATATGTTTGTCTCAATTATTGTTAATCAACCTCATGTTTACTTCTTTTCCATGGTTTTTCTTACAATGGGATCACACTCTTATCTTTTACCACTCTTAACTTCCCTTTTTAACTTTTAAAGAACTAAACAACTCACAAAATAAAATAAATAAGACAAAATTGATTTAATGGAAAACAAAAAATTAGAAAATAAAAAAAGGACATCAAGGAAAATAAAATTTAAGGAAGTAGACATAAAGGGAACAAGTACTTAGATGATAGAATAAGAAAATAGATCATGGAAGTAAAGTCAAACTAAAGGACTAGATCGTTACTATGGCTAGTTTGATTAAACTATTAAGCTACTACCTCAAAGTGGATTTTCTTTTTATTTTTTTGCTCTTTTTCTTTTTGTTTCTTTCTTTGTTTTCTTTTTTTTTTCTTTTTCTTGTAAATGAATTTAAAAACAAGAAAAGATAAACTAGGGTTTGGTGGATTCAAAAAACAAAAAATTATAAAATGTAGTTAAGAAAAAGAACAAAAGAAAAACTTAAATTTAGATAGGCAAACTTAATTTAAACCATAAAACTCTGATATTAATTGATGTGAACCCTAAAGAGTACAATAAAACCCATAAGCAAAATAAAGAATTTAAAACCTTAAGAAAGTTAAATTAGGTTTAACAACAATAAAACTTGATCTAATGTTCAAGGAACATGACCTAAAGGTATAAAAAAAGATATGGATACCACACTTAAAAAAAAATTGATTTGAGAGTAATAAGTTGGGGTAGAATGCTATAAGATAATAATCTTGATAAGTTTGTAAAATTTAATAAAGAACAAAAAGAGAAAATTTGTACTTTTTTTTCACTAATGATTTATATATTTTAATAAAGAAATCAAGCTTATTTATTGGCTAAAGTAACAATACTAATCCTAAAAGTAAAGACAATAATATAATATTAAAATATAAGAACACTTTTATTTTATATTTTACCGTAAACTCTTATTTTATAACAAATTCTTACTTTGTAACAAACCTAGAAATGGATTTTATTACTTAATCCTAACCTATTAAGCACTATAATCATATTAATGAAGTTTTAGTCCTCCTTTAAACTTAAATTCACGTTAATTGTTACTTGGTTAGTCTGAATATCCTCAATCAGTTCATTTAGTACTTCTTTTTAACTCTAGAATGTGGCATTAGCTCTTCTTGAATACTTAATGGTTCCTTAAAAGTCCTTTATTCATTAACACCTCTATAAATCTCATTATCTAATATTTGGTTGAGATATTGAAATTTGATGGAATTAAAAACTAAACAAGCAATTATTAATCAAATGAATAAACAATGAATAAAAAAATTAGCAAATAACATAACATGAAATTAAATGGAGTTTCAAGTTTCTTACAAAAAATAAAAAAGTATCATATGTTAAAAACTAGCGAGAGTTTAGCTTCCAGATTTTTTAATTTCTCTTGCATGTTTCTCCAACTTTTCTTCTCTATCTCTCTCTCTTTCCTTTTTCTCTTTCTCTAATGATTTTAAGGTTAGGATGAGGCCAAGGAAGGGTGGTTGCTCTTCTATTATTGGCCATAAGGGAGAGAAAAATAAAAAGCTAAAAATAAGTAAGAGTTCTTTGAGTTTTCCTCCTTTATCTCTCTCTTCTTTCACACACACTCTCTCTTTAGTGGTTTTAAGGTTGGGAAGGGGTAAAGGAAGGATAATTGCTCTTTCATTGTTGGCTTTGGAAAGGTTACTTCTTAGTTGTTGATTTAAAAACTATTTTCACTTCCTTATATTTGTAAAATATTTTACAAAAAAATGAATAGATTTTCTACTAACCCAAAAAATATTTTACATTAACTTTATATTTTCTATGAAGTAAACACCATAAGATAATAAAAATGCTTTTTCAAAAAATATTTTCTACAAAATAAACGAAGTCTTAGTTATTTATGTTTTTTCGTTTAAACTTTTGGAGTTGCATTTTTTACCACATATTTGGCTATACTGTTGTATTTTGTTGTTGATTTTTAATGCCTAATATTCTAATTTTATTGTTTGTTGTTTATTTTTATTTTTTGTCAAAATAATATTTTTTTAAAAATTAATATTAGTATATAATTCATTAATAATAAATTAATAAAAAATATGGTATATTTTGACCTTAAATAGAAATTAAAAAATTATAAGTTAACAAAAAAAAACTTGTAAATTGTATAACAAAAACTCATAATAATAAATTTAATATTAATATTAATATATTAATTATTATATTATTATCATAAATTTCATACAATATTACTTTAAATATGAATCTTTTGAAATGGTTGACTTTAACTAATACTAATTATTTCATATATATATATATATATATATATATATATAGAGAGAGAGAGAGAGAGAGAGAGAGACAAAATATAATGAGAAAAATAAAGTAAAAAAAATAAAGAATAAAATATAAGAGAGATAGAGATGAATGATGTAAAAAATCACTAAAAAGTTAAATAATATCATAAATAAAAATTAAAAATTAAAAATAAAAATATTTTATTTTTTCAAAAATAATTTGTTTGTAAAAAATTAATTTCAGAATTTGAAAAAAATATAATAAAAAATCATTTATTAAATATAATTTTTATTGTATTTTTAAAAATAAATCAAAAATAAAAAATTGTAATAATACTAAATAGACAATTATGATTTGCAGCAACATTGGCAAAGAAATCTATGCGATCTATCAGGGAAGAAGAACATATCATTGTATTTAGTACAGTGTTTTGACATCTGATTACTGAATATAATAATGACGTCATTTCTGATTTTTTTTTTTTGTTGAGTTCACTATGAATCAAATCGTGTACTTGATCAGTAATGTTTTTATTTAATTTTCACGTCAGTTAATTATCTTATCTATTAATACTAAAAAGAAAAAAATGTTAATTACACTCGATTTTGGTGTGGGATTAGGGATTCTGTTCATGTCTGTTTACGAAGACTTCAGATAATATTTTAAGCAGTTTCTCGCTACTCCTTGCTTGCCGAGCAATATAATTTTTTTGTAAATGGATGGTAAATAAACAAATATTCATTTTAACCAAGCCCATAACTTACCTTTTTCCTTTTTAGTATTCATTACTCATTGTTTCTTCTTCAAATTTATGTTGTCCCTTCCGGCTTCCAAGGTTAATTTAAAACAAACAACAATATTTTTTGTTTTTCTTCGAATTCTCCTATCAAAAATACCCTTTTTTTTGTTTTTTTTTTTTTTGTCCAACTCTATTGCAAAATTGTTAAAGGTTGGAAGATAGAGTCTCAAGCGGGGTATTTTCAAAATGAATATTTATATTTTTCTCAATTACCCCAAAAAAATAAAAAACAGAAGCATCTCGACGACCTTTCGATTTTGTTGTGTAAAATGGAGAAGCCTTTTGATGTTTTAATAGACGAATGATGAAAAATATCTTTTTTTTTTGGTCATTTTTTGTAAAATTAAGTAATTAGTAGAGAAATTTCTCAAAAGAAAAGAACAATTGATAAAAGTTTTTTCTTTTTTTAATCTAAAGCTAGATGTTGCCTAACATAAATTAGCTATTTGTGTAGCATGTTCCATGGCTATAATTTCTACTGTGAAATGTATGTCCATGCTAATGTGCTTAGCAATTGTTTTTGTCCCTTCAAGAATCTAAACATGGATATTTGAAAATTTTCTCATAAGTTGATAAAAGACTTAAAATTAATCATATTTAACAACTATTTAGACAAGAACAAGAAACACCTATAGTCTCTGGTTATTTATGAAATTGGGTGGGATCATTTCGTGGGTGTTTTAAATAGCAAATTCTAAAAATGTCTATATATATAAATATTCTTTTGAAAAGTAAAAATGTCAATGAGGATGATGAATTCCATTTTTAATGAAAGAAAAGTTCTGAATTGATCGTTGAAGAAGTTGATGATTCGTAGAATTGTTTAATTGCAAGTCGTTGCATATAAAATCTCACATTACTGAAAATCAATAGCCACAGTCGGTGGTGGGTAAGATGCACTTAGTGATTTTTTTTTTTTCTTTCTTTTTCGTTAAAGCACCGCATCTACTAATTAGGTCCACATACATGCATGCATGCATGCATACAAAGAATTGGCCCACGCTTTCCTTACAGATCCTTTTAAAATATAATAAATTTGGAGTATAATATTTTTTATTATTTGAAGATAAAATTAATAATTATAATTAGTTTAAACAATTTAAAAAAATTATGTCAAATTAATGTTTAGAAAGATACATGAAAAATAACAAAAATTAAAACAACAAAAATATTTTAATTTAGAAATAAATTAACCTTTATTGTTGGTTCATTTTTATCTTAATACTTCTTTCTTGGTGAGCATTAGTAATCTTATCGAAAAAGAAGTCATTTGGGAAGCCTGTTCTTACCATTGACTATAAAACAAGTCTTATTAGCTATTCATTTGAAAGATTTATTGTATTCAAATTATGATATAATTAATTATTAATAATAAAATGTTTTATTTGCTTATAAAATTCTATAAATAAATTATTGTGATGATACATCACCCATACTTAATTAAAAACATATTCTACTTCTTCATGGGCAAAAATTCAAAGAATATTTTCTTTTAATGAAAGTATAGAAAAAGAAAAAAAAAGATTTTTTTTTTGTTTGTTTAGTTCATTAAAGTAGTAAAATTGTTTTGGGGATGTGTTGACTAGAAAATCAATTAAAATAAATAAATAGTGAAGTAAATTTCATTAATATATTATTATATTTTGAATATAAATAAATATACAATAACAAATCTTAATCAATAAATTACATACACTAATCTTTAAAAAAATTATTTGGGTGAGAAAATTAATATTTAAAATTAAGTAATTTAGTTAAGAGAAAGTAAAAGGATAATAATATAAGCCAAATATATTGATTTATAATGTAAAAAATAAGTATATATATATATATATTAAAGTTTCAATTTTATTAAATATTAAAAAAATTACAAATTAACTATTAAATTAATAAAATATATTATAAATTATGGAAGTCTATTAAATAATTTTAAAATTAAGCAAATGCAAACACATTAGCATTTTTGACTTAAAAATTTTCTCAATGTCATTAACTTTCTTTTAATTTGGATAATAATAATGTACAAATAAATAAATTAGGTTCAAGTTTGCATTTTATACATATTATAAATATTTAATAAGAAATGTTAAAATAACAAAATTTGAACTATATTTCTAATAACAACCAATTAAACTAATTTTCTTTTAATTTAAATTTGAAAAACATAGTTAATTAAAATTAAAATTGATTTGGTTATTGACCATAATTAGTATATTAGTTAATTTCTTAGTTTTTAAATTTAAACTTATATTAAAGGAATAAAATGAAATCAAATTTGAGTGATTGACTAAAAGGTAAAATAATTTTTATTATTGTATGGTAATAATAACTAAATTCATAATTAAAACTTTAATTAATAATATTACTATAATTAAATACAAGTATAAACTTAAAAGAAAATTGCCTGGTAAAAAAATTAATATTTGAAATTAAATAATTTAATTATGAAAAGGTAAAGAAATAATAATATAAATCAAGTATACTTAATTTTATAATATTAAAAAGAAAACTATATATATGTGATAGTTCTAATTTTATTACAATACTAAGAGAGTATAAACTATCTATTAAATTAATATCAACTATTATACATTATTTGAGTGTACTAAGAAAATTCTAAAATTAAGCAAATGTAGCCACATAAGTATTTCTTATTCAAAGAATCACTCAAAATCATTGACTTTCTCTTAGGTTTGGTTATGATAATATATATATAAATTTGCATTATGCAAATTCTAGATACATATGAAAAATTGTTTATATAAACTGTTGTAATGGGTTTTGTAATAAGGAGGGAGCTTGATGGATGTTGATGAAGGGGCCTATTGTTCAGTGCCTTTTAAGTAAATCAAGATTAGGGGGCAACCAAGAAGCATTGTAATATGTGTCTGTTGACTCTAAAGTCCTACCAATCATTTTAAGTGCAATTAGAACATTATAAGTGACTCTATTTGTTTTATTAGGATATTTTAGAGTTCAAAAGTATGGTTATATTTGCTAGAGACCATAGCTAACCCAAATGCCAATTGTAAATGACAATACTACCATTTACTTGTTTTTACTTCTATGCTCTTCTTGTTGATACTATATATATTTTTCTCTCTTTTTGTTTTTTTTTTTTTATAATGATTTGTCATAAAGACATACATATTAGGGTTTTAGGGAATTTGAACAAGTGGTAAAAAGAAGGATTTTTTTTTTTAAAGGGATTAATGTAATTTTGCATCTATGAGCTCACTTATGACATCCCAAACTAATAATGTCATTACAAACTTTGTGTCCCTTTTCATTTTTTACTTCTCTGTTTTTTTTTCTTTTTTCTTTTTCCATTTTCTTTTTTTTTCTCTCCTCAGTTTCCAAACCCCTTATCTTGCTCTATTTTAGGCCATAAAGTACACTTTCTCTCTCTACATTTATCACCCTTTGAGACCATTTCTCATGTTTTAAGCTTAAAAACACCTTGGCCACTGATTTTGGGTATGATTTCAAGTGGGACAGGCTGAGATTTGATCCCAAAAATAGTGTTTTGGGCTAACTTTTGGACAAGGTATAGTAAAAAGAGGAAGAGTGGCTATCGTTGGCCTCTAATTAATGTATATAAGGACTAATGAGTAGATCATCATCTGTTAAATCCACTGGTATCAACAATAGCCAAAAGTGGTGCAAGTAAGAGGTGGAGTAGGTGGTGGCATTTAACTTCAAGGTAACAATTAATGCCTCCTTGCACTCCATTTGGCATATGAAGGGTATCATTTGATAGATTGATGCTTAATGCATTTAATGGTGCCAACTTTAGGTTTTTCCAATGGCAAAGATGTGATGATCAACCTCAAGCTATTTGCTAGTTCGTGTATTTCCTAGCCTCCTTTTGACGTGTAGCCTTTAATGACATATAGGTCAACACAAAAGGACTCTGTGGGTGGTTTTTGTGGTGTTTTCTAACAGCCATTGAAAAGGGTTTGATAAGGGTTCTTTTAGGGTAGAATACCTTATTTTGGCTACTTTCTCCACTTTTTTTTTATTACTTTCATGTTTTTGTTGTTGTTTTTTTTTTTTTCAATTTACTAGCATGTGTTTATGCATTAAACAAAGGAAAAAAAATGTGCTAACTTTATACCTTTTTATTGTAAGTAAACTCTAATTAAGATGAAAGAGCACCATCACCCAAGATAAGTGCTTTCTTGTTCAATTTTTGGTTATTTAAATGTATGGTTATGTGTTAGGATTCTTTCATTAAAAGGGGAAATCAATCTTCTATCAATTTTAGGTAAAGGAAAAATTGTTAATTGTTTAGTCTTCCTTCATTACAAGTTTGTTTGTTGCTTTAATTGAAAGTATTAAATGTAATATTTGGTGAAAATGGGAAACAAAAAACATGAAAGTGAGTTTATAATCCCATCTTTAATGACATATAAGTGTAAGTATCTATACATTCAGAAAGAGATGACGTAAAGAAATAACAAAACTTCACTAAAGCAAGAGTTATTTTCTCATGTCATCTCTTTTATTCATTACTCATTTTGTGAAGATATTTATCCATTCTACTCTTACCTTACACATATTTATACCTATTAGTTAATTAATAACATGAAGTGATGTTAAACTAATAACTAGTTATATATTCCTTTCAAATTGCAAAAGACTTGTTTACATAAGCAATTAAAAGTCTCTATCAAGCTTAATCAAGAGCAAATAATAATAATAATAATAATAATTCCTTCTCAAATGGTTAGTGTCTTTTTCAATTTTTCCATAGGAAGAAAATGTGTCTTTAAGGGCACTATGTGGTTGTGTTAAGAACTTTAAACTTTCCAAATAAATGACTCAAGTTTAAATTGCAAGATAAATAGGGACAAAGATTTTGTTATAAATTAGTAAATTTTGAAAGGCTTTGTTCCCAACTTTAAAAGATTAGCCTATTCATATATGTTTATAAGAAAATGATTGTCTTAAAACTTACATGAGAAGAGATCCCAAAGAAGTTATTGTATTAAGAATGACTAGATAGCTTAATATAAGCCTTTTGATTAATAAAAACATATTTTAAAAAAAAAGAATTTGGTCAAATTATTGATATTATATTCTAAATAATTGAACTCAATCATAATGATTCATGCCTTTATATCATTTAAATAATCATACTAAATCCAACTTGTAATCATTCAATTTATGGACTTAAAATAGTGTAACTTGTAACAATTACTATAGCTTGACTACTTTATAATTAATGTATCTTGTAATAATTACTATACCTCAACCACTTCATAATCAGCCCTCTATCACATTAGACAAATTATACAAGTTTAGCTATTAACGAAAAGAACTAACCATAACTTCGATAGAATTAAGATTCAATTATAATCAAGTCAGATTTTCCTTTTCCAAGGGTGTCAAATTCCTAAAAATATTTACAGATCTCCTCCCACCCACTAAAATAAAATAAATTTATAATGGGCATTGGTTGCATTACTTTTACATATTACTTTTTGAGAAAACATACTAGTATTTAATTCAATCAAGCTAAATCATTTAAAGTGTAAATATTATTGGGCTAAGTTAGCCCGCCCATGATAGGTTGAATTAACCCATTAGAGGAAAGTTTGAGGGAGTTAACACTCCCTTTAATTATTGATACACATTGCAAAAATTATGCAAGAAAGAAAATCATCTATGTTAATAAAAAAAATTCAAATATTTTAAAAAATATACAAAGACTTCTAATTAGCCTTTCGCTTTATGTAAAACAAATAATACATATTCTCTATTAATTTTCACAATAAAAGGTTTTTGGTTTATGAAAAAGGTGTTACTCAGTATAGTGATATCACCTCAATCACAATAAAGAATTGATTCATTGGTGATTAGTTTACTACTATGATCCTAACATTTTAATCCAATATTAGTATCAAAGTCTTCTTAAACTAATTCTACCATGAAAAAGAGTAGAAAAGTTATTGTCTAAGTTTTTTTTTTGTTGTTTTATATGCAAATTTTGTGTATATTTTGGGTTAATATGTTTAAAAATTTATTTCTCTCACATAAGTTATTATCTTTTTATGAAATTTACATGTAATGAAATACTAATTTGTACAAAATATTATAAAATTTTCATATTTTTTGGTTTTTTATTATATGAGAAAAAAAAAAAATTTTTTGCCATAAGTTATTTTTCAAAATTAACACTGAAAACAACAATTTCATGGAACAAATTTTATACGTATAGAACGAGTACTCATTATAGGCTTTTTAACTATATATTATATGTTAATTTTATATGTGTCAATTGAAAACAATTGAATTTGAAATTTTTAAACCAAATTTAAAATTGTAAGCAAAAAATAAATTAACTCAAAATAAATTTCACTCTCATGTGTTTTAAATAATTTGCCAAATACATATTTTCATATATTATTTTTTAAAACCAACCACACCAATGACTTGAGGAGGTCAAATTATGATATATGTCAAAATTTCATAATCATCAAAGGTTCAAAAGATGGTGAGCGTACTACACTCTCAAAACAGGTAAGTGAAGTGTTATATCTATTTGATTAATTTAGTGTGAAGAAAACTGCTAAAACACATAATAACTACCATTAAAAATAAGTCATACAATGAATTTGACCCAAGTCAAAAAACTATCACTTTGACTTTATATTTAATTAACCAATTAAAGAGTATCACATGTTACGTACTACCTAATAAAAATTTGTCATTTAATATTATTTTCTAATTATTTTAAAAATAAATTATTTTTAAAGAGATTTATAATAATTAGTAAAATATTAGAAAAATATGAAATTTGCACCAAAATTTTTCTAATTTTGTATTTTATAAGATTCTAATATTTTAATTCAAAAATTGAAAAATATAAAAGTGATAATTTTTATATTGATATTTTTAAATATCTTTGTAGTTTTATTTAAGGATAAAATATGGCTCATATGATGTAAACTCCAATTAAAAGGATCATTAGAGAGTGTCTTAGAAAATTGAATTTTAAATTCCTTGAACAACTAAGAAATCTACATAACCAATGAAATTTTTTTTCACACTTTTAAGGAATGCAAAATGGAAAATGATAAGGAGTTTATGGAACATGTCAAACATATAAGATTCTTAGTCAATAATCTTGAAACCTCAATGAATAAGAAGCTTAAAGAAAAGGTAAAGATTGATATTGTCCTTAAGTTATTGACAGACTTCTAGAGGGCTAAGGTGTGTGATAAGTTAGAATACACCACAAGCATTATCAAGTGGTATAATGACCTAGAGGATGCCTTGGCATGGAAGTTTTATATTAAGCATGCTACAAAGTGATTTGCTATGTTGTCAATTAGTTTTAATCTTCAAGCTACAAGGCACATTTGCTTTAGCAAAATAAAGATAGGTTTATGGCTTTTGAGAGTTAGGCTTAAAGTCATCCAAGATGTTGATAAACAATATGACTTCACCAACTAATTGTTCTTTACTTTAAGCTCATTACCTTTTCTAAATTATACATAAATTAAAAAAAAATAAAGTTAAGTCTTAATTGTGATAAATGATATTATTGTAGTATTGTTTTATATTTGATGTTATATGTTTTTGTGTTTGATGTCATGTATGTAAAATTTCATTATAAATGTCTATTATGTTTTTATATGTGTTTAATTATTATCTTTAATGTTTAACATATATACTTTGCATACATAACAAATTAACTAAAGAGTGAAAGTTGTTAGGTTGGTTAAATTATGGGAACACCTAAGAACTTAAATTTTGCACAAATTGAAATAAATTAAGATAATCTAGTATTAGTATGAAAGAAGATAATTAGAAACATTATGAGCTTTTGATTCTTTTAGTAATTTTAGATTATTATTAATCTATTTCAATATTAATGAAAAATAAATGGTTAAAATACTAGTACTAATAATTGATAAAGGTCTTAAGGTTGTTGTAACTATGGTTACAAAGAATATTGTTAATAAGCTCAACAAAAAGGACAAGTTGAATAGTGCAAACTATGACCTTTAATATCATAAGGTTTAGTATATCCTTAAAGAGTATAAAGTGTTGAAAGCTATCAATTATGTCATGATAAACCCTAAGGAGGTTTCCTCAACTCAATAAAGGTGAAACCAAGAGGCCTTTAAGGTTTGGAAAAGAAAAAATAGTATGACTTTTATTGTTTTACTTAATTATATGGAGGATGATCTCATCCATAAGTTTAAGGAGCATGAGACTACTTGTGCAATATGATTGGCCTTGAAAAACAAGTTTGGGGGTACTTTAACCACTAAGATAAGAGAGCCAATGGTTAATTTTGATGTCTATATAAAGAAGTCATATCATAACATGAGACAACATTTAAGGGTGAAGTTTAATATAATCAAAGAGCTTAAAGCAGATGGTCATACACTCACAAATGAATGGTAAGTTTAGGTTTTCATTTGCTTTATTTTTTTGAACTGGGAGCACATGAAAATTAATATGATAAATAATGATACTATTAAAACCTTTAAAGATATCTCATGCCATCTAATTTTAAAAGAGAAGTGTCTTAGGGTTATTGAGTATTATGGTCAAGTGAATATGGCTAAAGTTGAGACTAGTTCAAAGGTTATTTTTAGTTTGAAATATCAATGATATTATAAGCATCATGAGAAAGGAAAAGGGGAATGGATAATTACGAAAGAAAGACAAGAATGATCTTTGTATGAGGCTTAGTGGAAATAAAAAGGATAAGACCAAAATAACATGCTACAACTGTGCCAAATTAAGTCATTTTGCTCACTGAGCTCAAAACGGTATCCTTTACTCTTACTTCTAATTATTTAGCTAATGTTACTATTTTAGTATTACTTATTAAATTTAATCCTTTATGGATTGTAGACTAAGGGGTTATATACCATATAGCTAAAGATTAAGAAGCATATGTAGAGTTATATTGAATTGGAGTTAGTTTAAGATAAGTGTATATTAGGAACAATGCAAAGGTATAAGTCAAAGGGATTAACACTTACAAATTAAAAATGCAATATGGTTAAACTCTATTACTTCATGCTACTCTTTATACACCTGAAATTTGATAAAATCTTATTTTTATTCTCGTTCTTCTATGTTTAGGCTATAAAATTATTTTTCAAGGCTGTATTGTAAATATTTTGATGACATTTCTTATATTGATCATAGTATCTATCATATGGTTTGCTTATGCTGGATATTAACTATGGTTTATTTAATATCAATAATAATTGCTTTGTTATTATTGCATCAACCAACAATAATGTCATAGATACAAATATTTGACATGTTAGACTAGGTCATGTTGGTAAGAGAAAATGAGTAGATTAGCTAAAGAGGGCCTTTTAAGCTCTTTACCTAAAATTGAATCACCTACGTGTCAATACTATCTAGAAACAAAAGCAACTAAAAAACCATTCAGCAAGATTGTTAGAGCCAAATTTCCATTGCAATTAGTCTATTATGATATATGTGGTCTACTGAGTATAAGGGTGAGGCATAGTGTCTCATATTTCATTACTTTCATAGATGATTATACATATTATGGTCATATTTACCTAATCTCCCATAAATTTAAAACATTAGAATACTTTAAAAAATATTTAAGTATGATAGAGAATTAGTTGGATAAAAAAATTAAAACCTTAAGAACTAATCGAGGATGCAAATATCTCTCTAAATAATTCAAGGCATTATGTAATAAAAAATGTGTAGTTAGGCAATTAATTGTTATTAGGATTTCACAACAGAATAATGTTGCAAAGAGAAGAAATATGACCTTTTTAAAGATGGTTAGGTTTATAATAGCGCAAGTAAATCTCCTAATATATTATTAAGGTGATACTTTATTGATAGTTATGTATGTACTTAATCGTGTATCCTATAAATTTGTTACTTTCACACTACATGAATTATGATTAAGACAAAAGTTTAACTTGAGTAATTTACAACCATAAGGGTTAATAGTTTATGTCTATGATACATTCCATAAATATAAGAAATTAGGTTCAAAAGAAAAAAAAAAGTATTTTTATAAGATATTATGAGCACTTTAAAGAATATATGTATATTGGTAAACAAGCTAATGGAAATATTTTATAATTAAAATCACGTGATGTCATATTCTTAGAGAATGAATTTTCTAGTAATGGTGATATTGATAAGGATTTTTATCTTTATAAGATAATTGATTCAAATAGTTATAATGCAATAAACCCACTAACTCAAATGGATCAAAAAAATGCCTTAAGCTATCAATTCAAGTGAAAACGTTACACCGTAAGTTTTGTAAAGTTTGCAAAAACTCATATTACACAAAAGCAATTGCAAAAGTATCTTATGTTATCTTTTTAAGATTAAAAGGGAAGTTTTTATGATTATACCTCATTATAAGGAAGAGCCTCAAATAATAACTGAGGCTCTCTTATACTTTACTAAGGAATAATCAATGAAGACAATAAAAAAAGAGATGGAATGCATGAAATCTAAGTTTGGAACTTGGTAGATTTGCTCCAAGGACATAAAGCTATTAGAAACAAATAGGTTCTTAAAATTAAGTGTAAGGTTAATAGATCTATAAAAAGGTATAAGACTTGCATAACAGTAAAAGGTTATATTTAATAAAAGGATATAGACTATAAGGAAACTTTTGCACCAATAATAAGGTTTACCTTAATTCTCCTAATTCTAACTATATTAGCAAATATGAATTTAAAATTATATCAAATGGATGTTAAAACTATTTTTCTCAATGACGAGCTAGATGAAGAAATCTATATAGAATAACATAGTTTCATTGTTTAAGGCATAACAATAAAGTTTGTAAACTCCAAAGATCAATTTATGGCCTAAAACAATTGTCTAGGTAGTAGTATTTGAAATTTCATCATGCAATAATCTTATACAACTTTGCAATGATTAATGAAGATCATTACATGTCTATGAAGATATTTGAAAATAAATTTGTAATTTTATCTCTATATGTAGATCACCTTTTACTAGGTAGAAGCAATAAAGAGTTTGTCACTATTATTAAGAAATAGTTGTCCTTTAATTTTGAAATAAAGGACATAAGCGAGGCAATTTACATCTTAGGAGTAAAAATCCACAAAAATCATTCTAAAAAACTCCTAACTTTGTCATAAGAGTTTTGCATCCATAAAATCTTTAAATGATTTAGGATAAAAGGTTGAAAATTCATTAACACTCCAATTGTTAAAGGTAATGGCCTACACCTTAAAATGTGTCCTAAAACCCGATAAAAGTACACAAAAATGAGAAATTTGTCATATTTTAGTGCAATGGGCAATCGAATGTATGTTATGATATGTACACACCCTAACATTTGTCATGTTATAGGATTGATGAGTCGATACCAATCAAACTCAAAAAAAAGCATATTGGTAAGTTATAAAAAGAATACTTTGGTATCTCAAAAGCACTACAGATTATTCTTTGTGTTATCAAGTAAATGATTTCCAACTAATTAGTTATTCAGATATTGATTGGTAATGAGTTATAGATTGATGTAAATGTACATTAGGATATATGTTTTTATAAATGATGACACCATATCATGTAGCAACAAAAAGCAAACTTGTATTGCCTTAACAACAATGAAGGAAAAATTTGTAACTTGCTCAGTTACAGTGCAATAAGTTGTTTGGTTTAAGAGATTTTTGGAACATTTAAGAGTTGGCCACATTGTATTGTGACAGTCAGGCAGCTATTGCATATAAAAAAGATTCCAAGTATCATTATAAAACCAAACACATTAATACTAAGTACAACATTACAAAAGAAATTGTGTCACAAAAGGATATAACTTTGCAGTACATTTTGCCATATGGGATAATAGCAGATTCACTAACTAAACCAATACCAAGATGCATATTAATGCATATGTTATTTCTCTAGGACTTCATAGAATTTAATGTATTGTGATACATTTATAAGTATGTGTTGTTACATAATTAAAAAGTTTGTTTCTTTTTCCACATGTATTAGTAATATCATCCTAAGTGTTGATATTACTCAATGAGTTTGATATAAGATCAATCTTAACAAAAGTTTCCTTTTAGAAGAAAAGTAACAGTATGCCTAACAAGTTAAGATTGATTCATTCACACAGACAATTGCCTTTAACACTGAGAGAGAGCATGCAGAGATGAGACCATTTTACGAGTGAAATTCTATATATATAGAAATGGTCACCTTAAGAAGATCAAGATGAGATTATAATGAGTAAGAGCCAGTATAGAATCTCACTCTTTATAAAACCTATTGAAAGTCAGATGTGAGATTTCAATTTAACATTCACAAGTGAAGGGGTCATTTAGAGAACTCAGTTTATATGCTTAAGAGTAATTGAACTAAGATTTTTATGGTAATGTTATAAGAAACATAAATAAAATGACATACACTTCCTATGGAGAATGATCACTATAACAAGTATTTCATATTACCTGTACTATTTAACTAATAAGGAAAATGGAAAAATCAATCTTACTTCTTCACTGTGTGAATCCCTTAAGTTATTATTATCTTAAAAATTGTGTCATATGTGACTTTTAATCTTTTTCTAAGGTTTAAAATACAATGTCTATTACTTTAATTTATTACATACAATCAAGAATGATTTGACATCTTGAAATATATTAAAGAAAACAGTTGTATTGTAATTAATGAATATAAGTGTGAAAGGAAAAATTATTATTATTTAATATCTTTCATATATATTCATTAGTTAACAAATTATATTTATTTATAATGAATGAAATATAATTATAGATATATATGAAGAAAACAAAATTTAACTCAACCTACGAGTAATATAGTGAGTCAAAATTGATAAAATAAAATATGTTTAAGATATGGTGAGATATAATTTTTTTTATAATAAGGTTCACATTTTTTTAAGGTTATAGTAATGATGTATCCTTAATAGGAATATAGAATATACTCTTAAGTGCAAATGTACTCATAAGTCACACAATCTATTTACTTGTATAAATTACTTGTGAATTTAAGAAAAAATTTTTTTTATTAATAATAAGGTCATTCCAACCTATTATATGCAAATAAGAGATGCAAATATTATTGGATTAGATTGGGTTGCCCACGATGAGTTGACCCAACCTATTAAAGGGAAGTTAGAAGGACTTAAACCTTCCTCCAATTACATTTACACGTTATAGAAATTTTGTAAGAAAAAAAAACTATTTATGTTAATAAAAATAATTTTTCAGACATTTTTAAAAATAGATGAAAATTTTCTAATTAATCTCTTACTCTCTAAAAAATAGAAAAATATATATATTTTTTTTATTAATTTTCATAGTAAGAAATTCTTAATTTATAAATAAAGTATTATTTGACATAATGATATCACCTTGATCTTGATAAATAGTCAATCTATCAATAATTAGTTTAATGCTAACTTCTGAAAGTTTTCAAAAGCTACTATAATCTTAACTTTTTAATCTAATATCAAGCAACACATATTTAACCCAATCTGCATGTTTCATTTGTCTACTAGAA
This sequence comes from Bruguiera sexangula, assembly GCA_020141445.1. Taxonomy (NCBI): domain Eukaryota; kingdom Viridiplantae; phylum Streptophyta; class Magnoliopsida; order Malpighiales; family Rhizophoraceae; genus Bruguiera; species Bruguiera sexangula. Next base: position 4,338,705 of record JAHLGP010020637.1, read on the forward strand.
GGGAAACAAAATTAAAAGTTTTGGATTAATAGCAGCCGAAGATACATTAATGAGTATTATGTTATAATTTATAAATATTCATAAAGCATGATATACTCCGAATATAAATCACAAGTTAGTACTGTGAGGTTAATTCTTATAAATTCTAACTCCAGCATGAATAAAATGAGACAAGTAGATTATATGAGACGCGTACAATTTAACGTGGATATCGGATGCTCGTGAGCTCGAAAGGACAAAAAAAATAAAAATAAAAAGAGGAAAAGAAAGAGAGAGAAGGAATTTCCTAGTCGCTCACAACCCATCCAAATAAAACCTATTTAACAAACTTTGTTTAGATACATTATTTCACGATAATATACTGAAAAGAAAAATTAAGATTTAAACTTCCAACTTCACATCAAAAACTCTACTTTTTTTTTTTTTTAAAGATTCATAGATACTAAAATTTGAATTAAAATTTAAAATTAATACTTTAAATAATTTTATCATTAAATCATATAATTAATGACTTAAAACCTTTCTTCTCGTGGTTAGCCTCAGTGTACATCTCAGAGACACGTTCAGTAGAACTGCTTGGGTGTTAGGTCCATCATTGGTTGGACGGTGCACAATGCCTCGGCCGTTCAAGGATCACCACCACCCTTGTCCGCTTGGACCCTCCATGCCCACCCTTTGAATTATTGGCTAAATCCCAAGTCAATTTTATTTTATTTTTCACATAATATTGACATACATTTCATATTTTTTTATACCTAGCCTACTGTTATAAATTTTAGTGAATATAGATACTTATAATTATAAGAATAAAATTGCAATTATTTATTAGTCTTATATGATAAATTAATTATTTTATCGTAAAATATAAATATATTATAAATAAAGTGATTTTTAATTTAATTTAGATTTTCGGTATTTTTGAAGATAAAATATTTTTTGGTACAAAATTTTAAAATTAGAAAAATTTCCAAAAACCCCAGTTTTGGTCAATACAAGATGACCAATCGATCAATCGGATCTAACGAGGTCAAATGTATATCCGCTTTTTCGTGATGCAGCCTCGTCTAGGATTCGATCATCCGGCTGTACTGTACTAACCTAGCTGGTTTTTATAACTATGCTCCAAAAGTTGGTTACCTAAAGGGCTACAAGAGTGATTACAGCAATAATAAAGCAAAAAGGTTGGTCAGCAGTATACATGTATACATGTACACAGTCGATTACTCTGGGAAGACTTGGCTTCAAGCATTTCTCGAAGCTCAGCCTCCCGTAGCATTGGTAGTTTAGGCTCCCTTCACTAGTTTGCTTGTCCATAAATTTTCGGAGGCCAACAGAGGATAAAACTCTGGCAAAATGGTGCACTCCATGGATGCCCAGTTATAATTATATGCTTTCTCATCAGTTCATTTAAGACCATATATAAATGGAACAAGGAAATAGAGACAACGGCAATCTTACTTCTCTAAGAGTACGTCGAACCTCGCCCCAATTTTGATAACGCTAAGTTCTACCCCATCTTCAAGCAGTGGATAAATATGCACACATTTCGTGATTTTGCACACCCTGGAGCAGCAGCAGTTCCCAAAAGAACTGTTATAGGTACAGTATGTCATCCACAATCTATCAATGACCATCAGACCATGCTTATTTATTTGAAAGCACCATCTAATTGTCTCCTGTACATGACCCAAAGACAATGGGCAGCATTGTGCTTCACCTTCTCAAATCACCTGCAAAGTCCACAACAGAATTTACTTCTGTTCACTGGCATAACCATAATTTCCCTTACTATGGTTTCGAATATATGGCAGGGTTTCTTTGAGTAATTGTTCTCTGGCCAGCAGACCAAATCAGGCTCATATTGGTTTCTTGGCAGGTAATCATTTTCTTATGATAGAAGTCGGTCATCTGTAGGTCTCAAGTTCGAGTTTCAATAAAGTCACAAGATCATCTTCCAGTTATCAGGGTGCAAAGTGTTGTTGCTAGCAATGGTAGACGAGATGAAGTAGAACTTACCTAACTTGAGTCATTGCCTATGCTACAGTATTTTCCTTGCCCTCAAATATGAATACATCAGAAAAAATGCTATAACAGCGCCAACAATAATTCCAGCCGTTGTTAGCCAAAAGGCAAACTGCAAAGTCAAACAGAACACTTGTTATGGTAATGTTTCACTTTCAACTAAAAGCAGAAAAGGAAAAGTATTGGAACAAGCAATGTTTAAGCTTCAGAAAAGCAAAAATACCAGATGCTCTTCAAGATAGGACTTCAAGTTCATGCCAAAAATACCTGGAACCACCAAAAACTGTTTTTTATTTTTTGTTACAAGGGCAGAGACAAAAGGGAAAAGTTCATGCAGCAAGTCTTCCAACTTTCAAAGGATAAACTATAGCATGTGCCATGATAATGCTCCTTATATATCTTCTCTTATCCACTTAATCTTTTTTTCGTGAAACCAGAAGTAACTAATTTAGATACTATGGCAAACTAAAACGATGATGATGCTCTATTCTGTAGCCCAATTTTCAGCAGATGCCACTCTAGTTTGGAATTACGGTACTACTAGATGAGGCAATGGTCACAATTACTGCAACTGTTGTCTCCCAGTTATGAAAGCCTCGAGTGTTAAATCCTTCAATACTGATTGCAATTGTCATTGTAGATAGTGCAATGCATACAGCATATTGGTAACATCATTGCCATTAGAGCACTAAGTACATGCCCAGACAGCAACAAGATGTTTCCATGCAACTTGAGCACCAACTGCTCTCAGTCACAATGATGAAAACATTGCATCAATTTCTTACATGGTGATGGGCATACCTGCAACTAGAGCACCAACTGCCACACAAAATGTCCCAACCTGGAGAAGTAATTCCACTCTGCTCACTTCAAGCCTCCGAGAGCTAGTAGAAGGAAGGGTTTATCATAGTACATGGTCAGGTACATACCAAGACAAGAAGCAAGTTCCAGCAACTATTTTCTGCTCAGAAAATTAGTGGTATCTTTTTAGCCAGGCCTACACTGTGAGACTGAGGACAATTTTTTTCAATATTGAGACTCCTGGGACATAATCAAATGCTCCAGATCCAAGACCTTTGCTCTCATCCCAGATGTGACCAATGAAAGCCGATTGTTCAATGAGGTGAACTTAATGTGCAAGTTAATTCTTAAATTTCATGCCATGCCCATGATTTATAGGTTCAGAGACCCCAATGACCAATGACAGGCTTGAAAAATAGAATACAGCACCCACCTCAGATTAACAGCAATTGAATCTTCCATTTCTTTTGCAGAATCAAGAAGTCTTTCTGACTGGCCATGACAAGATTCACATCTGCAAAGGATGTAAAATGTTGTCAGTTTGCTTGCAGATTCACATCTCCCAAGGATAAAGCTCAAGAAAATATTGCTGTGTTGAAATAACATAGTATTACTCAATGCGTGTCAACTTATTGATATGTGTTTATTATTATTACTGCTATTATTCTTTCTTAGTGCAGCAATTCTTTAGAGCTCCACTGGAACATTGAATTTGAACCCAGCTAGAAATGTAAATTACTGTTCCTGGTAAAGTCTAGATTTCCTCATAAGTTCTACAATCATGCCTCAGCAGACAATTCTATGATGTCCACAAATGGACAGGTAAATGGTATGAAGTCAGAAATCAGCTAGCATCATCAGTTAATATTGTTCCGTTGCTTGGATACAAGGCTAATACCATGGTAACATGGATACGTCAATCTTACCTCCCACATGAACATTCCTCAAAGGCACCAACTACAAGCACCCAACAGCGTAATATTGATATCATGGCTGACTATATCATGTATGGGAAGGCACAACCACAAAGACACACAAATGGGAAATTACTGACATACTCCTCATGGACTCATTAACTGAAATTTAGGACCATGGTCCGCTAACTATGTGACTACTCTCACACCCTCTTTCAATCAAATTTTGAGGAGACAATTATTACCTATACATATGAAGAGCTTATTTCATAATAAAATTCAATGAGGGTAAGTTTAGTAGCAAGAATTTACAAAATAAGTTGAAATTCTACAATAAATAGAGCATAAAGAAGATACAGCACTCTGCCAGATATGCTACAGCTAAGGAATTACCTTTGAAGATAATTTTCCAGAAGCATCTCAATTTCTTCCTCCTCTTCTGCACATGACATAGTCAAATCCCACAAGATACATTCAGTACAAAACTACTTTCAGAAATCAAGAACTTTGCTACCAAGTGACTCCATTATAGCTTACCTTCAGCAATCTGCTTATCTAAGGGAACAGAACATTCCACATCAACATTTCCCCTTTTAAGTATGCAGTTTCTTCCCATTATACATATACGACGTATTTCCTGAGGGTCCTCCAAAAGATCAAGCAGCATTTGTCTCAGAGCTCCTGCCCTTGAACCCAATTCAACCTTCCAAACATAAGCAAAATCCGTAAGAACCAAAAGCAGTTTTCAATGTCATTCAAGTTTCCTTGGTTATCAAATGGTATACCAAATTTTGCTTGCTAATACGAAGTTCCTCCAATACATCAGCAGTTAGCCGGTTAGGCAAAACCTCAAAGAGAGCTTGAACCTGAAGCAAACCACTGTTATGGTAGACAACATATTAAAATAGAACATAGGAAGACAAATGTCATTAGAGATCGGTGTGAATCTCCAGGATATTGTGACGTAGGACATGTGGTAAATATTATTCTTTATTATTCTGCAATGTAACTTTAATTATTTTAATTTTATAATTTTTTTTAAAATATTTTAATTTGATTAAAAATTTTAATAAACTAACTTTAAATTTAAATTTAAAAATTTTTATATTGATATTTATTTACTTGTCTTTTCAAGTTTAGAAATTAATATAAATAGTATTTAATATTAACAATCAAATCAAAAAATTATTTCAGTAAATTATCATTGTCAAGTATCATATGAATGATATGAAAATTTTTTAGTTGAATCTAGAATTCCTATAAAAATTCAATCAAGTATTGATATTGATGTTGTCTTCTAAAATTTAAAGCAACCTCCTCAAAGACAAAAATTGTGAAGAGAAAAACCTATTTAGAATAATTATATAAGATCATGAATACAATTGAAAATGTTGTTCACATGTTATTGACTTTAAAAATATTTCTAATTTTAATGGAAATTCATTTATCAAATATTTTATGAGGTGATTAATAGAAATTGACGTCTATTTTGAATATAATGATATTTGTAAAGAAAAATATGATGAAACTTACATATTTAAAACTTTAAAATAGTGCAACTGAATGGTGAAACAATATTTAATATTTTTTATTGAATTGTAATAAAAATGAGAAATTTATTAGTTATTGCATTTTAAAAAAACAAAAAATTTGAAGAAATTTTAGATTAAATTGAATAAAAAATTTTAATTCTTATTTTTTACAAAGTAATGAATTGCATGACAATATGCTTGCTAAGTCTTTCATACTTGATAATAAGCACAAGTTTTTGAATATATTAAGTTTTTTGATACTTATAAGGTAACTATCAAAGAAAAAACTGTTGTATTAAAAACTTGCATTATAGAATATTGTATAGTTGACAAAATTAAGATATTTATGAATCTTAACAATTCAAAAAGTGGACTCATGACTTACAAGGTCAAAAATCTTGTTAATCATTTGTCAAATTATATTCATTTTATTGAAATTGTGAAACTTATATTGATCAGTAACTTTAGTAGGCTAAGTTTATAGATTTTAATATTAATATTTACTTATTTTTTATCTTTGGAGTTGTTATAGAATTATTATAAATAAAATTTTATATTAGTAGTTTAATTAAAAAAGTTATTCTAATAAATTATCAATAATATGAAAATTCTTTTTTAAGTTCTTATCTTTTCGGATTTTAGAATTCAAGTGTTGGCTTTTAATTATTCTTTTTCCTCATGTTTCCACCTTACGTCATATTGGTCTTGCCTTGAATTCACTTCTCAAAAGCAATGATCAGTATAAAGAGTTCTAAAGAAAGTCTACTGAAACTGAAAGAGTAGGGAGTGTAGCAAAGAGGAAAAATTAAAAAAGAAACAAAATATAAGACATACTCACTATGTTCCATACTCACACGAGGTTCTATGGTCATTAATCTCTTTTCCAAGCGTTGTACTCGTGAAAGCAATGCTGCCTCAACAACCTATAATGAAACACCAAAATCCTTAAACACTAGATGACATGGCCAAACTATCATGATAAATTTAACGTAAATTAAATGTTAACATCCTCTCAAATTGATGTCCACAGTCTAGTACAGAAAGGGTTGGTGATAGTCATAGCATGTCTGCTATTCTAAGTGTTTCAAAGAAAAGGAAAAATTTGATATTTGTAACGACCTATCGTGGAGGCCAAAAATATATAGTGTTGAGAGATAAGCAATTGGAGTCGGTTATAGTTGTTACAACAGATAAGGATAGCATTGTCTTTTAGAATTTATTATCTATCAAGAAGTTTCCCAGGTAACTATAACTAAGTAGGATGCTCACGTCATATGTATGAAAATTTTGTTACGAGACTTCTATCAGTAATTTCTCTTTCTTCTCCCAATTCTTTCTATCTTCACTCACCCTTTATGTTCTGCTCTATTCTGCTACTCTCTCTCTCTCTTTGTGTTCCAGTTTCTTAAGATTGTTACAATTGGTATCAGAGCATTAATCTGATGAACTTTCCACTCCACCCCACAAGACCTAAGACTATTGACGAATAAATACAGAAGCAAAACAAGGTGCTAGACAAGTTAATCACCTCAGAGTCACTGCCTCTCCAAATGGATACCCTTAGTTCAAATGCTTAAGCTACTCTCTACAGATACAGGACAGTTTTAGTGCGGAAACACAATCAGCATTAAAGCAGATCATGGAGATGATGCACGTGACTCAATCAAAGGACAAGGGTGCGGTTGCTGAAACACCATTTACAGGGTCAGCCAGGAGATTGTTACTTACACCACGAATTCATCCCATGGATTCTAGCGACAGTAGTTTTCAAGGAACCTAAGCAGTTTTCCGTAGCACCCCTCCAGCCCCGAAACCTCCAAAAATTAAGTTGCAATGGTTTGAAGGTGATGATCTGCGTGGTTGGCTACATAAATGTGATTGGTTCTTCTGAATGTATAACATCATGGAGGAATCAAAACTTAAAACGATCATCATGTATCTGGACAGAAAAGTTGATGTATGGTTCCAAGATTGGATATCTATGAAGCCCACTGCGACTTGGTCCATTTTTCTAGTGGATTTATGCCAGCAATTTGGGGATTCATCGATTCCAGACACAATTGAAGAGATGTATAAGCTACGACAAACAGGCACAATTAGGGACTACCACAAGCAGTTTGCCAAACTCCACTCCCTTCTATTGGCTAGTAATCCAAACCGTTAAGAGTCATTTTTTATTTTTAGTTTTCTCAGTGGACTCAGCAACGAAATACAGCCAATCATGAACATTATGAAGCCAAAATCCCTAGAGAAGGTGTATGAGATCACTACCTTGAAGGAAGTAGCAGTGGAGGCAACAGTGAGGAAAAATAGGTTGCCAAAATTGATTGTACACGCAAATCCTGTATCTCACCCACACATACTGACTACATCTTCGTCAAAACCAGTTATCACTAAACTAGAACGGAAGCCATGGGAGGAGGCCCGACGAGCTGGCAATTATTTTTGAAACAGGAAAAAGTATTCATGCAGCCATCAGTGCGAGAAGAAGGAGTTGCGGATGATTGAAGGGCTGGCAGAGCAAGAGGGAGAAGTATCACCTAAGAGGTCACCACTCAAGGAGGCATCAGACGAAAATTCTGGAGAAATTTCAATCAATGCCATTACCGAAAATTGTAGCCACAATTCTCTCAAACTTACAGGATACGTTGCTAAAAGACAATTGGTGGTATTATTGACACTGGAAGCACCCATAGCTTCTTTGATCAGCAGGGGTCAACGGTTGTCGATTGTCAAATACAGGTTACAACTACTCCGATGATAGTCGTAAGGTAGCCTATTCAAAGCACTATTTGGCGTTTTCCTAGCGGATGCAAGGTCATGAGTTCACCATGGAGGTTCAAATTATCCAATAAGGGGAGGGGCTTGTGACATCATTTTCGATGTGGACTGGTCAAGTAGATATAGCCCATTAGTTTTGGACTTCAAAACAATGACCATTTCTTTCAAACATGAAGGACAACCTATCGTATTGCGTGGCCAAGCTCAAGAGAATGAATTCATGGCAATATCTGAAAAGAGGTTGAGGAGTTTAGTCAGAAAAACAAGCATAAGAACACAAGCCCATTTCCTTGCAGCCATAGCTTTCCCCAACCAGGTTAGTGTTACAAATGAGTTGTGTGAGTTGATTGACAAGTTTGAGGATGTTTTCGCCGAACCATGACCCCTACCTCCAATAAGAGAGCATAACCATCAAATTCCTTTAGTGGAAGGAGCGGAGCCAGTAAACATGAGACCCTGTAGATATCCCCACTACCTTAAAGCTGAAATTAAGAAACAGATTCAAGAGATGCTGAAATCGCAGTTTATCAAGAATAATAGTAGTCCGTTCACTTCACTGGTCTTGTTGGTCAAGAAGAAGGACAGGATGTGGTGGTTCTGCATCAACTACCGACATCTTAACTCTATAACAGTGAAGGATAAATTTCCAATTTTAATAATTGACGATTTATTGGACAAGTTACATGGAGAACAGGTCTTCTCCAAGCTCAACTTACGAGTGAGATATCATTAGATTCAGGTAAAAGAGGAGGAAGTGGCCAAAACTACTTTTCTAAAACACCAGGAGTACCATGAATTTAAAGTTATACCATTCGGCCCGACAAATGCCTCGGCAACGTTTCAATCCCTGATGAACCATATCTTCACTTTGATGTTGCGCAGATTCGTGCTTTTTTTTTTTTTTTCTTTTGACGATATACTGGTCTACAGTGTTAATATGGTTAGCCATGTTGAGCAACTGTGGCAGGTACTCACCAATTTCCAGCAATTCCAACCATTCTCTAGAATGTCTAAGTGTGTATTTGGGTGGCTGCACATTAAATATCTAAGGCACATAATAACAGCAAGCGAAGTTTCCCGGATCCCTCAAAAATCAAGGCGATGAGTTTGTGGCCAGCACTGACAACCATCAAAAGGTTGTGTGGTTTTCTTGGGCTGATCAGTTACTATCGCAAATTTGTTCGCCATTACAAAATACTCAGCAAGCCAATTACGGAGTTACATAGGAAGGACAGTTTCCGATGAAGTCAAGTAGCTCAGGAATCCTTCGAAAAGCCCAAGAAAGCAATGTGTGAAGCCCCAATTCCAGCCTTACCCAACTTCACGAAGATGTTTGTGGTTGAAACAGATGCTAGTGGGGCAGAAATGGGAACAGTCTTAATGCAAGACCAGCACCTGGTGGCATACTTGAGCAAGACCTTTAGCAGTAGGAGTATGGGTCTTTCCAAATATGAGAAGGAGCTGTTGGCAATAATTTTGGCAGCGATGAAGTAACGACACTACCTGGAGGGGCGGCAGTTCATTATCAAGATGAATCATGAGAGCATCAAGCATCTACTTCCATAGCACCACCATATGTATGTGCAACAGAAGGGGATAATGAAATTGCTTGGGCTAGACTATATAATTCAATAGAAGAAAGGAAGTGATAGCAGGGTAGCCAACGCACTATCTCGAAAAGATGAAACCCAGTGTTGTTCAATCATTGTGACCATTCCCAAGTGGTTGGAAGATATAAAGGAAAGCTACAAGGACAATGAACTTGATACTGAAGTCATTATGGTAGTTGGGAATAGAGGAGCAAAGTATTCCAAGCTAGCATTTTCGAAGGGACTACTCTGGAGAAAAAAAACAGAATATATGTGGGGCAAAAAATAGAGTTGTGAACCCAGCTAATTAAGATTATGCATGATTCCACAATTGCGGGACACTCAAGGGTTAAGGCTACATAGAAGCGCCTTCAACAGCATTTTTTCTAGCCCAGTATAAAGAAGGGCATGATGCAATGGGTGGAAGGTTATGACGTCTGCCAGCATTACAAGGCTGAGAATACACCTTACTCAAGACTTCTGCAGCCACTTTTAGCACTAGAATAGGCAGGGCAACACATTTCGATGGATTTCATAAAGGGATTACTTGTATCCGAGGGGAAGAATGTAATTTTGGTTATGATTGATCAATTCACTAAATCAGTCCGTTTCTTTGGTCTGAAACATCCCTTCACGGTTTTGAGAATAGCCAGGATTTTCTTTAACTAGGTCTTCAAACTTCTTGGTCTTCAGTGGAGCATCATGATAGACCACGATAAGATTTTCACTAGTAAATTCTAGCAGAAGTTCTTTAAACTGAAAGAACACATACCATCCTCAGATTGATGGGCAGTACGGTGCATGTGTTTCTTGTGTCCCCATCACTAGTTCTGTTGGTTAGCCCTAGCAAAATGGCAGTATAACACCACCTACCAGGCCAATATTAACATGTCACCATTTAAAGAGTTGTATGGGTATAGACCACCTCACTTGTCTTCGCTATTAACAACCAACACCAGGATAAGTTCGTTGGCAGAATTCCTCCAAGAGAAACAGGTATCATCCACATTGTTGAGGGAAAGAAATCACAAAACTGAATGAAATATATGGACAAGAGGAGAGCAGAGAGGGCTTTCACTGTCAGAGATTGGGTATACTAGAAATTGCAGCCCTACAAGTAAACTTCCATGGCCATGCGCACCAACTTGAAGTTGACCTCCAAGTTTTGTAGGCCATTTAAGGCAGTGGAACAAGTAGAACCAATTGCTTAAAAATTGCAATTACCCCTTGGGAGCAAAATCCATCCAGTGTTTTGCATCTCAATGCTCAAGAAATCAGTCAAGCCGGGAAGCAGTTCATCTCCACGGTCACCATTAGTCGGCAAAGACAAACAGTTCAAAACGGAACCTGTTACAGTCCTTGGCCGGGACATTGTGCAATGTAAGAATATGGCTACCACCTAGGTCCTAGTCCAGTGGGCTAACATGGCACCAGAGGAAGCAACATAAGAGGACCTACCTTTCATTCTATCTCAGTTTCCACACTTTCAATTCTTTTAATCCATACGGGCAAGGATTCTTAAGGAGGGGCAATTGTAACGACCCGTTGTGGAGGCTGAAAATAAGTGTTGAGAGATGAGCAATCGGGGTCGGTTATGGTCATTACAATAAATAAGGACAGCATTGTCTTTTACAATTTATTATCTATCAAGAAGGTTCCCAGTTATGTATAAGTAGGTAGGATGCTCATGTCATATGCATGGAAAATTTGTTATCGGAGTCAGGTCGGCTCTTATACCACTAGTTACGGGGTCATTACCTTCTCCCAAAAACACAACCTGTTGGGGTATGCAGTACACCCGTTTATATGGTTTAAAGTTCCTCTTTTCCTTGACAATGTGGGAGTAGCACCCGTTATATTCTCTCACACCGAATTCATCAATGTCTTCGTTGATGTTCTTGAACACGCACCGAGCTAGTGAAACCGGGGGTTCTCGGCATTCCGCACTAAGTCAAGGTCTCACGGCGGAAGGGGTAAGTTCTGATACCATCCTATCACGGGGTCATTAACATCTTCCCAAAAAACACTTTTATCAGTAAATTTCTTTTTCTTCTCCCAATTCTCTCTCTTCCCTCACCCTCTCTGTTCTGCTCTATTCTACTACTCTCTCTCCCTCTCTTCCAATTTCTTAAGGTTGTTACAATATTGTCATTTAACTTTTTTCCTTTTTCTTTGAAAGAGACTAATATCATAAAAATTGCATTAGATGCATTTGAAAAAACATATTTAGAGGATAGGGCATTGGACACCATCAATAACTACACTTACCTCAAGCTCAAATGGCATGCATGGTCCTCCATTAATGTTTCCAAGGTTCAATCGAGGCAACAAAGTATCTATAAATGCTTTGCCTCCTTTACTGAAAGGTATCAACATAGAGAAGAAGTTAACTATTGTTAGTTGAATCTAGAAAAACATAAAATAGAAAGGGAGGGAGGGAGGGAAGAAGAGAGAGAGAGAGAGTATAATATGATGAGCTGTAGAGTGTAGATTACCGATTGTAATCAAATATAAGGACATGCTCCCGCATTGCTATTGCTCGTAATGAACCTAGATTTAGCAAGATGGCATTCTCACGAACCTAGAAGTGGATCACAATGAATTAGACATAACAAATCTAATCCTATTGATATCATTCATACCTAGATTACTCATAACAAAATTCAAAAGAATACAATTAGAAAGGAATAATAAATAAAATGACAAGTTCTTGCTACATTGCATTCAAGCATAAAGGCAAACTTAATCAATATATTAGTGTCTCCTTAACTTTAAAACTTTGACTACAAAACTCATACATAGTCCTTATGCATATAGGACATAAGCCAAGATTTCTGTAATGGATCTAGAATGTCATTTGTTAGATTAAAATATTAACAGTATAGTTATTCTTAATAACCTCAAGAACGAATTGACTTTTTCTTATAATAAGTAATGTCACTATACTAAATACTATCTTATTTATAAATTAAAAAGCTTTTATTATAGAACTAATAAAAGATATATGTATGTTTTTTTAATTTTTTTTTATTAATAATCAAGTTATTTCAACTCATTATTTACGAATAGGATATGTAAACGTTATCGAGTTAAGTAAGTTATCCATAATAAACTTACCCAACTTAAAGTTAGAGATAGTCAACTTTCAAACTAACATTATAAAATATATATAAAAAATTATATTAATAAAAAACAAACACCTGCAAAAAAATATTTTAACAAATAAAACAAAAAAATATCAATTCTTGACTTTTAAAAAAAAGTAAAAAAATTAAAAATTTTATTAATTTTTATAATAAAAAAAATTTCATATAATATTGGATAGAGTAACTCTCGTCGTAAAAACATATTAATTCATTGATAATTAATTTATTGCTAATTTTTAAAAATTTTTAAAAATAATTATAATTTTAACCTTTTAATCTGACCTCAATGCACAAATAAACAATAAAAGGTAGCATTCTAAGACATGTTACGAGGCATAATACCAGCAAAGTAGGCATTGAGTTTGTTAAAAACAAGGATGGATCAACACTTCTGATATCCCGCGGGCGAAGACCTGATGAGAAAGTACTTGTAAGAGGAAAGGGAGAGAGAGAGAGAGAGAGGAAAAACTCCTCACAGTTCCCAAAAAGATAAGCACAGACTTTTGCTTGTAATTCAAAACAATATGGCATTATAAGTTAAAACCAGCCACCAACTTGAAATTAATAATGACATCTACATGGGAAAATGTCATACACATACCGAGTTTGAGACATTGACAAAGAAACTACCTGCATTGATAAGAAAATCCGTTATTATTCTACAAATAATACACTTACCACTAGACTTCAACAATTGCCGTCTGTTTATTTTCCTAGTAGATACCATCCCGTTTGACCTCACCTCGACAACCTTTAGATGTCAAAAGCAAAGCAACAAATAAAAGCAAGAAAAAAAAAACATCTTCAGCTACTAATTAGTCAATTACAGAAGAGTACTCTATTCATCGAGCAGCATAAAAAATGTGATAAAATTGTAATTGGCAGCTTCAATCAAATAACCAAAAAAGGGGGTCTTCGTACACCGAAAGAAAGAATCTACATTGATCTATTTCATGCATCTATTTTAACATTGGGAAATCAAGTGCGCATACACGTGGTATGAGAGTCACACTTGCACCATTTTTATGCCAATTAACACGAAAATTCAGAACTAGAATAAACTCGAAAATTACTGAAAATGAAATAGAGAGAGAAAGAAAGAAAACATGAAAAAGTCCATAAAATAAAATCAATAAATAAATAAAAGTGCACAGCCATCGGGAAAAGAAAAAATAGAGAAAAAAACCTCATAGACAGGCTCGCGAATCCCAAGCGAGACAGAATCGCCGTTGGAAGAAGAAATCCGGACAACTTTTTTGGCGTCCTCTCTGGCCTCCACTTCAGCTTCGGAGAGCAAGACGTCCGGATCGCCCCAACGATCCTCTTCGGCTGACTTAGTCAAGCACCGGCCTCTGAAGGCAACACTGACGGCGATCGGAACCACCGGAAACGTGGCCTTATGAGCGGCGGAGAGCGGAGGAGAGTGGTAGAAGAGAAGGTAGTGAGGCTGTAGAGACTGAAGAGAGTGGAGCATTGGAAACTGGAGGATGTGAGGAGATAGCGCCATTTCTCTCATGCTCTGCCTCCGCCTTTGCTTTTCTGGTCATGCGATAGTTGCAGAAAAACAGTAGTTTGTGCGAGAGAAATGCGCGCTTGGCTAATTTGGTTGATACTTCTGGAGGGATAAATGAGAGAGAGAAGAGAAATGGCGCTTTTCTTTGCTGTTAGGCTATCTGTTTATTAGTTTTTGTTTGTTTGAAAATGGGAAATGATTTTAATATTATTTTTTGTGGCCTGGATTTTGTTTCGTCATCGGGTAGATTAGGTAGCGAAAATGAGTTTTTGTTCGCTATTGTGAAGGCCAACCACTTGGCGATGTTTTGAGCTGGCTTCATTTTAGTGGTTCCATGTCGATGTCTCACACACTCTTACACTTAGTGATTCCATTGGAGAATAAACGCAACATCAATTTTAAGAAAGAAATATAACAACATAAGTGAAATAAAAATATGATAAATAAAAATTTATTATAATTAATTATCATATATATATATATAATATGATAATTATAATAAATAATTCTGATAAATTAATATTTAATTTATATCAAAATTTTATATTCCTTAATCCAGCTTGTTTTTTTTTTAACCAAGTTGTTGGCGAAGTTGCAAAATTTTGTGCGATTGAATTACTAGTTAGTCACACTTATCAAGTATATTTAATATTCTTATAACATATATTTTGTATTTTTACACTTAATTTAATTTTATAAACTCTAAATCAATATAAATATTTTTCTTATAATTTATATATAAATAAATTTATACTTATTTATTAAATATTTTAAATAAAATATATTGTGAAATATAATAAATAAGATAATTTTTCATTGGAATGAAAATTTAATTTAATATTTTAAATATTTTAACTTAAATTTAAGTATTTTAAGTTATAGAATATTTTAAGTTATACAAATTTTAAATTTGACAAAAAGAAATTGTGATTTCAATCACTAAGTCAATTAGGGTGAATCTTGGTCAAGTCAACTAAAGTAATTTGGGTGTTTTTTTTTTTTTCAAATTGAACAAATATACAAGCAAATTCACTAATTTATCATTTCAATTAATTGTGTTTATTCAAATTTTATATTATTGATTGTTCGCATGGACATATCTAAGTCTCTCCTCCCCCTTAGCCATTATAAAAATTAATTTATTTATCTCTATTATATTAGATTTGTTAATAAATTTATTATAAAAAATTTTAAATTTTTAAATTAAATATATTTATATAAATAATATCCTAAATAATATACTTAAATTTGTAAAAACTTAAATCATTAATATTTTTAAAGTGTTTGTTTTACTCTAATAACTAATTTCTTTATATTGACTTTTATTATAATTGCATATTTTTAAATAAACTTTTTATATGTATTAGGAGAAAAAAGCACAGTTCATTATATATATATATGTTAAATTAAATATATTCATTAATATTCAAATCACATTTAAAATTATTATTTTTAATAATGCACTAATATATAAAAAAAAATTATTAATCGAGTCACATTATGATTGATTTTTCTAATAAAAAATATTGTTCAAAAATATTACCGCACCATTAATTAAAAATATTTTAACATTCTTCTACTTAGTTTGGTTTGAATCTATTACATTATTTATTATACGCAAATGATAATAATGATCACTCGTAATCTCATTATAATATGATAAATTGTTCAATATGAGTTATGGTGATCATACCTTATTTATTTAAAATATTCTCTTTTATATACTACAATATTTACAATTTATCACACAAAACTCATAATATATATATATATATATATATATATATATATTCATAATAATTTACAATATATCTCATATAAATTTTTCTATAAAAGATAGTAATGTGTACACAATCATAATATAATAGAAAATATATAATGTATGACAAAAACACATTAGTGAGTTCAG
This sequence comes from Bruguiera sexangula, assembly GCA_020141445.1. Taxonomy (NCBI): domain Eukaryota; kingdom Viridiplantae; phylum Streptophyta; class Magnoliopsida; order Malpighiales; family Rhizophoraceae; genus Bruguiera; species Bruguiera sexangula. Next base: position 4,354,912 of record JAHLGP010020637.1, read on the forward strand.
AATGTCATTATATCATACATCATTAATTATCATCAGTATAATTAAGACCCATTTGAAAATATATTTTTTTACATAATTTTAGTTGTAAATTTTCATATTGATTTAATATTATGAGATCAATTAATATTTTATAAATACTCTTTATTTTTTAATATTCTTTTTTAATGATAAAATACTTTAATTTTCTTAATTTTGGTATTCTTTAAATATTTATCGTTCTTAAGGAAGAACACTACTATGAAATTATCACATAAATTTTAGAAAGTTGATAATGGTGTTAATAACTTCAAGTAGTAGAATAAAATTCTATAGTCATAATGTATAAATTATAACTTTTAAATTATACCACAAACTCTACTTTTACAATGAATGAAGTAATGATAGACAATTTTTCATTATTCCATAAAATTGCTCCTTTTCTTAATAAAAAATAATAATAACTAAAAGTGAATTTCTATCATCAATACATCTAGTAAAGTTTAAATTCAAATATCCAATTACATTTAAATGGTTGGATTTTTTATATAGGAGCATGTAATTATTTGTTTTATAAGGTACTTTAGTACTTTCTTTGTAACTTTCTAATAATCTATTATAAGATTATTTTTATGCTTACCTAACATTTTAATTATGAAACTGATATCTGATCTACTATATGCCAAAAAATATTCTAAGATATCAATAATAGACGCACATAAAATTGATTTTATTTCCTTATATTCATGTCATTATTGAAATATTACATGAGACTATATTTATCACTTTTTATGTATGAAAATAGTCTAGGTGAATACTTAATCATATAAAATTTTTTTAGATTTTTTTTTATATATAGTTATTCTAAAACAATCATTATTCATTGTCTTTATCACTAAATATTTCTATTATTTTCCATAAAAAAAAGTTTCTCTCGCATCTTTCATTATAAAATTATTTAAAAAAATTTCCTAATTTCATATAATATACTTAAAATATTAGTAATAAGTAACATATAAAACTAAAAACAAATTTACTCTCATTTTCATTATAAAATTCTTTAATTTTATATAATATATTTAAAATATTAGCAGCAAATAACATATAAGAATATAAAACAAATTTACTCTTATTGATATTTTGATATATAACACTAATTAGCAGTATTTTTTTTTTAATTCAAAAGATATTATGATATCATTAAACTTAATATGTCATTGCAAAAGAGGTTCTTTCAGTTCATATTTATCCTTTTACTTACACATTATTTAATCTTTACCTTTAATGAAAGAACCTTCCGATTCATCCAAATAAACTTTCTTTTCCAAATTTTTGTTAAGAAAAGGTGACTTTCATATCTATTTAGTGTAATTTCAAATGATATTAAGTCATTAATATCATAATCAAATTCAATACTTTTATACTTGTAAAAACAAAACTAGATCTTTATTAATTCAAATATTAAAATATGCCTTTTACAAATAAAACACATAATTATTCAAAATAGTTTATTTCTTTTTTCTTTGAGATCTTCTTAATACTATCTCTTATGGTTTAATTAGATTAGTCAGTTATGACTTAGTCTTTTCTTCATCTAAATATCGTTCAATTTTTAGAACAATATTTGGTATTATAATGGATGAAGAATTGTTATGGATAAAAAAATATTTACACTAATTTCTTTTATATCTATATTTTGACATTATTACTCTCACTAATTTCTTTATTCTTAATAATTCTTGCATTATAAATTTCTACAAATTTTAACTAATGGTTATACTTTTTAGAGTTCTCTAGGTAATTAATAAAGTAACTACTAATTGTTTGAGAATCTAATTTCTTTTCATGTGATTTTAAACTAAATTTTCATCATATCCATAATTTAATAAGAGTACTTTGCATTATTTTATTAGAAATCTTATTTACATCCATAAAAATTTGGTAATGAAAAAATTACCCATTACACTCCTAACCATATTCATTAATGTTCAATTATACCTTTTTGTCATATCTTTAACTAAGATGTATTTGATATAGTTTACTATACAAATATATCATGACTTTCGAGTAATTTCATAAATAGACTTTGACACCACCCTGAATCATTATACTTTTTATAATATTCATTATTGTTATATGATTTTATGACTTACACCTTATGTCTAATTCCATCCACCTTAATATATACGTTAAAGGTATCTAATGATTCAATTTTTATGAAACAAGTAGACATAATTATGATGTAAAAAATATTTATAAAAGTAATGATATACAATTTTTCATAAAGGGTTAAAGTGTTGAAAAGTATGCAAATATTAGCATGTTTAATTTTAAAAAGTTAAGTACTTATTGTGACTTCTTTCATATTGTATTTGGTTTATTTATACTTAATATAATCCATAAATATTTTAAGATCAACAAAATCTAGATTCAAAAGAATCTCATTACCAATCTTACTAATATTTCTTTGAATATATTATATAAATATTTATACTACAAATAAGTAAAATTTTTATTTATCGTGTTACGTTTAATTTCAATATTATGATGCATGATAAGTAATTGTTTTAAAAAAATTTATCATATTTCAATTAACATAAAATATTAATAAGAATACATTAAAAAATATTTGTATTCTTATATCAATTGAAATAATCGGGCCATAATGAATATTTGTATTATTATGATACATGAATAATAACACTAGAATTAAACTACCAAGTATTATGAGAAATTTTAATTAAATTTGATTTGAAACATATCAAGGTATTTAATTTTCCTTTCTTTTTTAATCAAACTTTATATTTCGGGTAATCTTTCTAATAATATCCAATCCTTTTTACAGAAGTGAAGGTTATCATTTTTTTTTTTCCTTTGTTTCAACTTGAGGATTATAAGCAAGTTTTTTTCTTTCTTAATTAGTTGACTTTCATATTCATTTCTTTCCCAATCTTCTTGCCTAAAAAATTAATGAAATAACTCACTTAATTTTTCTATCTCATTTCCTCTTAATTAAGCATATTGATTAATTTATTAACTTTTCACTTTTCTTTATAGTTTTATAATTAATCTAAAATGACATATAATAAAGAAATAATAAGTTCAAAATGAACTGCACTTAAAAAAGTGTCATCCCATTAATCTTAAAATCTTAAATTTTGTTACAAAATTAGTTATCTCAATAATATACTCTTACATAATTTGCGACTAAGTAAACTTCATGGTCATGAATTTTGTCATGAGAGTACCAACAAGTGATTTATCTACAAAATAAAACTATCTTTTCACAAGTTGTATATATTCTTTTACACTTTCTGTTTATGAAATAATTTTCTTAATATTATTGGCAATAATTATTTTTAGAAATATAAGGTTTAATCTATTGTTTCATTCTTACATTTATAATGTAACTTTTGTTCCTCACTATTTAAATTTGTAATAGGTCAATATTCATAACACATAAGTAAACATTGACTTTTTCATATTATTATAAGAAGTTCAATCCATTGAACAAAGCAACAACAAATATAAGTAAATTGTAACAATTGTATAACTGTAAATGCTTATAATTAATCATAAATTAGATAAAACAATCAAAATATATTATAGTTATCATTTGAAAAATCCTATAATGTACTATTATAAGTAATATCATTAACTTTAATAGGTAATTAAATATTTTCAATCGAATATATTTGATATCTTTAAATAAATATCAAAATATTAATATACCTCAATTATATTATTAATAATAAAATAATAATTTACCTTTGAATGAATTCTAAAATTTTAATGATTAATAGTGTTAATTTATCCAATTATTTTACATTCATAAAATTTTATTAAAATTATAAATAAATGACTTATTTATATGTGTCGTTAAATATACAAATTTAACTACTTAAGTGACTAACAAACTATAATAATAATGCATACATATCAGTTCAAACATTTTAATTTGGTCACTTTAAAGATAATCAAATTATAATTATAACATATGCACAATGATAAATATATTAATTTAGTTACTTTAGTAACTAATAAATTATAATAATAATACATGCTTATTAAAATAATGCATTAGATATTATTAATAATGACTTTAATATTTGGGTCTTTATGTTGCTAGAATAAACAACATTTAAATTTTACTAATGTGTGCTACAGGTGTTTGTAAGGTGGTGTAATTTTTCTTAAAAACAATTGAGAAATAAGGAATTATAAGTATAAAATAACAATTAGCAAATTTATCAATTAAACATTCATAAATTTACCAACATAATGTGGTAACAACTCAATTGTTTCACAAAAGAGTTTTAATCAATATAAAAAGCAAAGCAATTGATGTCATCCTTGTAAGAAATTTGTAATTCTGAAGTTCTCAATTTCACCCTAAAATCTACTAGTTTGTGATATTGAGGGGGTGAATCAGTATCACCCTATTAAAAAACTCTGATAATTTAAGCCAAAGTACTATATTTCTTTAATACTTTAGCTCTTGTCAATATGCAAGTGGGTGAACAACTTTAAACTCTTCTCAGAAATAAACTCTTTCTCAGATTCAACTAAGGTAAATCTATTGTTACCTACTAATCACAATAGTCCCTAAAATTACCTTTCAAACACCTTGCCTATTAAATGGATTGATTGTTCTTGATTAGGTCTTCTTTTAGGTTATGGGTTTGATGATTCTTTAGCTTTGTTCACAACTTAATTCAAAACACAAAATGTAAATTCAAAGTAAAGACACAAAAGATTTACATGGTTCGGTCAATGTGACCTACTCCACGGTGGTAGGGATTCTTCCCTTATCGAGACAATCCACTAAGAATACCAGTGTGGTATCTCCTATGATTACAATATAGTTACAATGGATGTCTTAATCTTCTACTCCTTTCACTATTACAAATATAAAGCAATCACAATACAAAAAGTGTCACCTACTGTGTCTACCCTTCTTCTAACTTGTCTTGCCTCTACTTGATTTGAATAGACTATTTCACTACCGCTTAGAAGATCACTAAAACACTCTTTAACTTCTCTTGAAGAAATTTGGAAATTCATTGAGTTCTTTCTAAACTTCACAAAATGTCTTCACTAGGTTGTCTTACACACACCCCTTCAAAAGAGATAAGTGTTAGTTTATATACTACCCTCTATGGAAACCCTAGTAGGGCTTACTGTAACTGCGACAGACTTCCTTTCTTGCTCTTCTATGTGGTTTCATACTACTGTTTCATTCAAGATTCAACATTATTCTCCTTCTTAATTTATTTTTCTTACTTTTTTCTTTCTACTGAAATCTTATCCTTTACATGCTTGAATGAATGGTCAGGATTATCCATAAACAGTTAAAAATGTACAGAAGAAACAGCCCCCGTAACTGCCCATCTTCCGAAAATGTTAAATTAAAATTCCATAACCTTTCCTTCTTCTGAACTTCCTGTCTATCCGTAATCCCAGAATTGCTCCGTAACTACGGAATTACTCCATAACTACAGAATCGCTCCATAACCTCGGACTTCACTGTTCATCCGCTTCCGGAATTGCTTCGCTCCTATGGAATTACTCCGTACTTTTGTAATTTACTTCGTAACTCCGGAATCTATTATTCATCCTATGGAGTGGTTTTCTTACGGACCAATATTATGGAATCTTCCTCCAGATTTGTCCTTCGAACGGTCTTATGGAATCATCCAACAAACCATCTTACAGACTCATCTTTTGGAATTCCCGTGCGGACCACCTTACGGAATCTTCTTACAGACTCCTCCTACGAACCGTTTTATAGACACTTCCTCCAAACTTCTGCTCCTGAACTTAGTTTCAGGACAAGTTTATGGACTTGTAGATTTAACTTCTTATGAACTTATTATCTGTATACAACCCTATCACACTAAGACTTAAATAATGCTAAACTCCCTCTACAAGTTCACTCCAAAGAGATCACTTTACAAGATTATTTGACATGCTAGTTTTATCTTGTAATTCCTGAGATATGTGTCATTTATGCTTGCACACTTAAATCTGGTTAATAACAATTACAACTCATACAAGACTGTAAAAACAATAAATTCCTTATAATATATATGACTATTATTATCAATAAGTTAAATCAAATTATTTATTTATTTATTTTATATAAACATTATAAAGGTTTAATCTTCATAATGCTTTATTCATTAAGCACCATCTTTCATTTTAATGATCCATAATAAGATATTCTTGGCCACTTTATTCTTTTTACAAGAAATTAATTAATTCTTGTCTCTATTTCATAATGGCTAAAATGACTTTAACTTACATATATGGTATAATCATAACAACGGAAGATTTTTTTTTTTTTTCACATAAGAGTTGAACAAAATAAACCTTAATTTTGAAGGATAAAATATAAAATTCCATTATTTTCTTTCAATAAAAGAACTATTATAAATTAAATATATATTTTTTATCATATATAGAAAATATTCAATTTTAAAACATATACTCTAATATCGCTTGTTAAATTTTTTAATAAATTTATTATCATAAATTTTAAATTTTTTATTTTAAAACTAAATATATATTCGTGTAAATAATATTATAAATAACATACTTGAATTTGTAAAAATCAAAATTGTTAATACATTTAGAGAATTTGTTTTAATCTAATAACTAATTTCTCTTTCCTGATTTTTATTTTAATTACACACTTTTACATAAAAAGAGAGAAAATTAAATCATATAATTATCTACATTAAATTAATTATATCTATTAATATTTAAATTATATTTAAAATTATTATTCTTAATAGTACAATAATATATATATATATTATTTGTGTTATATTATAATTAATTTTTTAATAAAAATATTTTTAAAAAATATTATTATACCATTAATTACAAATATTCTAACATATTATGCTCAAATATTTTAATACTAATGTTTTGTTTTGAAAATTTTGTTTATAAAAAAATTAGATAAAAATGAAAAAAAATATATTTTTATCAAAATTCATAACATAATAAAATCTCATGCTGGGAAAAGAGTAAATCCTAAAGCTGAGGGATTTTAGACTCATCATAATTGGTGCAAACTGACCAAGTTGACTTATTTAAACTTAATATCAGAACTGTCTGTGAGATGCACAGTACTATACAGAAGCAAGGATTTACAGTGGGGGCTGAAGGCAGCGAACGTTGCAAGATTCCCTAGCCTAGTGATCTTCCATTGGTAGAAGTTAAGCTCCCCCTCCACTGGAAACCTTCATGCCATAATCTGAAGTTTGCTGATCACTGATTGACCCACAACACGTAACACTTACGAAATGCAACGCCCTTGTATTGTGCACAGCAAAAAGATGACCTTTGGTTGCATTTTCCCATGTCATTCCTTCAGTTCTCTCCCTTCATTTAACGGGTAAATAGTTGGTATCTGCGTAAGGTGAAATATCTTTCTAGTAGGAACAGGTGAAGGGATGCCTAGCAAACTCTTCAAATTCTAAATGTCTCTTTCAGTTTCACCAAAAATTATTTTGGAGTTAGTACCCATTGCAGTTATTACAAATAAATGATATTCAAAGTAATTGAAAAAAAAAAAGATCATTAAAAAGTAAATAGATTGTGGTTTAAAATTATAAGTCATAGAATAAACTTTAAAATACAAAAGACTATGTCACGTTCATTGTCATGAAATTAGTATATTTATTAGTTTTATTATTCATGTTACACAAGTTATTATGTTACAATTTTTTTTTTGTTGAATTTTTCTTAAGGAAATTACATTCAATAAAAGAAAACTTTTTTGCGAGTGTTTTTTATTGAGTATTCAGTATTTGATTTTTGAGATTGAAATAACATAGAAGTGAATGGTTCAGCAGTGAAAATGAATAAAAATAAAAAATCCAAAACCCCAAGAACTTAAAAAGAAAAAAAATTGCATCCATGCATATTTAAAAGTCTTGCAAATTTGGATTGAAGAGATTGTCATATGCTAACTTCAATTGGGAATGTTTCTTCATGTAAAATTATCAGTTTGTCATTTCATATACCTTTTTCCAAGTAGCAAAGAGAGAGAGGGCTTACGACAATAAGATTCTTAAGGTTGTTGAATAGGATGGTTAGCTACCAGAAGTACTTTTGGGACATCCTGCGAATTGTATTCACCAAAAAAAAAAAAATTACAAATTAGGCTAAAATGAACCACAACAGCAACAACAACAATAATAAAAAGAAACCCAGTTGGCTCCATGAAAAATACAAAATCAAGAGAAAAAAAACCCGTAAAAAATTAGTGTAAATGAGTTCCTTTCTTTGTCTGTCTTGATAATAATATTTTTGGTCTAACAAAGATTACAATTATTTCGAAAGGAAAAAGAAAAAAAAAGGATAAAAGAACCAAAAATTACTCTTTCTAATAGCTTTCTGGTGCGGAATTCTCTTTTTTGACCTTGTAAACCTTTGCTCTCGTCAAATAAAAGTCGAATATCACTTGGTCTATTGATTTATAACCTGCCACGGAATTATTATTTTCTCTCTAAAAATACCTTATTAAAATATACAATACTCACTCTTTTATGAACTAAAATTTCTTTTTTTCTTATTTAATATAAGAATCGACTTATATGTAATTTGTTCGTGATATTCTCTCTCACCCAATGTTCCTATGAAGAATTAGGATTCTCCTATCTACTTTTTTTTTGTGTGAAACACTTAGTAAGAAATACCAGAATCGGGATCAGGTCGGTTCGATTCTGTTACCATCTGTTATGAAGTCATTATTTTTTTTTTCAAAAAGTAACTTATTGAAATATATAATACTTATATTTATATAATATAAAATCCTCATATTTTTATCTCATATGAAAATTGTGTCGTATATAATCTGTTCATTATATAATTCGTCTATAATATAACTCATTTATGACACTAGGTAACATAAATTGTAGAAAGCATTTAAGTTGGAGCAAACTATATCATGTAAATTAGGGATTTTTTTTTCTTTCTCTTTTTTTAGAGAAACAATTAATAGAGAAAATATGATATCATTAAAGGGACTGTATTATAAACACTTTGGAAGACAAAAAAAGGATAACATTGCATAAGAAAGAAAATAATTTATTAATAAGAGTAATAATTAAGAGAGTATAAGAGGATAACATTAAATAAAAAAGAATATAATTAATTAATACATAAATATAATAAATAATAATTAAGAGAATTATGATTGTAAAATTTTGAAATTACCTAAAATAAAAATAAAAGATATTATTGAAAAAAATTAAAATTATTTAGAATAAAAATAATGATATGTCACGTGATATATTCTTATCATAAATATATAATATATAAATATATATTAATGGTAAGTGTTGTTTGTTAGTAATTAGTGAAAGAAGGGAACATATGTTCCTTTGAAGATCAGGTATAGTGCACTTATTTAAGAGTGATATATTAATATTATTTATTTGAGAGATGAATTAGATTAATATTTGAAATTAATCTCTCTTTAATTTTTTATTAATTTAAATGGGGAGGAATATAGTTCATACATATATTGAGAAAGAATAATAAAAAAAAATACAATTCGAATTCTTACATTTTCCCTTGACACGACCAATTACTCTAGGTTGGTGGTTTAATCTTCTTTTTTTTTCTTTTCCTAGAAATTAATCTCTCTGTTTTTGGGTCCAATGAAAGTAATCTCTTTAATGGCCTGCTATTTAGCCCAGTTGAGAGCTACCCGAAATGAAGGTGGGTCGGTGAAGGACCGGGCTTGGCAGTCCATGGCTTGAGGGTCCATTACTGGCCCGCCTTGTGACTCTAGGAGGCGGACAGAGAATCCATTAATTGCAAAAAATAGAAGGATAATAACCGTAAACAGCAACCAAAAAAACAAAATAATAATAATAATAATAAAGAAAGAAAGAAAATGGCCGTATCGCTAAACTCAAAACCAGTAGAAGAAGAAGAAGAAGATCGCCAGCAACAACCAGAACAGAAACAAGAACAAGAGGCAGAAGAAGAAGAAGAAGAAGCACTTGATGCACCCTCACATCACCCTTCTGCACCGCCCGATGAGGTTGGTTACTAACTACGCCATCCAACGGCTCTTATTTCGCTTCTTCTTCGGATGTTTTTAAATTTACTTCTTTTCTGAGCTGAATTTACATGCTTTACTAGAAGCTTATCTCTGTATTGTGCGAAAGAAAAACCGTGGAAAGCTGGGTCTTAAAAAGGAAAAAATCGGGGACAAAAAGCTAATTATGAAACCAAGTATCAGAAACTTTGGGGTGAAATTGATCAAAAGTAAATTTTATTGTGCTAGATTACTTTTTAGTTAAAATTGTACGGGCACGTTTGTAATTTTTCTATTTCACGATGAAGCATTTAAGCTACACTGCTCAAGTTTATGTGGTAATCTTACTGCAATATTTTTTATCTGGTTAAATTATATGCCCTTTTTTTATTTTTATATTTTTTATTCATTTTATTGTGTTTGTGTGCTAGTGAAGGTGTGTGAGTATATGGCATTAGTTCTGGATGGTGCCAGAAGCTCAGTACGATGATTTCTGAATTTCTCCGGTTTTTGTGCAGTTTTTTGACATTTCAACAACAATTGATCCTAGTTATATAATTTCATTGATACGAAAACTTATTCCGGCCGCTGTGGGTGGAAACCATAGTGTTGATGGAATTGATACCAGTGATAACCCTGCCAAAGTTTATGCACCTACGATCATGGATGTTGTTGACAACAATTCTGATAAGTCTGCTTGTGAAGAAGGGGAATCTGAGGATTCATCTAATAGATCAAAGTGCCCTGGTGTGTCAACTGCAGATGAGGTTTGGGAAGAGCATGGTTGTGTCCTGTGGGATCTTGCTGCAAGTAGAACTCATGCAGAACTAATGGTACCCGGGCTTTTCCTTTCCTGTTAATCTCTCCTCCTCATCCTTTTATGGCATTACTTGATTGTGTTTTTGTGTTGCACCAACATTCCTTAGCTCTTTTCTGATGAAAGCTGGCACTAAATTAGTAGTTTCAGCCTTTATGTGCTGTAGATATGTTTTATACAGATGTTCAGATGATGTTGGTAATTGTATTTACTGGAATTTGTATTGGTTATGTGCAGGTGCAAAATCATATCCTTGAAGTACTTTTAGCAAACCTTAAGGTCTCTCAATCAGTACGTGCTACGGTGAGCCACGTTATTACTTGGTCTTGAAATCCCTTGGATTTTATTTTCAAGTTCTTTATTTCATTTGGGATTGATCCATGCCTTGGAATTGTATTCTTCTTTTGGTTTGGCCTAATGGAAATGGTTATTGACTAGTTTTGTTAAATTTTGATCCTTTTGATTGATTTTTCCTTTGCCTCTACTTTCTTAAGAAATCTTTGATCACTATTTTGTTATTTAGGCTCTATTATTCAAAGGGATAAAAATATAAAGAGAATGTTCTTCATACATGGCTCGAGTTTTGTTTGACTACAAAATTCCAATTAAATTGAAGGGTAAATTTTATCAAATATCGAGTAGATCAATCATGTTGTGTGTTAGTAAGTGTGGAGTTGTTAAGAAACATGTCTAAAAAATGAGTATGACGTAGATTAGAATGCTTAGGTGGATTTATGATTGTTCTAGGAAAAAATAAATAAAAAATAAGGATATTTGTTGCAAAGTTGATGTAAGTCCAATTGGAGATAAACTTATGACTGTTCTAGGGAAAAATAAATAAAAAATAAGGATATTTGTTGCAAACTTGATGCAAGTCCAATTGGAGATAAACTAAGGGAGTAATGTAGTCCTAGAAATGCTTTGATTAAGGGGTGGGAAGGATTTAAAACAATTACACCTCATATTAAACTCAGTTCATAATAAAATAGAATCCAAAGAAGTGATTCATATGGTCACCCGAATTAAATTTGAATTTAAGACTTTGTATTGTTCTTTGTCCTTAGGAAATCTGCCTTGGCATTCTTGGAAACTTAGCCTGCCATGAAGTACCATTGAAGCACATAGTCTCTACAAATGGAATGATTGAGACAATAATAGAACAATTTTTTTCAGATGACGTACAATGCCTATGTGAAGCTTCTCGGTAAGGAAGACTTTGTCATTAATAACTTGAGAACTTTGTGTAGTCATTTTTGTTCTTTTGTATGATAATTACTTGCATGTGTTATCTCTGAAACTTTATGTTTGCTGATTGTATCATGACACAGGCTGTTAACCGTGGGTCTTCAGGGTGGTGAATTTACTTTGTGGGCAAAGGCATTGCAGTCTGAACATATTCTGGGTCGTATTTTATGGGTAGCAGAAAATACCTTAAATGCACAGCTATTAGAAAAGGTAACTAAAAGCTTTTGTGCAAGATATTGTGTCTGCATTCTGGAAAATGGCTGATATGTAAGCATGCAGGCTTCTCACCCTCACACACTCATACGTAATAAACAGCCATGCCTAGTGACAATGCGGAAGCATTATAAAACAAAGCTGATACCCTCTGCCAATAAAAAATGTTCTTTGGTGAAAGTACAGAGCCCCTTGGCCTGGATTCCATGAATCATCCTCAAAATTAGAAGCTTCGGGAAATGTTGATTGATACCAATAGATTGTCTATGTGCCTTTATGTGTGTTGTGTCTGTTGAATGGTTTATTTCGCAATTAATATGTTTTGTTCCCAGCAGTTAAAAGCCTCCCTCTTTGACAGAGCACAGGGTTAATATTGGCTATCATTGAGAGTTCAGATAAAGTTACAAGTGTTCTTACATCTCTGATGAAGCTGAATTTGCCAAATCTATTAGTCAGTCTCTTGGCTTTTGAAATGAGCAATTTAACTGGTGACAGAGTACCTGAAAGGTATGGCTCAACTTTCTTTGTGTTCAAAAGTTTGACATGCTCAATATGATGCATTACTTGTGTTTTTATTTTATTATTTTTTTAATAATTTGGCTGTATCAGATTTCCTTAAATTGTTGCTGCACTTACAACTATTTTGTTGCGGTGAAATAATTTACCCCATCTCATTGGGAAATTTTTTGGCTTGAGTTCATGGTTTTCTTCTTCTTTTAGATATTCTTTGCTGGTTTCATTTGGCCTACCATGTAATGTCTATCCAAATCTTTGGCATGCCAATTGTAGTTACCTCTTAGAATTCATAATTATGAATTAAAGATAGACAACAGAAATTGCTGGTATGTCCAACAAAAAATCTGTAATATTTGTTGACTGCTCCTCCCTTTCAGTGAAATTCCTTTTATTCTTGTTGAACACTCCTTCCTTGTCATCAAGTTTTATCCTGCCAGGCCTCCTAATGGACCCAAAAAAAAAGAAAAAGAAAGTACAGTGAACCAATGCTATTAAGGTTTGTGTGTGACCTGTAGCATGGAGATGTAACAAAGATTATTCTCAACTGTTTGTCCAATAAACCATAGATTATGTAGTGGTTTTTGTTTTACATAGCAAATATTCTCAGCTGTTTCTCCAATAAACCATACTGTATGCAGTGGCTACTACTTTGCATGATTTTAAGTATTCATTTATAAAGTGGCTATTGTTTACACAATTTTAGCAAATACCTTATTGAGTCATGAATTTCTAATAATTCCCCCTGCCCCCTCCCTGCCCCTAGGCAACCCAGAAGAGACTGCCAAGTATCTGCATGTTACGGTATAATTGATATTTAATGCATGAATCATTGCAGATACTCTGTTCTTGATATAGTTCTACGTGCCACTGAAGCTGTTTCTTCAGTAGATGGCCATTCCCAAGAAATCTGCACCAACAAGGAACTTTTTAAGCTAGTTTGCAACCTAGTCAAACTGCCGGATAAAGTGGAGGTATCACATATATATAGAAAGGCAGCTCTCTCTCTTTATGTCTTCTATCTCATTAAGGCTTAGTCATTAGTAGATTGCTTTTCTCGAGCATCTTTTCTGCATGTTTAACTTGCAATTTACTACATTGGACTTATCTAAGGTCGTGGTCTTACAAGAACCATCTATTTTGGTAATGCAGTCTTTTTTTTTTTTTTTTTGAAAGAAAAAAACAAATAAAAGGGTGAATTCCTTTACTTCACTATTTTTATATTAGCCATAGTTATGAAGGAAGTTTTTTCTATCAAAGGTTTTGATTTGGAGTAAGAATAATGGTAATGAAGTAAACCATTCAGGATATATTTGGTAAACAATAATAGAATGTCATTGGTTGAATTTTCTCTAATAAAAATTTGGGCCTTTTCCAAACTCTACAGTGCAGGAGCTTCATGCGCTAGATGCCCTTTTTTCTTTGGAGTTTATTCTAAGATGTGCATCAATAATTATCTTGCTGCAGGTTGCCAGCTCTTGTGTTACAGCAGCAGTTTTAATTGCAAACATTCTGTCTGATGTACCTGATCTAGCTTTACATTTATCAGAGGGTAAATTTCATCTCTTATCCATGATAAAACGGGTGACATTATTGAATATGGATGGCTTATAATATCCTATCAAGAACCTACTGTACTGGAGGTGACACTGTCAATTTGTACAGATTTGCCTTTCTTAGACGGTCTGCTTGATATGTTTCCTTTTGCTTCGGATGATGTGGGGGCACGGAGTGCTCTCTGGAGCATCTTGGCAAGGATACTGGTTCGAGTCAAGGAAAATGAGATGAGCCTTTCAAGTCTGCATCAATATGTATTAATCCTAGTGAGCAAATCTGACCTGATTGAAGATGATCTTCTTGATCGACAGTTAGATAATCTACATGAAGAATCCAAGAATTCCACCAGTTCTGGCATGAAACCAAATGCCAGAAGAACAGCCGTATCCTCTTTCCACCTTCCATAGTTTATTGAGGCAAAATAGAATAATTCAGGCCTAGATAATCTTGCTATGTTTAGATCTTTCTTTGTTTATGATATACCATGTCTGCCTTATTGTTGCCCTTTTCCTTTACTTCCACACAGATTGAAAGGATAATCAGGATTCTAAATCAGTGGAATGCATCAAGAAAATCTCCAGAGGGGACTGACATGATGGTAGAATACGGCGGAGTCGACGTAAATGTTGGCAGATTGTTGGATTGCTGCTGTCGACATATTGTGTAAGCTCCCCCAGGCCACCGTTTAGGAGTTGAATCAGTCTCTTTTTTGAGCATTAAGCTCTTTAGATTTGCGTGTATAACTAATTAGTGATAGCATGCATTTTAGCCTTCTCTAGATCTCAGGGTTCATAAATTGTGTGATGAGAAATTTTCTGTTCAAATACTTCTAAAATTGGGAGTAGAGCACGCTCGTATGGAAAACGCAACTTTAGAACTTTTGAACTTTGCTATGTTATATGTAAGGTTAACATACACAAGACCAGATGATAGGAATGATTCCCAGCTCAATTTTGCCCTTCAATGGTTGCTTTGGTCGGAAAACCATGCTACAAATTTTTCCGATCATTAGTCGCTAGCTTTCACATGTTGAAATCTAATCGACGACACTAGTTGAAGGGAACACGAACACTTCCACATTGACTGGATGTAAGTTCTTTTTGGATACATATGTGATACCACACCTTCAAAAAGTGGGGAAAAAAAGGGTATGACATGAACTTTTTGTTTTTAATATATCAAAAATTCTTCGTTTGATTTCAAATTTACCATACCGTCATGAAATGTTGCGTATTACATTAGTGTGCTGACATGACACTTCAACGTGGCACGCACTGCCACAAAATAGCTACAAGGCATCAATTCTCTGGCTCAGTGCTTCAAGGTATCCATGCTCCCGCACGGAAATTTGTAGTACAAACCAACTACTTTGTACCCATGCCTCTCCACCAAAGGCCTTCATGTCTAACATAGACGTACAATCAGTGCCTACTGATCAAATGTAACCAAACTAATTAAATTTAACTAATAACCAACCTATTATCAATTGAAAGCAGTGAATATCCAGCTTTTTTATTCCCTCTCTAGTAACTTCACTTTATACAGTTTAAAACAAAATAATAATAATAAAAATAATAATAATAATAATGTTTGCATGGAAGTATGGTTGGATCTGCAATGCTGTAAGCCTGAACTGCACAATAAGCTCAAGTTCCTTTTGGGCATCACACCACTTGCTTGCTGGTATTTGTGACAACTACAATCCTAGTCTCTGCCAATTGTTATATACAACATAGAAGCTATTCCGATTGTTGCCCTAAGCAGGTTAAAGCATCAATTTATCCGTCCCTATCTAAGAGAAGAGAATAAAAAGTGTAGCGCAATTCACCCACAAAAATTTTGCTTCAGAGACTGAATTCCTTTTCCATGTTTTGCATAACATTAGCAGACTCACAAAAATTCTTCAATCAAGGGTTGATAGAAAAGTTTATAAGCTTCCATAACTTCCAGATACCACATGGCTTCTCGATCCGGGAATGGTGAGAGATCAACAATTTTATGAACCTGGCGTTAACACAAGTCAAAGGGACCAAAACAAAAGAGTTCTAGCTACTGCTAAGATCCTTTGAAAATTACAGTTTCTGTTGGCATTTAAACAAAACATTTTACTTTTTCTTTTTCTTTTTTTTTTTTTTTGAGAAATTGCACTTTAGTCATCATCATTTAGATTACTGGATATATCTTTACCAAAGAAAAATTCTTGAGAATCTTGATGTTTAAAATAATAGAAAGGTCTAACCAAGACTTAACCTTTTCTTAAACAGCATTTGTTTTATTAACTCTCAACTAGGAACCAGATGGAATAGTGCAAGGCCTTGCATAAAATCGAAGAGTTTGACCAAATTGAGATTTTAAAATTTACCTTGATCATTGGGTTTTCATCCTCACGGTCAAAATACCCTCCCACGACCATCACATACATCCCTGCATAAATACATCCACCGATTAAAAATATAAATAAATAAAGCGCTTTGTGGCTGGGCTTTATTACTGGTGCCTGTGCTAGAATGCGCCATTCAGCGGTGGTGCTAAAGTACACCAACGGGTAACATAGACCGAAAAACTAAAGAGCGCGAGAAAGGAACCTATGTCCCACTGGAGAAGGCGGAACTCGCCGGAGAGGCAAAGCTGGATAACGCCGCTGCCGTCGTCGAGAAGCAAACGGCCGTCGCCGTCGTTAGAGACCAAAACCCCCTGGCAGTTGAAAGGTTAGAGTGCGGAGGAGACGGACAGAAAGAGAGAGAGAGAGAGATGAATTAAACCTGCAATTGCAATGGCAGAAAGAAGGAAATAAATACAACCTGGAGCCAGGCGCGTTGGAAGAGAATGCCGCCGAGAGTGAGGGCGTTTTGAGAAGGAGCCTCGCGGACGTCTTTCAGTTGCACGCACAGCAGCTTCAGCGCCGCTAGGCTGTAATCCATCTCTCTCTCTCTCTCGATCGCAAGTGACAAAATCAAAAGGCCCACTGTAACACAAAGCAACGAGCTAATTCCATTCTGATGTGGAGTACCGCTGGATCTAGGGCTAGTAGCTAGCGTTGGGCTGACTCCAGTTCAGGTTTGAACCAACGGTTTGGAGAATGGAGCTGGCGGTTTGGGTCCCAGCTCCCTTTAACCGGTTCGTTTAGTCCTCTTGTTTGAATTTTATTTTAAAACTGTTAACGATATTTTGAGAAATATAAAATATAGATAATTTTAAATTATATAAATTTATTTTATTATTTTTATTTTTAAAATTAAATTTTATTTATTTATTTTTTTAATTTTTACATGTATCTAACACTGAATTAATTACAAGTTATTATTCCAAACGTTGACAAATTGTGCTCCGTACATGTATTTAGTTTACCGAACATCAGGTGCACCTTTCAAACGGTTGCCATTGGGCGTTGAGATGACAGACGACAAGTGCACAAACATGAAATCAAGATGCTTTATTGATTCTCGTCGCCACAAACAATTATGTAAACTAGGCAAACGCCAACAATTGAGTTCTCACTCCCTCTGTAGACCTTAATCTATCCCGGGTGTCATGAGGGGTCAGAGATAGCAAGAAATGGTCTGAGAAGCTGTAAGCCTAGAATTGTGTAATTAAAAGATGATAGAAATGCCAGCAACCAGCAAACCATCTGCTAAAATCTTGTTTGCAGCCTCTGATGGGTGAAAACCGTCCCAAAACACATACTCTGACGCATTCTTACATGTTCCCACAGACTCGGCATTGCACAATATTGATGTCTCCACCAACCCTGTTCCACAACAAGCCCTTCTCGCCTCTACAAATCCTGCAGGCCGCACAACGTTAAATATCGGACGTAGAGTCAAAGTTACGGAACGTCAATTGATTATAGAGAGGACATGATTTTTAATGTACCATTTCCCTTAGGCTTTGTAACAAGATTGTAGAGAGGTTGATAGATGTCTAGAACTATCAATTTGAGGCCCGAAAGCTTGTTTTGCAGGCTTTGAGATGTGGCGTTCAGCTTTCTGTTGTAAGAAGCTGCATCTTTGTTAATCTTTGCCACGCATTCATTGCTATCGAAGCCAAATATGGTGATAGCCGCCGGCAAGCATCCGAGCGGTGGCAATGTTGTCACCCCAATTTTTCTTGCTCCCAAATCATACAAATCCTGTGCATAATGTGACAATTTAGTAGATGAACAAAGTTCAGTAGGAGAAATAACGTGTGCACGATGTGGGACCTGAATGAAATTTGCATAAGAATGCATGAGAAGATTTGAGAACTGATCAGGCGTGTAGGCCTCGTACAGAAGAGGGTCGATGTAATAGTTTTGTAGGAAGTCACTGCTTCCAGAACTAACAAGGTAGACTGCTCCTGATATAATTGATGAAGCATTGGATTTCCCTGCAATTTCCACTATCTTCATCTGATACTCTTTGAAGTGCTTTAGTTGCCCACCCAAGGGGATTGCATTCTGCACCACGAAAGTGTGAAAGCATAGATCAGTAGTCACCAAAGGTAGGCAGACAGAAAGCAGTTTTGAAGCGAGGACTCGAGTCTTAAAATAAAAGAAAAACGCAAATATGCAAAGCCTAGCGCGAGTGTGATTTGTGTTTGGGTCTCCAGGAAGTTACATATAGCTTTGATGTAGTGTCATGGTAACCAGAAGCACCAGAGGCAAAGTTAGCTCCAATCAAGAGATTGTTGCCTTCAGCTTCTTTGCTGAGATATGCTGGTGGGTAAGAAGTGAAGCCTATGTTCTCAGCTGTTCATCAAAACAAATGGGAAGTTAAAAGGCCAAGTAGTGAATCACAAAATCGGACAGATAAAAGAAAAACAACTTGGAGGCATTTTGGCATAGGGTACCGGTGAAGTCTGAAGCAAGCTTTCCATTGCAGAATCTGCCAGTTGCCGAGTGATTGACAAAGTCTCTACCATAAGGTGGGAAATTTGCTTTCACAATTGTGTCCAGGTGGTTATTATTGCCCGAGTCAACAACCGAGTCCCCGAATAAGAACATCGCAGGAACCAATGGTTGAGCATTGGCAACAAAGGGTACCAGAGCAAGAACAAGAACTGAACATGAGAGAAGCCTAAAAAAGTTCATATTGTTTAACTTCTTTCCCCTTGCAAGTGAGGCTTGCTTGTGTAGCCGTATGCAAGTGTTTATACACTGTGAGGGGTGAATGAGTATAAAGCAGGAACTGGGACGTGAGGATAGCTTTGATGTAGCTTTATGCAGTTAGCCAATGTCAAAAAGAGGCCGTAGTCAAATTTAATAGTCCAAACAATTAGCAGTGGTTCCAACTAAAAACAGTTGGCGTGTCTTACGGAGCTACAATTGTAGCTGTCCTGGCTTCTGTGACAGCCTCTTCAGTCGGCATCCTTTTTTTGAAGTAAGAATGTAACATGCAACGAGGGGCTTCACTTTAAAGCTTTGATGCTCGAATTTGGACATTCGTATCTGCGACTCACAGTTTTTGCCGGCTTACCATTTCGCACCTTAATTTTTAACTCGTGGGCAGCTCTCCAATCACCATCAGACCCGCAGGATAGAGGCTACGTTTGTATTGCAAACGTGGTATTTTGACCTGGGCAGTGGCAACTTTTCGTCTATGGTAAGAAGAGGCCAGCACGGGCACTTTGCCCTCGGTGACCATGTGTCTAGGGCTTTTCCATTAAGGACATTGTAGTCATTTTTTCATCTGGGGTTGCTTCTCTCTTACTGGCAAATTTGGTTTGTGGTGTTTTCAGTATCGGAAAAAGCAGATGGGCAAGGCTTCTGGACAAAGTTTAGACGAAATTGAGGTAGTAGATGTGAAACTCACGAAAATTTTGTATATTTTTTATTTTTTATTTTTTTTTATGAAAAATAAGGTGTACAACATAACAAGATAAACATGCAAGAGGAATAATAAAAATATACAAACAACTATAAAAAAAAAAGTAATAAATATATATTATATAATATTTATTGCATATTATTGTTAATCTGTCATATATCATATATTTTTTTGAGAAAAAAACTAAAATGCGCCGTGGTACTTGTGACAGGGCGGTCCATGGGCCTCGTCTAGCTAACCGTTCCTTTTAATATTTTGGATTGGTCCTGTCAGCCTCCATTATTCCTTCCCCCCAATTTGCTTTTGTGGGTATTGAACACATGAAATAAACGTAAAATCGGATAGAAGTCGATTAGAATAGTGGGTGGCAATTGACATTTTTTTTATAATAATATTTAATTATAATAAATATATGTTGAATATAGACATTTATCTAATTTTTTATTCAACAATCAATATGTCAAAAAGATAAATGTTTAAATAATTAATTATTAATACTAAAAATAAGGTAGAACAAAACAATTTTACCTAATTCAGAATGCACTAAACTAAATTTCGTGCTCTTGGATTCACCATGGACTAGTATGTAAACAAACGTTCTGGGCTCAACATTTTTATTAGGCAATGCTTCAAGAACATAAGGTTTGAGAAATTGTTATTTGCACGTAAGCATTCCTTTTCTCCAATTTTTGTAGTTATATAATTTGTTGAAAATTCGCCAGATATGGGAGTATAAGATAAAAAATAAAAAAAAAAAGATGAAGGGTAATTAACTTTATAGACCTTTAAGTTAAATCAAACCGATTGATAACTTATTTCATGAATAGCTCTCGATTAAGGTGACACCACAAGATTGACCGGTGCCTAATTTTCACAACACAGCCACTAAAAATGAAAAATAATGAAGAATCAACACTATATAAGACAAATGGAGAGTTAGCCCCTTTAATGTATTCTTTTTAGCGTAATTTAGGGTAATCCTTCCACCTTACTTTATAATGCAATAGGATTAACATCTTTCATCTAACATAATTATCATTGTTACTATTCATTATATCATTTGGAGAAAAGAAAGTTTGTGGGTCAATAACTTTTAAAAACTTTAAATTTGAGTCAGTAACTTTAAAAATAGTCCAATTAAAGTCACTTCCATCAGATTAAGTTCACGATTAAATCTATAACTCTAATTCTGTCATCATGGCCATTATTCGATGATGTGACGGCAACGTGTCCTCTGATATGGCAAAACCCAAGTCACCAAGTCATTTGGTCTTGCTTACGTGGCAAATTATCTATCCACGTCATCTCCATAGCCTAACATGGCACCCATGAATGGGTCGATAACTGTTTTTAACCTCCAAATGGCCTCTCTCTCCTCTCGCTCGGTCTCGTCCTACCGTGTAAGAAGACTTTCTCTAGTCTTATTTTACCCAAAAAGCGGTTGTGTACTCAATTTGGGAGAAGAAAAGAGAGCCCTCTTATTTCACAAAAAAATAAAAAAACTCTACTAGCAATAATGAGTCCCATTGCCCTATTCTTGTTCAATAGCACTTAAGTCGAAGAGAAACGTCATTTCTCTTATTGGAGGTGAGTTTTTGAGATTTTTTTTAATTGTTTTTGAATTTGAAACTGCATTAGATAGGTTACTTTATGAGTTTGTGTTCATGGTCATTTGTTTCCCTTTGTTTATGCTTATTTCCTTATTCGTATTTGTTCGTGGACATGTAAAAAATGACAAAAAATGCAATTTTTTTCTTGTTTACTATTTTTTTTTTAATTTTTTGATATATATTTTATTTGTTATTCAATTATATCCATTTGTAAATGCTTCTTCTTGGATATTATTATTTACTATTTTCAATGTTCCTTTTTTCTATGTCTGTTAAAGTTATATTGATTTTGTTTCTACATTTTTGTGACTTTTTTTTTTTTTGGACGAGAGAATTTGATAGGGCTTTAAACTTTTTTTTTTTTAGATCCTTGGTGCATACTCATTTGTCTCTTATAAAGGGGGCTTGAGGCATACTTGTGATGTTGTGAACGTAGATAAGTTATATATTTTTTATATAAACGAAATAGCCAACTAGTTACTTAGGAATGGGAATGGTGAGACATTTGAAGATAAAGTTAAAGTTTTATATTATCAAATTCTGAGGAAGACTTTGGATGAAGGACTAACGGAGTTGAAAAAATGATTCTAATTTTTTTAGTATAATGAGAATTATACTAGAGAATAAAGAAGTGAAGTGTTATATTAAACATTTGGTCCCATAAATTTGGAGGAAATTAAAGTGAGGAGTATACTAAGTAACAATTGAGATTTAACACTTTATTATTGAGGTAGGTGCTGGTGAGACAACAACAATCATGTATCTGGTAGGCATTAAAGAAGAAATGTATATGAGATGTATTTTAGTTTCAAAGATATAAGAAGGTAAAGGAAATAAAGCATGTTGAGAAACAAGAGAATGTTAACAATTATGAGAAGAATGAGTAGTATAAGTAAAAAGAGGGAAGTTCACTAGCTTATGATGGTATTATAGGCAATTTGGATGTATTTGAATAAGAATCTAAATTGGTTAATGTGCAAGTGACTGAAGGAGATCATGTAGAATTTATTAGTAGAGAAAAAAAAAAGGGACAAAAATAAAATTAAAGAATCCAATGATGCCAAAATCATAAAGTGGCAATACCAAATCATATAAGAGGAAAAGCAAAGCAAAAGCAGAAGATGATGATTATAATGATGATGATGATGAATATGATGAAGTGGCTTATGCTCGAGTCACTGGTGCTAGATAGTTTGATGATGATGATGACAAGGAGTTTATAAATGCAAAGGTACAAGTTCATAATTTTTTTCACTAGTGAATTAGATAGAAGTAACAAAGAAAAACATTCAATAAAAGGGACTAGTGATGGTACAAAAACAACAAAAGAAACTATAATAAGAGCTCATCAAAGTAATGAGGGATATGAGACTGAGTACTTTGACTTATATAAGGAGGATGGTTATAAGTCAACAAGGTTTAATGTCCCCATTGATCAAGATGAGACAATGAGGAGGAAGAGTAAAGTCTTAAGTATGATCCTCAATCAAAAAATCCCTCACTTGCCATTAGGATGAGGTTTAGAGATGTTGATTAGTTTAAAAAGGCTTTAATGAATTACTCTAATGGAGTAGAAATTAGATATTCAAAGAATAGTTAAACTATAATAAGAGTTTACTATAAAGCTTTTAATTATCCATAGAAGGCCTTAGTAGCAATGTTTAGCAAATAACTAAACTATTTAAGGAATATCACATTTGCATAAAGGTGTTTTAGAACAAAAAAGCAATTAGGAGATGGCTAGCAAACAATTTTTTCCATAATTTAAAAGGGATTGAAATAACTAAGTTTTCAAATATGCAACAAATGTGTAAAGATTAGCTCACAGCAAATCAAAGATAAAAAGAATGAGAAAAATAGTAATGGATAAATTCATTAGGAAGATAAATAAAGAGTATCCTAGACTTTGGGACTATTAGTATGAGTTGTCAAGGTAAAATCTTGGTAGTAATGTGACGCTTCAAGTCTATAATCCATCCATTGAGGGGCTTCCTATATTTGATTCTATATATGTGGCATTTACTTGATAAAACAACATTTTTAGTTGATGCAGTTGCATTTTCAACTGAAGCAACCCTCTTTAACAACCTATAAATAATTTGTAGGCCTTGCACACATATTAGATGATCAATATGTTCAAAATAAGCATAGATATATCTTTGCTAAAACAAAATAAATAAATAAATAAAAGAAAACAAAAAAGACTACAAAAATGGACCATATTTCCCGAAATAATTAAACAAGAAGGTTTCAAGTTTTGGTCCACTTATTGGAAATAAGGAATATGCTTTAAAATGACGACTTAGGTTCATGTTCATTTAGGATGTCTTCACAATTGTAGATTGGTTGCAATGACATGTCATCACTTTTTTTGGGAACAAGAGTGTGCTTTTTTTTTTTTTTGTCTCCTAAATCAAATGCACATCTACTTTTTGGCTAAATTAAGGTTAGAGAGAGAGTCCTTTTACACAGTGAAAAGAGAAAAAACAAGAGGAAAAAGGCTATTTGAAGGGGAAAAAGTTATTGACCCATTTTTGGGTGCCATATTATGTTATAAAGATGACATGGATAAGTGGTTTTCCATATAAGCAAAACTAAATGACTTGGCAAGTTATGTTCTGACACATTAAAGGACATGTTGCTATCACATCACCAAATAACGACCATTTTGACAAAATTAGAGTTATAAACTTAATCGTGAACTTAGTCTGATGGAAGTGACCTTAATTAGACTTTTTTAAAGTTACTGACTTGGATTTAAAATTTTTAAAAGTTACTCACATAAAAAAAAAAAAAATTCTTTTCTCACATCATTTGTGGCATAAGAAATTACACTAACCAATAAATGTATGGCTTCATAGTTGTAACCATTAATAATATAGTTGCTTAATCATCATTAGTGCAGGTCTAATAACATTTGAATTAGAACAAACTCAATCATTGCTATATATTCTTAATATTTGATTTCTTATAAGTTATTTATATAGGCAAATGGATTGTATGACTTATAAGCAAGTTTACATCTGAAAGCACAATTTATGCATCTATTGAGATATATAATGGCTCTAACCCTTTAAAAAATTATAAGAGAACTTTATAATAAATATTATATCTTGTTATGTCCCAAACTTAATTTGTAATATCAATCTTAACTCACTATATTCACATGTTTCATTTACCTTAAACAAATATAATAAGTTAACCAATAAATACATATGGAAAATGTTAAACAATAATAGTCTTCTTTTCACACTTATATTTCGTAACTATAGTCTAATCGCTTTCCTAGATATATTATGGAAGTTTGAATCAATCATGACCATAGGTAATACACCAAGGTAGCAGGTATTAATTGCACTATAACCTTGAAACATAGTTAAAAGTCACATAAGACATAATTTGAGGTACATCATATCTCAAAAAAATTACATAAAAGGAGTGATTAATCATTCCATTTCCTTTAAAGGTTAAGTTGCATACATGGTATGAAACACATGCAACGGTGATCATTCTCCTTAAGGAGCACATGCCAATTTTACTTATAATATCACTGTACATATCTTAGTTTAGTCACTATCAAATGCTTAACTTGAGTTCTTTATGTAACATTTGACACTTAAGTGTCTAATTGTGATCTCATATTTGACTTTCAACAAGTTAAATAGAATGTGGGACTTTATGTCAGCTTTATCCTATTAAAGCTTCATATTGATCTTCTTAAAGTGATTACATACTTTTACGTACATGGTCTTATCTCTACACGTTCCCCCTTAGCATTAAAGACAATTATCCATGTGAGTGGACCAATGTTAACTTATTTGACACGTTTTCATTAATATTTATTCTAAGATTGATTATATCAATCTTATTATGTAACTCTTAACACATTAAGATGATATCATCAACATATATACAATAAGAAACAAATTCATATGCAACTCTTAACACATTGAGATTACATAAAAACACATAGGAAGATGTATTATAATACATTAAATTTTATGAAGTCATACAACTTAATATTTGATTGAAATACATCTCTAGGTATTAGTTTACCTAGTGAGTCTATTATCATCCTATGTGTTAAAACATATCGAAGAGTTATATCCTTTATGACACAATATATCTCTTAAAGTAGTACTTGGTATCAATGTGTTTGGTTTTACAATAATACTTAGGATCTTTCATATATGTGATAGCTACCTAACTATCATAATGTAATGCAAACATTTTCTGTTAATTACTACATACTCCCTAATGTTCTAGCAATCTCTTAAGTTAAATAGTTTTTTGCACTACAGCTATTCAAGTTATAAAATTTGCCTCCACTATTAATAAGATAATATAAATTTGTTTTTTGCTATTTTATGAAATGACACCACCATTTAGTAAGAATAAATATCCTAAAATTAATTTACGTTAATCTATATCTCCTCCCCAATTAGCATCTAAATAGCCAACTAGCCTTAAATTATTTCCTTAATAACATAAGCTATAATATATAATACTTTATAAATACCAAAGCATTTTTTTTTCATAGTTTGCTAATTTTGGATTTGATTAGTAATAACTAACTAGTCCTATAACATAACCAATATCTAGTCGAGTACACATAATAATGTACATCAAACTACTCACTTTATTGGAATAAGGCACATTCTTCATTTCCACATGCTCTTCTCATATTTTAGGACACAATTTAAGACTAAGACTTATGCCTTTAGCAATAAGAGTGTCAATGAGTTTACAAATGTATGGCTCTTTTAACAGAGTTAGGAGCCTTTTTAAATAATCCTTGAAGATCTATACACCTAACATACAAGTTGCCTTACCTATGTCTTTCGTCTTAATACTAGAGGACAATCATTTTCTAATGGTGGTGACAAACTCTTTGTTATTTCTAACTAGTAGAATGTCATCTACATATGAAGATAGAATTACAAATTTATTTTTAAATATCTTAACATATACATAATGATCCTTATTGACCATTGTATAGTCGTATGAAATTATTACATGATGGAATCTTAAATAACATTGTCTAGATGATTATTTTAGACCATAAATTGATCTTTGGACTTTGTAAACTTTATGCTTTTGCCTCCGACAATAAAACCTACTAGTTATTCCATATAGATTTCTTCATCCAATTTTCCATTGAGCAAAGTAGTCTTAGCATTCATTTGATATAATTTTAAGTCCATATTAGCTACTATAGTTATAATTAAGCAAATTAAGATAAACTTTATAATAGATAAGAAAGGTTTTTCATAGTTTATACCCTCTTATTTGGTATAGTCGTTCCCTACTAAGTAAGCCTTATACCTTTATATGGATCCATTTATCTTTCACTTAATTTTGAGAACTCATTTGTTCCCAATAATTTTATGTCTTTTAGTTAAATCTACCACGTATCAAACATGGTTAGATTTTAAAATTTCAACTTTTTTTCCATTGCCTTCATTTATTATTCCTTAACAAAACATAAGAGAGCCTTAATTACTGTTTTGGGCTCCTTTTCGTCATAAAGAGTAATTATAAATGTTTCTTCCTCAATCTTAAAACAACATGGGATATCTTTACAATTATTCTAATGCAACATAGATTCTTATTGATTATATGCAACTTATGGTATAACACTCATACTTGGATCAAAAGCTTAAGACATCTCCTCATCTTACTCTATTAATTGATTTAGTGCATTATTGCCTTCTAAATCTCTCATCTCATAAAAAACAATAATCCTTATCAATATCACTCTTACTAGGAAATTCATGTTCTAAGAACGTGACATCATGTGATTCCAATTTTGAGAGACTTTCATTGGCTTGTTCACTAATGAGCACATGCCTTTTGGAGTACTTAAAGTATATTATAAAGAAAAATTTCTTCCCTTTTGAACAAACATCCTAGATCTATGAGATAGATTATGAACATAAACTATTAACCTTAAGGTCTCAAGAAATTCAAGTATGGCTTCCATCTTTACCATAACTTATATGATGTAAAAGTATTAGATTTAGAGGGCACAATTAACTACATAAGTGGTTATTAATAAAGCATCTACCCAATAATGTATTAGGAAGTTTGTTTATGTCATCATGGACCTAATAATCTTTAATAAGGTTATATTTCTCCTATTTGTAATACCATTTTGTTACGAAGTTCTAAGAATAATTAGTTGTCTATTTATAACCATTTCATTACATAGTTCTTTAAATTATTTAGAGAGATATTTGTATCTACGATCTATTCTTAGGGTTTTGATTCTTTTGTCCAATTGATTCTTTACTATACTTAAATATTTTTTAAAATAATTTAATACTTTAAATGTATAAGAGATCAGGTAAATATGGTCATAACACATATAATTATTTATAAAAGTAATGAAATATGAGGCATTATACTTTGCCCTTACACTTAATATACCATATATGTCAGAATAGACTAGATGTAACAAAAATTTGGCTCTAATAATTTTTCCAAATAGTTTTTTAATTGATTTTATTGCCTAACAATGTTGACATATAGGTAATTCTATGTTAGCAAGGAAGCCTAAGAGACCCTTTCTAACTAATCTATTTATTCTCTTTTGCCTAATATGTCTTACTTTAACATGTCAAATATTTGCATCTACAACATTATTGCTAGAAGATGAATTTATAGAAAAGCAATTATTATTGATATTAATCACATTATAAGAATTATTTAACATAAATAAGCCATCTAATAGATATCTATAACCGACATAAGAAGTGACTTTATGAATATTTATGATATGAGCTTTAAAAACAAATTTATAGCCCAAATATAATAAAACAAAATCCTAAACAAGATTTTGTGAAATTTTAGGTGCCTAATGAATTTCATAAAGTAGCAAGGTCTAACTATCATACATTTTTAATTTGTAAGTGCCAATCCCTTTGACTTTTATCTTCGTATTATTCCTTATGTACGCCTATTTGAAACCAGTTTTGATTTGATGAAACTGCACATATGCTTTTCAATATTTAATTACATGGTTTGTGCCTTCTGAGTCTATAATCGAAAGGGATTTGATTTAGTAAGAAATATTAAGGACTTAGTCATATCAATTGTGCCTTTAAACTTGTCTTAACTTTAACCACATTCACTTGACCTAAGGACTTAGTCACCTAAAGATGCTTTTCCTTTAAAATGAGATGACATGACATATCATCAAAGGTCTTAATAGTCTTATTATGCATCAAATTAACTTTCATATGCTCCTATATAAAAGGAATAAAATGAATGATAACCTAAACTTATTGTGCATCGATAAGGGTATGACTGACTACTTTAACTTCCATAATTATATTGGACATCACCTAAAAGTGTTGTCTCATATTATGATATGACTTCATTAAATAGACATCAAAGTTAACCATCAACTCTCTTAGTTTAGTGGTCGAGGCACCCTAAACTTGTTTCTCAATGTTATGTTCTTAAAGAAAGCCATGCAAGCCATACTATTTTTTCCTTTTTAAGTCTTAAAGGTCTCTTGCTTTTACCTTTCTTGATTTGAGTTAACCTACTCAAGATCTCTCATGATAGGGTTGATGGCTTCTAATACATCATGCACTTTGAGAATATATTGAACCTTATAATACCAAATAAAATAGTTTTCACTATTCAATTTACCTTTTGTGTTAAGCTTATTTACAATATTTTTGTTGTCATAAATTACAATCTTAAGATATTTTGCACTTAACCATTTATTTGGTACCAATCTTGAAATAAATTAATAATAATCTAATATATTTTCAATCATTTTTTATTATACTTATACTAAATTATTTTCATTTATTTTAAATTGTGTAAAATTTAAGTTTTTCGGTAAAGATTTCATGAATCTAACCAATATAAGAACTCTTACTAAAAAATAAAACCATTAAATTAATTTGGTTATTTATGTATACATGTTAGTTTTCATAAATAATAACAAAACAAAATTAAAAATATAATATTTAATCATAATAATTATTAAAAATAGTTACGTTCATATCACCAAACATGAAAGCAATATTGACAATAACAACATCACTCAAAACCATTATTTATCATTTATTTACACATGGTTTTAATAGGAAATGAGCTTAAACTAGATGATTGCTTACTAATGAAGTCTCCTTTATCATAGCATTTTGGATAATAGTTTGGCTCTCAAAAGTAATAAGTCTATCTTTATTTTACTAGAATGGATCACCTTATAGCTTAGAGTTAGGATTTATCAATAGCATAACATAACACCTTGCAATATGTTCAATGGGACGCTTTTATACTTTCTTAAGGGCATCCTCTAAATCATTATACCACTTAATGATGCATTTGGTATGTTCCAACTCACAAAACACTTCAACCCTTTAGTAGTCCATTAAGAACTTAAGTATAACATCAATCTTTATCTCTTCTTTAAACCCTTTAGACATTAATGTTTTAAGAAGATCATTAAAAACCTCATATATTTAACATATCCCATAAGGTCTTTAATATTTCTTATTTTGTATAGTTTAAAAATATAAAAATGATTCCATTAGTAATGTAGAACTCTTAATTAATCTCAAAACTCGACATTCATTCTTCTATATTATTTACTAACAATCCCTTGACTTGGAGATTGGATCAAAATAAACCATAGTCCACTTTGAAATATGACTAAAAAAATATTAATAATTATCAATATAAAGCATGTTATTTTTATAATTTGCCAATTTTTGAAAAATAATATCAAAATCTTTTAAAGTACAAAATTATAAAAATTTGGTGAGATTTTCATTTTTTTTATATTTTTATTAATTATTATAAATTTTTGAAATAATCAAATGATAATAAAACATGGTAGATTTTTATTAAATGTACGTAACATATGGTCTTTTCCAATTCATTAAAAGTAATGCAAAGTCGATTAACTAAGGTTAACTTCAGTCAATAGTCACCATACGACAAGATTTTAGTGGTAGTAATAAAGTGTAGATTTGGTCTTACCTATATTATAACATCTAATAAGATACAAAATTCTCACTTTCTTTATATGCAAGTATGCACCATGCACCATCTTATTAGACTTCAATGACCATTAAATTTTGCAAATACCTATTTTTTATTATTTTTTATCTATATGTCTACTTATATTTTTATAAAAACTATTAGAAACTAAGGTTGTATTATCAATAATAACATTTTAAAGTGATAGTTATAAAATTGTTGTTCATCTTTTATTTATTTTTCAAATTAGTCCATTAAATTATAGTTTTAATAACTCTCAAATGACTCAACCAAAAAACATGAAACTTGATCTATTAAAAAGCTCATAATAAGATATTTCTATTCATATTACTTTTGTGTTATGAAAATATTGTTTACTAAGTCAAAAATGAAAAACTCTATACATCTATAATATCATTTTTCTCACAAAATATAAAACTAATTAATATAAAAGTTTCACAGTATGTAATCCATATCAATAACCAATCACATGCAAAATTTCATGGCAAGATAATACTTTATGTAAGAGAAATAAAATCTTGAATAAAACATCTTGAAAATAACACATAAATTACATATGAAAAATTAAAGACAAATTGAGTATCAACTTTTCATGCCTAAATCAACCTAAGAAGCTATGATACCAATGTTAAAAAATAAAAATATGGAGGATCATTACCTTTATAGACCTTTAAGCTAAATCGAATGGACTAATCACCTATTTCACGAGTACCTTGTAGCCAAGGTGACACCATAAGTTCGAGCAACACTTAATTTCCACAACCCAAAGCTTTTAACAATGAAAATTAATAGAGAATCAACATTATATAATAGATGGAGAGCTAGCCACTTTGATGCATTCTTTTTAGTGTAATTTATGGTAATCCCCATTTGACATCCTCCACCTTACCTTATAATATAATAGTATCAACTTCTTCCATTTAACATAATTATCATTATTACTACTCATTATATCATTTGTGGGATAAAGAATTTCACTAACTAATAAATGTGTGGCTTTTTAATTACAACCACTAATAATGGAGTTGCCTAGCTATCATAGGTATAAGTCTAATAATAGAGAGTTTGGTGGTCATTTGGTATGCCTTCTCTCTTATTGGCTTGAGTTTAAATCTCCTTAGTCTTGTCCCTTATGGAAATGAAAACAATTTATTGTAAAACACACCGTTGGGTTGTAGATTCAACACATCATGATTAGTTATGTAGAAGTCCAGCTCAAAGTCATCATTACTCAAGTGGTGGGTCCTCCTTATATAAGAGGTTGAATCAAGATGACAATGGGTGACTTTTGGCTTAAGCTTATAGAGGTGATATCTAACATCCCTAAGATGTCCCCTTTTTATTTAGAAAAAAAATTATTAAAAAAAGAAAAAAATACTAGCTTTATTATTATTTAATATTACAGAAAAAAATGGTTATTTATTTTCTTGCAAAATTTAGGAATCTTAAAATTTAAAAAGTGAAAAAGGATAAGAATATTAACAACTCTTACTGGTATATTAAGTTAAGTGATTTCCAAAACTCCATGAATTGCTAACTGAACCTTTAACCTTATCTGTTTTCCTTGCTTGCATACCAAAAATTGCTTAAAACATCATACTCCATAAGGTCATCCATTTATCCATTTGATGGTGGCTAAGACAACAATGAATTATTTATCAATAAGGCTTATTTTTTAAACTAGACTTTGTTGTTAGTTCTCTCTCTTGAGTCTTTTAGTGGATTCTTACCAATGTGGTCATCTGTGGTGAAGTTTTATTATATCTAATATTCTTAAGATATCTAACTAAATTCTATCGCCTTTAATCTTAGCACTAGTGGATCTAGTGGCAACACTTAATACATCTTTGACTAAAGTGGCATTCCCTATAATATTAATGTGTGCTTCACTCTCTAAACTTCTCCCCTTAAGTATGTTAACCGATGGCTTGTGTTGGTACTCCCTTATGTATATGGCAATGTCAAATGGGTTGAATTGAATTCTTCCCTTTCTACCTTTTGGCATATATGAACACTCATAATAGGCACACTTTCACCATCATCCATTATGTATACTACACCTTTCAAGCAATTGCCCTCATCTCTATTAATCAAGTTATTAATCTAAAATGGAATGCTCTCACACTTATCAGTGGGTTATTGCTTGTAAACATATGATCTTTCTATAGGAATACCAACATCATATAAGCAATATATCTTCATATCCAGTACATCAAGTAACTTAAAAAACTTTAATAAATCATACCATGCAGTAAAATATGTGTTTTGTTAACATAAAAGCTTTAGTAAATCCTATAGTCATTGTGTAAGCATATATGCATTTAAGGGGAAAAAATGATGAAGAATTTAGCCATTTAGGAAAAATTAAGCAAACTTTCTAGTAGTGCAAGAAACATTTTTTTCCTTACTCATCTTATCATATTCAATTAAAACCTTTCCATAAGATGAGTTAAAGTTCTTCTTACTACATATGTGCAATAACTTTCATTAATGCCTCCTTGTCATCATTCATGTAATCTGAAAGGAAAAGAAACAAAATATGAAAAAATTGAAACGTATAGTATTAATATACATCAGCTTTAATAGGTGTTCATTCATATTAAGTAGAGATGACATTTATAGTTGTTAGTTTTCTAATTAATGAATTAAATACAAGAATTATTTTTTTTCCTTTTGGTTGGTTTATAGATTGTTATTTTTTGTTCTTTTAAGCACTTACTAAAAAGTAGCATGTGCTATTAGGGCTAAAATCATGGCTTCTTTTCTTAAGTTGAAATTTTGGACTAAAAATAAAGATTCCTTTATTCAATGTATAAATCATGTTTTGACTATCTTAAAGCACATTTTACTAAGTTTACCTAAATACCATTTTATAAAGTGGTGTTGATACTTTAGACTTTCTCGAGTGACTTTAATATTATTGTTACTTAAGGTATTTGACATGGAACTTCAAGTGTGAATGGATAATATGAAAAGGATATAAATGGACCATATATCATTTTGATGAGATTTTACAAGCAATTTTTGATAGTTTAAAGTAGTAATATCATTAAATAGTACCTTAAAGTCAATAAAAAGAAGTTGTAAGGATGACAACTATGATGCAACCTTGCTAAAAGAAACTATTCTTACATGGTATTTGTCCACCATTAGATATCAAATCAACCATAGTAAGAGCATCTAGAAATTAGGAACTACAAAAGATAGGTGTCCTCCTATATGCTAACACATCTTCCATTTCTTATACTTCACCTAATGCCTCATAATAGTAAGGCCCTTCCATGAATAAAGCTTTACCACCCTTAGGACATTTTTTAGCTATTATTAATTGATAAAAAATTGTCTGCCAAAAAATATATACCTTTAAGGACTCTAACCCATCAGATATCATGATTTTTCATCAGTCTCCAACATTATTTAGCGAAGGGCATGAGATTAAAATCCTCTAACTCTTTAAATCTTATTCCTCCATTAGTATTAGGCCTTGTTAGCATGTTCTAACTCTCTCAATATATTCAACATGCTTCCTTTTTTTGATGTCACCAAAGCCTTACCATTTTGCTATTGATCTTTAAGCATAATCTTAAGGAGAATTTAAAAATAGACATGACATAAGTTGGAACTATTATAGTTACGGCTTTAATGAGGACTTCACATCTTGCCATAGACAAGCATTTTGCTTCCACAAAAGGAGCTCATTTTCCACCCTTTCCATGACAAATTATAGTGTTTATTGCTTTGACCTAGCCATATCGATTATAAGGTCCAAGTATTTTTCTTTAAACCTTAGGCTCCCTATACCTAGGACCTAGTAAACATTGTGTTGTACTTTTCTTGGTGTATAGAAAAATTAAATGCTAAATAATGAGAAGAACCAAGAAAAGAAAATGCTAAGGTTTTAAAGACTCTAGGGCATTAGTTAATCAAGTTAACGTTGTATAGCGTTTTTAGTTAACGTGTTATCAAGAAAAGGATCTATTCATGGAATATCAAAATTTCCTATGTTATTTAATACTCTTTCTCGAGTTATATTAAATCTACTCTTACTTATTAACCCACTATATCTATATGTAGATTTAAATAAAAAAAAGTATTAAGTTTTATGAAAAACTCTAGTTTAAGTAAATCCTTTCAAAATTCACTCATCATTATTTCATAGATTATGTTTATACATTTTTGTATTTCCTTCAATTCATAGTATGCATTATTTAATTTAATGTAAAGAATCTTATCTCGATTTTAATCATGCATATCAAATCAATTTTAAAAGTTTAATACTTTTAGAAGCATTAAGCATAATAACACATACTTGTCATGAAAAGAAAATTCTTCAATAACATAAAAGTAAAGAAAATTACACAATTATGGTTAAGCTACACCATAACCCTAGCTAAAAAAATTAGTATAGGATCTTGGGTTGAATCATGAATCTTCTCATTGTCACAAATAATGCATGGTCTGAGTAAGATCACATCAAAAATTATTCAAATTTCATAGCCTAAATATCATAAAATGTGAGCACAACTGTATACTATTGTTTTCTATTTTCAAAGAACTATGTCTCTTCATTTTTAAATTTTTTTATGTATTATTCTAAGAATAAGAATGGGGAGCTTTTTATAGGAGAGGTTATTAGTGACTCTCCTATTAACTAGTAACCAATTGCCCACTTAACTTATAAGGTTATGTTAAATTAATCAACTTATTATTAATGAATACTCAAACTAAAAAATCAACATCAAGTAAATCTCTCAATCATACTAGAACTCCTTTTTAAATTTCTTTTATTTTCTTTATACTCTTTATCAATAATTTTTCATATTTATGGCGTAAATTGAGTCTAAATATTCACTTTAGTCCTTTTTTACAAAAAAAAAAAGAAGAAAAAGTAAAAGTATTGAAAATTTGAATAAAACTAAACTTAAGTAAATAATAATAATAATAATAATTTGAAACAAAAATAATATGAAAATACATATCAAATTAGACCTCATCACCATCCAACTGAGAATCCAAGTTTCAAAAGCACATATTTCGAAATTCCCCACTCCACCTTATCATAAGTTTTGTGTATACCTGATTTAATGGTCATACTCCTCTTTCTTGCTTTTTCATTTTTTAAAGCAAAAAAAAAACATTTTTTGCAATCAAAATAATGTTCTATATGGACTTTTATGCATAAAAATATGTCTAAAAAAGGCTTACAAACATTTAGAGCTAAGGCTTAAAATGATTCACCAAGACTTTGTATATTACCTCGTAAAAATAGTTGTATAAGTTAATTGGTCTATAACTTTTAATATACTCATACTTCTTGCATTTAGGGACCAGAACTATCATACTTTTGGTTGAATTCTTTAAGCACATAAGCCCCTTAGAAGAAATTGGTTATCATCTTAGTCATACTTGTCCTTACTATATCTCATTTGTTTTGGAAGAATAAACTTAAAAAGCCACCAAGACCTAAGACCTTTATTACTCTAAGTTGAAACACCTTATTTATGATTTCCTTATACTTAATTAATACATTGAAAGCCATTTACATTTCCTAATTAGCTAAGTGAGGACTCTAACTATTGTAGAGCTTTTGAAAGAAACTATTGATCTCTTACCTAATTTCCTTTTCTTCTTCTTCTTCTTCTTTTTCTTCTAGCCAACTACCCCTGCCATCTTACAATCTCATAATTTGATTATGTCAACAGTGTTGGATTATGGTGTTATGGAAGAAACTTGTATTTTCATCACCATAATTTAACCAATTGAGTTTAGCCCTTTAGTGCTAACTTATTTCCCCTAGCTTCTAATAATCATCAATCTCTTATATCATGTTTTGCTCTACCAACTAGCTATTATAAGTGGGCAATAGTTTTTATAGTTCAATAAGCCTTCCCATCATTAGTTCCTACTTTAATGTTGTAATTCCTCTTAGCAATTTTGTAATTTACATAATAGAGTACAACTTTTAAAACCCCTCACATGGATTTCCTAACACCTTTTGGTCATATTGTTGCATTCCTCTAAAGTAAGTCATTTAGATTTGAACTTGAACTCTTTTGTTGTGTTTTCTAAATCGTGCAATGGTGTTAAGGACTAAAATATTATAATTTGAACCTATTCTAGTTTCATGGATTAATAGAGATATTAAGTGTAATCTCTTCATTCAATGTTTACTACAACCTCATCTAAACATTCATGTGCATTAGCCTATCCCATTTGTTAATTAGTCAATGTGAAAGATGGCCTATTATATTCTATGTCTAACAAAGTGCATTCTTGTAAGAAATCTGCAAAAGCCTCCTTTCGATTATTTGGTCTTAGTCTTTTTCATGCCTTCTCATTTTGCTAGTCATGACGTTGAAAATCCATAAAACACACCCATGACCCTAAAGGTCTTGACTCCAACATTTTAAGGGTCTTTTATCATGTAGTCCTTTTACTGGTTTATGTTTCCCTTTAGATGTTACTAAGGTGTCATTGGCCTTATACCTCTACCATTTCCCATGTCGTGTCAAAATAATTTTGTGTTTTAGATAATACTACCAAATAAAGTTTTCTCTATTTACTATAATTTAAGGCGAATGACATTGCCTACTAGTTCTACATAATAACCTTGTTAAAAAAAATTGTTTTCAAACCCCATAAGAAACACTAAAGATAGGCATTTTTTTTGGATAAACTCTTAAAAAACTTGAACTGGTAATGGTTATCTCATCCCTTTATAGTTTCATGTAAAAGCCTTATTAGCAATTATGTGGCTACAAGCCAACCACCATCATCGTTTTTGTAAATCTCACTAAGGTTTAAAGACAAGTTAGCTGCTTGTGTTTCTAGCACCACTTCCATGTTATCTTACTCATCTTGTTCAAGCAAAAGAGAAAGCATAGATCCTCAATAGACAAGTAAGCATTGGGGGCTTCTACAAAAGTTATGAGACTCATTTATGGAGTGAGACTCATTTGTGGAGCCTAAGCTTTAGCAAAGGTTTTTAACTTTAAGCCTTTAGGCCTAGTCTAAATTGACTTGAACCTAACTGAGATAGAAAAACATATGGTTTGATGCCTCTAAACAAAAAGCTTCCTAATAGGTTTTTTGTTAGGCTGAAGCGAGCTTTAAAGGAAAAACAACTCTAATATCTTTAGGAAAGTGGACCTTTAAAACTTTAGGTCATTTTAATAAGTTGGGTACTTTTATTATAACTTCCTTTCTTTTTTTTTTTATGCTCCATAGAGTTCATGCTATAGGGCTCAAGATTAGGGGCTCTATTTTTTGTTGCTAGAAAGGAGGCACGAGGTTTTAAGGATTTGAGATCACTTATATAGTTCAAGGCTCAATATTCTTTATCTCAAAATTCTCTCCCTCTTATTGTCTACATTTAGGTAGGGTTTAAGTATTGTAATGCTCTTGTTGTTTCTCTAGTAAAGACAAGCAAAGTAGGTTAGTGATTAAGGAGCTATGACATTTAATGCTTTCTATTATAGACATTCCACCCTCTATTACAAAGGATAATGCATAAGGGTCACGAATAGGCCCTTGTCTCCTTAGTAGGGAAAACTACATCTATCAATTCCCCGATTTAAGGTACTTGGCCTTAAAGGTTTTGATTTTCTAACTAAGGGGATTTACCCACATTTATGAGTCAAACAGTCTTCATCACTTGTTACTTCCTTATTTCCCTTGGTTCAAGATTATTTAGAAGTAGCTCATAAATAGCAAAACTATAGTGATCGCATGTACTTAAAACTTACCCAATCTTCTTCATCATGTTCTCTTATGTTCTTAAAGTTCACCCTCAAAAACTTATCAACCTAGAAGTTGACCTATAGCTATATAAAACTATTTCAATCAAATGAATGGTCTAGTATGTAATCAACCTCAACTAGGTCAAGGAAAAACTATCTAATATTCCTTCTTTAATCATTTGATTAAGTGGGAGACTATGGACTTATAATCACTAAGAGGATTTGGAAATTTTGATTTCATCTAGTGTAAGATATGAAAGTCATTCCTTAAAGTTAAGATAATAACTTACCATGGATTAAGGAATGTCATTGAGTACCCCCCATTTCTCTCATTTTCATTGTTAAAGTAAGATAAGAAGATATTCTAGCTTAACCTTTACACTTCCAAATCTGTATTTATATTTCAAACCTTTTTAAGGATGTCCTTAATTACATTTAGGCTTAAAGACTTTCTTATAAGAAGTTTACCCACTAACAGAGATTTGGTGACCTTTTGTATAAAGTTAAAATCAATCTTAAGTTTAAAGATAACTTTCTCATAATTTATACTACTAGTGTAATTAATAAGGTCATTTGTGAGATCCTCTTGCACCTACTCCAAACATGGGATAAGTAGGGAATGAAAACCAATAAAAGAGGTTTAAAATAAGAAAGGGATGTTAACTTAGATTGTGGTTGTTAAACCAAAGGATTGACACCTAAAGACAAAACATGGTTAGTCAACTAATGACAAAAAGGCAAAGAGAAAGTTAACTATAAAAAGTGAAAAGGCTAGAGCATGAAAACTAAATTAGAATATGAACCAAAAATGATGGATGGACAGATTTTAGGATATATTTAAATGAATTATTACCTCATAATCAATCACCTTGAAGAACAACTTATTAAGGGAAAAAGAAAAGAGTGATTAATATAGATTTTTAAATACAAAACAGAGTAATAACCCAAGAACAATAACTAGCCCATTTAAGCTCAAAGAGATAATAATAAAGCAAGTGGTAAGTAAGTTAATAAAGCAAAGTAGAGAAAAGGTATGGGTTTTAAGGCAACCTTTATAAAAGAGGTAAAAACACATAAAGAATATGCAAAAATAGGGCATCTACGGAAGCACCAGTAATGAACACTTAAACACTTGCACGTGTTTACGGGCGCACGCGCGCGCGTATGTGAGTATGTGTGTGTGTGTGTGTGTGTGTGTGTGTGTGTGTGTGTGTGTGTG